>CALNVZ010003434.1:4665030-4702424 GCA_940671915.1 Paracentrotus lividus | reverse complement strand
AAGCTCTTACCCAACCAATTATTTATTTATTTTATTGTTTTTCGTCGGGGGGGCTTCTATTTTTACGAGGGCGCGGCCACCCTTCAAGCCCCTCCCGTATCTATGTATGAAACTATCATGTGTTTAAAACTGCAACATTGCAGTGATGCCTTGCGTAGTAACACATCCAATTTTGCTTATAATTCTTGGGCCGTCGGGGAAGGGTGTTTGAAAACTTATCAATAAAATTCTGAAAACTCACTCACTGTGTTCAGATTTAAAACGCCTAATTTTTTGTTCATAATTAAACATATATTCCAACCCTTACTCAGAAACCACGCTCTCATGGGGTTTCTCTTAACCACCCCCCCCCCCGCCTCCCCTGCCCATCAAAAATAAAATCCATTTAACCGCCCCCATCAAGTACCCCCTCATGTGGCGATTTCTTTGAAAAGTGAACCCCTTTTTTGGAAAAAATTAAAGTTTGTCCTTTTTGTTTTAAGCTGCACATTCATATAGAGCATTGTGCTGAAGTTTCATGAAATTGCATTTTTTATCTAATTTTACAAATTTTTCATGCTCATTTGCATAACATTAAACATGCCAAAAAATTTGAATAGAAAATGGTACGGTAAAAATATCATTTTGAACCTGACTTGATGTATATGCTGCGTTCTCCTTACTTTGATTATTGTCATTATACCATTTTTTAACTTCATTCCTTTAAATTTAAATTGAAAAAATGTGTTGAATTGATGTTTTAAATACATTAACTAAAAGAAATATAATTGCCATCAAATTCACACACGGTTGACCCACAACAACCGCCCGAAAAGTTAAACGCCCCCCAAAAACCATGTTCTATATTATTACAATTTTTTCTCCAAAGCTAGATAGAATGTGCCTGCATCTCACCAAATATGAAGCCATGATAGCTTTTTAATTTAGTTATTAATCAACTTTGAAATTGGTCACACACGTGAACCCACGGTCACGTGTGTGACCAACTAGGTCATGCCTTTAAAAAAAGGGACCAGGCTATTCGCCATTCTTTGAAAAGTGAACCTTGGGGACAAATTAAACTTTTGCTTTTATTTTAAAGCTATGCATATTCAAATAGGAGCAATGTTGAAGTTTCATTAAGACTGATGTTTTTGGTGATTTGGTGCAATGTTCATGCTCATTTGCATAAATTAACATAAGATGATAATTAAATGGAAAAACGGTAAAATAAAATATCATTTTTTTTTGAAAACCCTGGACTGGAATGGATATGCTACTTCCTTACTGCTGAATTACTGCTATATATTATTAATTTACCTCTATTCTTTTAATCTAACCACAAAAAATAATGTTGTGGAATATTGATATATTAAGATAATCAACCCTGGAAATTGATTGCCCTCAAAATGTCACACTACAAGTAACCAGTAAAGAACAACAAAAAGTTTATTGCCCAGTCTTACCATGGTCTGGTTTATTATGATTATTCTTCAAAGATGATTTAATTTACCTTGCATCACTTAGTAATATGGAATCATGACAAGGTTTTATTGATATTAATTAGCAAAACAATATTGTCACACACGTGACCGTCTGTGGTGGGGCGGTCACAAGATCTCCAATTATTTCACTCTCATTTCTGAATTTAATTATTTTAGCATTATTTATGCTCCTAAATGTTCATTAATAATTTTGCAAAAATAAAAAAACAATAACAAACTACATACAAAAGAATCAACAGAAACAAAAGTCGAAAAAAAAAGGAATATACATAAGTAATTCTAAAACAATGACACATACCAGCAAGGGAATGTTAATGTTGATCAAATGTGCGGTTATGCCAAGTACAATGGTAGCAATCCTAATAAGATTAGCAAACACAATATAAGCATTCCAGAAGCTGTAGTTGTTCAATTAGATACAAAATTATGTATTCTTGCAATGCGTAAAGTTAGCATAATTAATTCATATAAAATAGAATATTATATTATGGAAATACAGTGCTTTTCTAAGTTCATCACACAGCTACATCGTGAATTTTCGAGCGCTCGCGCGATCAACAGCCAGATCTGTATAGGGGCATTCATTGGCCCCCTCCCCCCTCCCTTACCCGCCCCTCCCCATCTTGACATGCTACCAAAACACCCTATGACTGACTAGGTGAGTTCATAAAGAATTTTACCACAGCGGATATAGTAATTGCTCAAAATGTACATTATTGCATATATACATTAATATATCATCTGCAAAAAATACAATTTGCCATAGGTTCACCACCACACGTCGCACTAAAATTCACACACGTGAACCGACATCAGATAAAAGATAATAGATAAAAATAAGAAAATTTCAGAATACCCTATTCCAGTAGGATTTTTGGTAACAGGTCCTATAATGCGATATCTCACAGCAATAAGAACATTCATCATTTTAAATGACTCACAGAATTTCAAAATGAAATTGAACCTTTCAAAATCATGCCGTTCTGTGAAGTCCCGACGTGACCACACTCTTTTGACTGGCTGACCTTGAACAGCATATTGTGTAAATATTATAAAAATATTTACAGATGACAGCTTAACCAAATATACTAGCATAGTATAACATTAAATCAGAATATTTTAAAGATTGTTAGAGTTTATAGCCAATTAAATCAATGATTTTGCAATCAATTTCAGCGTCACACACGTGACGATATGAATGTCGTGCATGGCTGTCAAGCCGAGATTTTGGTAAATATTTTCTTGTGTCTTTGATTACTAAGATGCCGGAAGTTGCCAATCCCTCTTCCCTTCGACAAAATCTTTGACCCAAGCTTGGGATGACTGGTTGCAACGATCGTCGCGTTCGCGGAGCGGGTTGAGCAGGGATGGCCGCAGCCCTTCGTAGTGACACCGGGGGGGGCTTTCTGCGAAAGGGTGGGTTTAGAAGAGGGAGTAAATTACGCACCCAATATCGAGAACACCGGGGGGGCTTTTCACGAAAGTGTTGGCTAAGTAGTCTTCCTGTACCAGTTGTTTTTTCTATGTCTGTGTAAGTTGTGAGGGTATGTAGGCCTAAGAGTATGGGGTGTGTCAGGCGGTGTGTGTGGTGTGTGTGTGACGTGTGTGTGTGAGTTGTGGTGGTGTGTGTGTAAATGAGGAAGGAACAGGGGAAAATCTCATATTTTTGATGCTTTTGGCTAAAACAAGTTTCCCTATTATTATTTCAATAATCTAGCTATTATTTATTTTCAATAGTCTGCGGCGGCCGATGTTCCGCGCGTCCGCGCGCGCCGCACATGCAATACTATACGACCACCGTAGCAGGAGCAGCCTGCGAGGGAAAGCCAATTTCAAGTAATTTTGCTTTCATTTCATATATTGCATATATTGTATGTTTAAATGTAAAGAGAATAAAAGTTAATGTATTTTACTTATATATAATGTGCATTTGGTCATAGAATACGAAGCATTGCTCAGACAAGAAATCTTCATTTTTTTTTTTATCTGGACGTGCGGTCCAATGCGATGTTTATAACCAACACAATGTGGAATCATATAGGTCTATACTGTCCGGTACTGGAATTGCGAGTCTGTAGATTTAGTACGCGGTGTCAAATTGCACACGAGTATATATATGCACGCATGGTCATATCGCCAGATTAGCAAATGTGAGCAAAGTTGGTAATGTTCATTATCCTGTGCATACTTAAACTTTATAGAACCTATAACTTTAGTTCGAATTGGATCTTGTAATGTTTGGTTTCTATAGACTAGGCGTAGGAATGGCTGGTTTTGCACGATGCCAGTGGAGCTAGGCCCTACAGGATTTAAAGTGAGGAGGGGGCAAGTGGGGCCAATTATTTTTTTTTTTTATTTTTTTTTTTTTGCGTACTTGTGGAGGGGCCGGGAAAAATAATCAGAAAGAATATTATTATAGAAATGCTTTACTTTGCAATGTCCAGTGCGGCCTGCGTGGGTATAAATGTTTGAGTAGTGATCCACGCGAGTACGGTGTGTGGTGTGTTGTTTGTGGGTAGACTCTAAGTCAGTCAACGCTTTCCGACTCCCGAAGTGATCTGTGCGGTATGCCGGGAGTCGCTCTGCACGCAGTGGCTCTACCGTCTCAGTGATTATTCAATAGACTAATGTTAGTGGCATTTCCATTTATAGACGCGATACTACCCCCATCCAAAAAAAATTTGTTGTACTTCCAAATCTATTAATTTCTAACTTCAAACTAGTCAATTTAACTACATTTAATGCCTAACTTCTACTAAATGTCTAATCAAATATAATCAAAGCCTAACATGTATCATACTGATATAAGATACATGTATTGTTTTGTTCTTTTGTTCTTTTCTTTCTCATTTTCTTTTTCTTTTTTTCTTTTTCTTTTTTTTTTCTCTTCATGTTTCTTGTCTTTTGTTCTATTTGTTTCTTTTTCTTCTTTTTTTTTTTGTTTCTTTTTGTTTCTTTTCTTTCTTTCCTTTTCTTTCTTTTGTTCATTTTGTTTTCTTCTTCTCTTTCTTTTCTTTTTTTTTCGTTTCTTCCTTTTTTTTTTCTTTCTTCTGTTTAACTCATAATAACATAATATAACATCCAACTTTCATAGAATATAACAATCATTACATATACCTTTAATTAATACATAAATCTATATTGTTTTGGATTTATGCTTCTTCGTTATTTCTTTAGTTTAATCATTATACATAAGTATAAATAATTTTCATGGAATGGATATCACAACATTCATGAACTAATACTAATACAAAAATCATAAATCATGTTCATGATTGTCTTTCGCCTTTTATTTTGATACGGAATATAACTAATATATAATCCATATAAAATCATAAATTTCTTAACCTCCTCTGCCTTGACCATATATCAAAAATGGAAATCATTAATCACGCAGCGCATCCTATATTAAAAGATGTGATAAGAATACATATAGGAATATCATAATTTTCCTTTCAAGATAGCTTGTTCTCGAAACTCGAGTCCACATTAACATTAATACTTTATTTATCAAAATTATCAAGTTTTAACAGTATATAAGCTTTTCTCTATTCAATAAAAAGAACACATTTATATTTATATATTTGATTAGAAGACAAATATATTATTAACCAATTATATTGATCAACACAATTATCTGATTAATCAATAATTATTTTGACACGGATATGAGTGCGAACAGTGGGCGCGAGAATGATGCAGTGAATTGCCTTTTCTAATTAAAAATCAATTCCCTAAACCGTCGTCTTAACGACTGTTGATTATGTTTACGAAGAAGCCTTCGCCCCTCCTATCCCCTGGGGCCAGCCCCCTTGATTGAGCGCTCCAGAGTTAGAAGGTGAGGATGATGTCTAGTTGGTAGCATCTGCCATGGTATACTCCCCACTGGAACACCCTCTCGTGTATGATAGGCATTTTCGTCATTCAAAGTCAATAATAGCATTTGGAATGCTAATTTGCACTGTGCTTTCGCAATAAATGCAACGCCAAATAACATTTCTCTGCTATGGAGCTACAGTATATCTTCCTCGCTGAGTATTTGAGTACCCATTGAGAGTTGACAGGCCCTACTACAATGCCATCCATTGTCATTGCTCTGCAGCCCTAAGCACTAACATGCTTAAGGATAGCGGCTGAGCTGAGGGCGATGGAATAGGCACTATCAAATAATAGGTGACAGCGCTCAGTGTCCCAATAACGCTGTGATGGACATCACTGCAACTGCTTAGTGCAACAGCAGACATGTTGAAGTAATTAATCCTGCAACAAATCTTCTAGCATCGTGTATTTGCTGACCTTCAACCAGAAATGTCTGGTGGCCATGGTCGAATATCCCAAGGACTCCAGTTTCCTTGGAGAGACTCCCGGCTCCCTGACTTACGTCGCGGTGGCCATCATGGATTCTCAAAAGGACAAGATGCTCTTGGAGATTCTTGACTCCTGAACCATGGTCATTAACCAGTCTGTCCATGGTGGTTGTCCTCCTTTAATGGAATGAGAGGTGGAGGTTAGGTTATCTCTGATCGGATCGAGACTCCCCACCCCTCCATCCTGTCCGTTTCCCTCTCCTTGAGGGTTAAGCCCTTGGCCTGATATTATAACAGGCTTCCTAGGCTATGGGGCGAGGCCCCTGCCTTAGTATGGCCTTCTTCGCCCACAGTCTTGCTAACACTTGAAGATACCTCGGCTACCGGGTACTCCGGAGGCTTCGGCCAGAGGTATATCTCTGCTCTATCGATTGTGACAGTGGGCACGGCCTGAGGGAACCTTCGGGCTGGCTCCTGCACAACTTACCCATCAAAGGTTTTAGTGCTCCTTTGACAGGTTTGTGGATCGCAGCGACCCATATGAATCATCTTGGACGCCCATACTGCGTTCTGGGCCTCCAGAGCACCAATCGTAGCTTCAATGCTAGAATATTCCATTGAAGGGCAACTTATGGTGGAGACATATTCTGTACCCGAAATCAGGTCTGCTGCTCCTACCGAGAGCATGCTACTTCCTTTCTTGGCCTAGCGGCATGCTCCATCCCATGGCCTTTGTAGTGACTGGTACTCACTGTGTTTTAGTCATGCGATCATCTTGTGCCCAGGCGTGGAAATCAGGACAGTGTCCTGCAATCTCTATTCTGGGCACCTGGCAGATTACGCTCACCACAAGTTCCTGAACGAACTTGCGGGTAGGCCGATGAAGCGCTGTCTGCCTAAGGTCAGAAGTCTGTCCGCCACTAACAAGATCTTCATCTACGCGTTGGATAGTCCGATGAACTGCATGAGCACTTCCGGCTTCATCCTGAAGAGCAAGACCGCCTCCCCAACTTGGCAACCAAATGGTATAGAGGTATCCGGGTTGCTTCTCTGGGAATGGGTCCATGAATTGGCTCGCCTCGGCCTCCAACGCTAACACAGCTGGTTTTTTGTAGCATCGTGACAATGTTGTCTTTTCTGTGAACAGCTGAAACTAGAGTTAAGTAATGCTGTCCTAGCTTCCTTGCCTCGAAAGAAATTGTCTTCGCAGGGGTTGGCCTTAGGGAGCTCTTCGTTCTCATTGTGCATAATCGAAGCAAGATGCCGATGATTGCTAAGCCGTGTTACACGTCGGGCGGCTGATTTGGTCGGCCGCCAATATAATCCCAGGTGCTCCGGATGGCACCGTTTATTCTCCTGGTTCACGTGAAAACTCGCGCCACCTGTCCCACCTCCCGAGGTCCAGCCTTCTAGAATGGAGTTGACCCGCATTCCTCAATTCTGCTGGTCCCTGAGAGACGAGTTGAGGGCCTGAGTGTTCGGAGACGTGGCTGATTACATCTGCCTCCAGCCCATGTGTGGACCAAAATCCACCGATAAGCGCAGCAGGGTCACCTGAGGGAGCTGAGGAACTCGCCACGCTTGTCCACCTCCTGAGGTCCAGCGCCTTGAATGAATGGGAGTTCACCCCATTCCTCATCTGCTGCGTCCCTGAGAAGAGTTGAGGGCCTGATGTTCGGATAGCGCGGTTGATTACAACTGCCTCCAGCCCCATGTAGGACAAAAATCCATCATAAGCGGCAGGAGGTTGCCACCCGTGAGGAGCATGTTGTCCCATTCCTCCAAATGGCATTCAACTGCATCATCCTGAACATAATTGCATCAAACTATGTCATCATATTGGCTTAGTTAAACTTGGAATGCCTGTGTACCACAGATAATTGTGGGGGGAGATTGCTGGAAGCACCGGATTGGGCCACTCCTGAGCTTGTGAGTGCATGACCCTTGAAACTTCCTTGAACCCGAGGACTAATTGGGGGGAGGTTCTGGATGTGATCGAGTCCCACGGAAGATGCCGCATTGGAGATGAAATATAATGGGGGCCCGGCTGCGCATTTAGGCCCATCGTCCAATTATTTTCAGGCGCACTGACAATAATCGGCCCCAGAAACACTTTACTCGTCCTTCTAATGAGAGCAGGATGGCTGCGGAGTATGTGCATGGCTACTCTGTGGCGCTTCCTTGGGGGACCTAAATCTAGACTTGCGCGAGAAGGCTCATCTCCTCGAGCGCACTTTCTACGGTTTAATAGAATCGGTCTGCTTGCAGATGTGTGTAATCAAAGCGTTAAACCAGACGTCTGCCCTCGTATGTTGGTATGAGCAGGAATGTCTCCGGTAGTAAGGTCGGCTGCTCCCTCGCTCTAAGAATGCGAGCGGCCACTAGACGTACTCTAACTCCAGCAATAACCATTTACTCCTCCCCAGAACAAGAATATTTTGATTCTATCATTAGTTTGCCATCTCGAAAGCAATTTGAGTTAATTGGGGCAAAACTATGTTTAAAAAATTACATACTGATAAAAGATGTTATAGAACCAGGGAAGAGGGAGAAAATATTATAATAATTATACGTAGATTAATATACATTATTAAATAACAGAATAACAACAAATAACAATAATTCACAATTACAATTCAAATACAGCAGCATTAGCAGCAGCGAAAATAGATCTACTTTTTACAAAATTATCATCATGTAACCTTTACAAGCAGCAGCAGCAAATATTTGTATCTAATTATTGAATTCATGATCTTCAGAAGCTAAAGTCAATTCAAGCCAAAAGATCAAGAAACTTAATTTCAGTAACACAGCAGCAGCAGCGCGAATATTTATTCCAATAAAATTTATTATCGTGAATCTTTTATAACGGCCAAGCAGCAGAGCAGCAGCAAGATTTATTTACAACAATATTATTGTCATGAATCTTTTATAATACAACGGCGCAGCAGCAGAATATTTAATTCAACAAATATCAACTAATATAACCTTTAAACAGCACCAGCAATTTTTTTTTTTCCTCTCTTTTCCTTCTCTTTTTTTTTTTACAACAACATCATTAATTACTTACAGCGAGCAGCAGGGCAGCGAGGTGTATGGAGATGACCAAATTCATACTTTGAAATTTAATTCCAAAATCACTCAAAATACTTTATTACGATATAAAATACACAGATCAAGCAACAATACACGCTTCGACACGGCAAACAACAAACAGCACTCGAACAAGCACAAACCACCTCACCAAGCCCACGCTCACTACGCAGCACTGCCGTTCAGCTCACAGCACTCACGACACAAGCAAAATTACAATTCAATTATACCGCGCCAGGCAGTTATGGCCACGAAAATGGGGGGATATAAATAAAAAAATTAACAAAATATCTGGATAATTCTACCTTGGAAAATGAAATAAGAAATCGCTGGAAAATTCAAAAATTAATTTTAATTCCTAAATTAGTGCCTATCCGCGTTCGGTGTCTGACTGCATTTCTTTATCTCGCAACGTAGAAAATTTGCGGCTCTAATCTGTAATCACACACATACAAGCGGACGGTCATCGGAAAAAATAAATGATTAATTGCGGAATAGTTTTCAGAGTTCTTTATAAAAATTAGAGATCTCAATCCAAAATAAGTAATTGAATGAGATTTTTTTTTATATTCCTCAAAAAAATTGAGCAAAAGTCCGAAAGAATAATTTATTTCAACGTATTATCAATAAATTCATGATGCGGACGTATCTCTTTACTACACCGGACCACGCCGAATGCGAAGTCTGCAGTCGTGAATCATACGGCTCGGTAAAAATATAAAATCGACAAGAAATACACTAAAAATGATTTATCGCTCGTCGCCATATTGGGAGCGGCGCGAAATAATAATACAGAAGAAATATAATAGAAATGCTTTACCTTTGTAAATGTCCAGTCGGCCACGTGTGTATAAATGTTTGAGTGAGTGAATTCCACCCAAACGGGTTGTGTGTGTGTTGTGTGTGTGGTAGACTCCTAAGTTGCAGTCAACGGCTTCCTTCTCCAAGTGACGCTATGACGGGAGTCGCTCTGCACGCAGTCAGGCTCTCCGCGCTCATTATTTACAATATACTACAGGGTAGGGCAGTTTCATTTATCGCATAGCGGGGAGGGGGGGTAGACAGAGCTGTATGCAGACATTTGTTTCAGATGAAGGGGCCATTTAAAAGAACCTGATAAGCGATGAGCAATTAGCTTGTCAGGGCGCTTGTCATGAAGTGTAAATTTGAATTTGAAGGAACTTGTTCACAGTTTGTAAATTTGCAAAATTTCAGTAAAAAAAGGAAGTTTTTCAAAATTCTAAGGGGGGGGTCTGTGTGGGGGGTGCCAGTGGGCAGTGGCTGACAATTTTTTGCATGATATTCATACATTAATTTTTTTTAGTTTTCAAATATTATCTGCGGGGGGGCTAAATGCCCATGTCCGTCGCCCCCCCTCATGCTTTTGTGCAGCCACTGTTGTACAACCATGGCCATGGACTTTTGTGACTCCCTCCACATTGGTTTATTACAATTGCATTGAGGTTATGAATTAATGAATTGAAATGTTGAATATAGATCTAGAATTCTGACTACATGTATATTTGGATTGTTTGATATTTCAAAGCTGTAATAGGAGACTCTCCATCTGGACAAACATTGGCATCTCGATAACAAGCTCACCAATGAATAGCATGTTTGATCTCTCTCTTTGGGAAACAAGGGGGAAAATCTCATATTTTTTGAGCATTTTTGTCTTAACAAAGTTTTCCCTATTTATTTATTTTCAATAGATCTAGCTATTTATTTATTTTCAATAGTCTGCGCGGCCGAGTTGCCGCGCGCCGCGCGCGCCGCACATGCAAACTATACGACCACCGGTAGCAGGAGCACCTTGCGATGGAAAGCCAATTTCAAGGTAATTTGCTTCATTTCATATACTTGCATTATTTGTATGGTTTAAATGTAAAGAGAAATGAAAGTTAATGTATTTTTACTTTATATAAATGTTCATTTGGTCATAGAATACGAGCATTGTCAGACAGAAATCGTCATTTTTTTTTTTATCTGGACGTGCGGTCCATGCGATTGTTTATAACCACACAATGTGGAATGCATATAGGTCCTATACTGTACCGGTACTGGTACATTGCGAGTCTGTGATTTAGTACCGGTAGTTCAAATTGCACACGAGTTATCATGCACTGCATGGTCATATCGCCAGATTAGCAAATGGTGTGCAAAGTTGGTAATGTCATTTATCCTGTGCATACTTAAACGTTTAATAGACCTATAACTTTTAGTCGTATTGGATCTTGTAATGTTTGTTTTCTATAGACTAGGCGTAGGGAATGGCTGGTTTTGCACAGTGCCAGTGGGAGCTAGGCCCTACAGGATTTTTAAAGTGAGGGAGGGGGCAAGTGGGGGCCAATTTTATTTTTTTTTTTTTTATTTTTTTTTTTTTTTGCGGTATTGTGGAGGGGCCGGGAAATAATAATACAGAAAGAAATATATATAGAAATGCTTTACCTTTGCAATGTTCCAGTCGGCCGCGTGTGTATAAATGGTTTGAGTAGTGGAATTCCACGCCAAACGGGTTGTGTGTGTTGTGTGTGTGGGTAGACTCTAAGTGCAGTCAACGGCTTCCGATCTCCAAGTGACTGCTATGGCGGGAGTCGCTCTGCACGCAGTCAGGGCTCTCCGCCTCAGTGATTTACAATAGACTACAGTGTAGTGGCATTTCCATTTATACCATACTACCCCCCATCCAAAAAAAAATTTTGTTGGTACTTCCAAACTATTAATTCCTAACTTCAAACTAGTCAAATTAACTACATTTAAATGCCTAACTTCTAACTAATGTCTAATCAAAATAATCAAGCTACATGTACATGACGATTAAAATACATATTGTTTGTTTCTTTTGTTCTTTTCTTTCTCATTTTCTTTTCTTTTTTTCTTTTTCTTTTTTTTTTTCTTCTTCATGTTCTGTTCTTTTGTTTCTATTTTGCTTTTCTTTTCTCTTTTTTTTTTTTTGTTTTCTTTTGTTTTCTTTCTTTCTTTCCTTTTCTTTTTCTTTTTGTTCTATTTTGTTTTCTTCTTCTCTTTCTTTTCTCTTTTTTTTTCTTTCTTTCCTTTTTTTTTTCTTTTTCTGTTTAACTCCATATAACATAAATATACATCCAATTTCATAGAAATATAACAACATACATATACCTGTAAACTAATACATAAATCTTAAATTTTGTTTTGATTTATGTCTTCTTTTATATTCTTAGTTTAATTCCTCATAACATAATATAACATAATTTTTCATGGAATGGAATACACAACATTCATGAACTAATACTAATACAAAAATCATAAATCTTGTCATGATTTGTCTTTCTTTTATTTTGGAATACGAATATAACAATATATAATCATAAAATCATAATTCTTACCTCTCTGCCTTGCCAAATATCAAAATGGAAATCATTAAATCACTGCACGCACCTATATATTAAAAGATGTGATAAGAAATACATATAGGAATAATAATTTCCTTTCAAGATAGTTGTCTCATGAAACTACGAGTCCACATTAACATAAACTTTATTATCAAAATTATCTAAGTTACAGTATATAACTTTTCTTATTCAAATAAAAGAACACATTTATATTTATATATTTGATAGAAGCAAATAATTATGTAACCAATTATATTGCATCAAACAAGTTATCTGATTAACATAAATTATTTTTGACACGGATATAGGTGCGAACAGTGGCAGGCGGGAGAATGATGCAGTGAATTGCCTTTTCTAATTAAGATAATACAATTCCTAACCGCTCGTCTTAACGACTGTTGATTGATGTTTACGAAGAAGCCTTCGCAACTCCTCCTATTCCCTGGGGCCAGCCCCTTGATGGAGCGGCTCCAGAGATCTAGAAGGTGAGGAGGTATGTCTGAGTTGGGAGCATCTGCCCAGTGGGATACTCCCCACTGGAACACCCTCTCGTTGTATGATAGGCATTTCTTCGTCATTCAAAGTCAAAATAGCATTTGGAATGCTAATTTTGGCACTGTGCTTTCGCAATAAATCAACGCCAAATAACATTTCATCTGCTATTGGAGCTACATATATCTCCTCGCTGAGTATTTGAGTACCCAGTTGGAGATTGACAGGCCCTACTACAATGCCATCCATTGTCATGTCTCTGCCAGCCCCCTTAAGAACTACATGCTTAAGGATAGGCGGCTGAGGCTGGAGGCGATGGAATAGCCTATCAGAAATAATGGTGACAGCGGCTGCAGTGTCCAAAACCGCTGTGATGGACTCACTGCCAACTGCTAGTGCAACGCACAATGTTGAAGTAGATTGAATCCTGCAAACAACAACTTCTACATCGTGGTATTTGCTGACCTCACCAGAAATGTCTGGTGGCCATGGTGAATTATCCCAAGGGACTCCAGTTTCCTTGGAGACTCCCTGGCTCCCTGGACTTACGTCCGGTGGCCATCATGGATTCTCCAAAAGGACAAGTGTCTCCTTGGAGATTCTTGGACTCCCTGAACCATGGTCATTAACCAAGTCTTGTCCATGGTGGTTGTCCTCCTTTAATGGAATGGAGATGGTGGAGGTAGGGATCTCTGATCGGATCGGAGACTCCCCACCTCCTCCAATCCCTGTCCGTTTCCCTTCTCCTTGAGGGTTACAGCCCTTGCCTGATTATTATAAACAGGCTTCCTAGCTATGGGGCAGGCCCTGCTATAATGGCCTTCTTCCCCACAGTTGTAACAGCCTGTGAAGTTATACCTCGGCCTATCCGGTGTACCCGGAGCTCGGCCAGAGGTATATCTCTGCCTATCGATTGTGACAGGGGCACGGCCTGAGGGATACCTCGGCTGGGCTCCTGCACAACTACCCACAAGGTCTTTAGTGCTCCTTGACAGGTCTGTGAGCGCAGCGACCATAGAATCCATCTTGGACGCCCATACTGCGTTCTGGGCCTCCAGAGCACCAATCCTAGCTTCAATGCTAGAATTTCCATTCAAGGCAACTTTAGGTGGAGACATATTCTGTACCCGAAAATCAGGGTCGCTGTCTCCTACCGAGAGCTGCCTAACTTCCTTTCTTGGCCTAGGGCCATGCCCATGCATGGTCTTTTGAGTGAACTGGTACCACTTGTATTTAGTCATGGCATCATCTAGTGTCCCAGGCCGTGAAATCAGGACATGGTGTCCTGCATCTCTATCTTGGGCACCCTGGCAGAACCTTGCCACCACAAGTTCCTGAACGAACTTGTCGGGTAGGCCGATGAAGGCCTGTCCTGCCAAGGTCAGAAGTCTGTCCGCCCACTTAACAAGATCTTCATCTACGCGTTGGTAAGCCGATTGAAACTGCATTCGAGCCACTTCCGGCTCATCCTGAAGAGCAAACCGCCTCCCCAACTTGGCAACCAAATCGGTATAGAGGATATCCGGGTTGCTTTCTCGGATATGGGCCATGAATTGGCTCGCCTCGGCCTCCAACGCTAGACACAGCTGGTATTTTTTGTCAGCATCTGACATGTT
The DNA here is from genome assembly GCA_940671915.1 of Paracentrotus lividus. NCBI lineage: Eukaryota > Metazoa > Echinodermata > Echinoidea > Camarodonta > Echinidae > Paracentrotus > Paracentrotus lividus. The sequence goes on along the minus strand of CALNVZ010003434.1, from coordinate 4,688,064 downwards.
GTGTCTTTCTGTGAACAGCTGAAACTTAGAGTAGAATGCTGTCCAGCTTCCCTTGCCGTCGAAAGAAATTGTCTTCGGCAGGGGGGTTGGCCTGTAGGGAGGCCTTCTGTTCTCATTGTCATAATCGAAAGCAGATGCCGATGATGTAAGCCGTGTTACACCGGGCGGCTGATTTTGGGTCGGCCGCCCAATATATCCAGGGCTCGCGGATGGCACCTGTTTATTTCCTGGTTCACTGAAAACTCGGCCACCTTGTCCACCTCCTCGAGGTCCAGCGCCTTCATGAATGGGAGTTTGACCCCCATTCCTCAATTCTGCTGGTCCCTGAGGAGAGAGTTGAGGGGCCTGAGTGTTCGGATAGCGTGGCTGATTACATCTGCCTCCAGCCCATGGTGGACAAAATCCACCATAAGCGGCAGCAGGGTTGCCACCTGAGGGAGCTGAAGGAACTCGGCCACCTTGTCCACCTCCTTGAGGTCCAGCGCCTTGATGAATGGGAGTTTCACCCCCATTCCTCAATTCTGCTGGTCCCTGAGGAGAGAGTTGAGGGGCCTGAGTGTTCGGATAGCGCGGTTGATTACAACTGCCTCCAGCCCATGGTAGACAAAATCCATCATAAGCGGCAGGAGGGTTGCCACCTGAGGGAGCAGGTTGTCCCATTCCTCCAAATGGCATCAACTGCATCATCCTGAACATAATTGCACCAAACATGTCATCATATTGGGCTTGAGTAAACTGTGGAACTGCCTGTGTACCACCAGATAATGGTGGGGGAGATTGACTGGAAGCAGCCGGTTGGGCACCCTGAGCTTGTGAGGCATGACCCTGGAAACCTTCCTGAACCCGAGGACTTAATTGGGTTGGAGGGCTTGGATGTGATCGGAGTCCCAGCGGAGATGCCCATGGAGATGTAAATAAAGGGGTGCCCGGCTGCGGCATTAGGCCATCGTTCCAATTATTTTCAGGCGCACGACAATAATCGGCGCCCCAGAGAAACTTTACTCGGTCTTCTAATGGAGAGGCAGATGGCTGCGGAGTATGTGCATGGCTACTCTGTGGCCGGGCTTCCTTTGGGGGACCTAAATCTAGACTTGCGCGAGAAGGCTCATCTCCCTCGGAGCGCACTTCTCTACGGTTTATAAGATGGGCTGCTTCAGATGGTTGATAATCAAAAGCGTAAACCAGAAGCTCTGCCCTCGGTATGTGTGGTATGAGCAGGAATGTCTCCGGAGTAAGGTCGGCTGCTTCCCTCGCTCTAAGAATGCGAGCGGCACTAGCCGTACCAACTCCAGGCAAACCCATTAGCTCCTCCCCAGAACAAGAATTAATTTTGATTCTATCCAATTTGTTTGCCATCTCGAAACAATTTGAGTTTAATTGGGGCAAACTATGTTTAAAAAAATTACAATACTGATAAAAGATGTTATAGAACAGGGAAAGGAGGAAAGAAAATATTATAATATATACAATTTAATACAAGTAGATTATATATAACAATTTTAGAATAACAACAATAACAATAATTCAGCAATACAATTCAAAATACAGCAGCATTAGCAGCAGCGAAAATAGATCTACTTATTTTACAAAAATATCAATTCATGTAACCTTTACAGCAGCAGCAGCAAATATTTTATCTAATATTGAATTTGATGATCTCCAAAGACTAAAGTCAATTCAAGCCCAAAAGATCAAGAAAACTAAATTCAAGAACAGCAGCAGCAGCAGCTGCGAATATTTATTTCCAACAATATTATTTCGTGAATCTTTTATAACGGCAGCAGCAGCAGCAGCAGCAAGTATTTATTTACAACAATATTATTTCATGAATCTTTTATAATACAACGGCAGCAGCAGCAAATATTTAATATCACAACAATATCAACTAATGTAACCTTTAACAGCAACAGCAATTTTTTTTTTTTTCTCTTCTTTCTTTCTTTTTTTTTTTTACAACAAACAGTCACTTAATTCTTAACAGCAGCAGCAGCGGCAGCAGCGGTGTATGGAGATGACCAAATTCAGACTTGAAATTTATATTCCAAAAATCACTCCAAAATACTTTTATTTACGATATAAATACACAATCAGCAAACATACACGCTCACACGGCAAACAACAACAGCGACTCGACAGCAAACACTCGCTCACTCACTCGCAGCACTCAGCTCACAGCACTCACGACACAAGCAAAAATTACAATTCAATTATATCCGCGGCCCAGCAATATATGGCCACGAAAATGGGGGGAATATAAATAAAAAAATTAACAAAATATCTGGATATCTACCTTGAAAATGAAATAAGAATCGCTGAATCAATATTTTAATCCAAAATTAGCGCCTATCCGCTGTTCGGTGCTGACCACTTTTATCTCGCGAACAGCTAGAAAATTGCGGCTCATCACACACATACAAGCGGACGGTGCCAATCGGAAAAAATAAATGATTAATTTGCGAATTAGTTTTCAAGAGTCTTTTTATTAAAAATTAAGATTCCTCATCCAAATAATAATTGAATGAGATTTCTTTTTTATATTCTCAAAAAAATTGAGCCAAAAAGTCCGAAAGAAAATTTATTTCAACGATATATCAAAAAATTCAAGATGGCGGCGACTCCTTACTACACCGACCACGCCCGAAGCGAAGTCTGCAGTCGGAATCAACGCTCGGTAAAAAATATAAAATCGACAAGAAATACAACTAAAAATGATTTATCCTCGTCGCCAATATTGTGGACGGGCCGGGAAATAATAATACAGAAAGAAATATATATAGAAATGCTTTACCTTTGTAATGTTCCAGTCGGCCACGTGTGTATAAATGGTTTGAGTAGTGGAATTCCACGCCAAACGGGTTGTGTGTGTTGTGTGTGTGGGTAGACTCTAAGTGCAGTCAACGGCTTCCGATCTCCAAGTGACTGCTATGACGGGAGTCGCTCTGCACGCAGTCAGGGCTCTCCGCCTCAGTGATTTACAATATACTACAGGGTAGTGGCATTTCCATTTATACCATAGCGGGGAGGGGAGGGGGTAGACAGAGCTGTATGCAGAACATCTTTTCATGAAGGGGGCATTTAAAAGAAACCTGAAAGCGAGGGAGCAAAGCTTGTCAGGGCGCTTGTGCATGAAGTGAAATTGAATTTGAAAGGACTTTGTGCACAGTTTTGGTAAATTTTGCAAAATTTTCAGTAAAAAAAGGTAAGTTTTCAAAATTCTAGGGGGGGGGTCTGTGTGCGGCCATGGGGGCAGTGGCTGACAATTTTTTTTGCATGTATTTCTATACATTTAATTTTTTTTAGTTTTCAAAATTTCTGGGGGGGGGCAAATGCCCCCATGCCGTCCCCCCCCCCCCCCCCCCCATCTTTGGTGCAGCCACTGGTTGTACAAGCCATGGCCATGGACTTTTGTGACTCCCCTGCCACATTGGTTTTATATTACAATTGCATTGAGGTTTATGAAATTTAATTGAATTGAAATGTTGAGATATAGATCTAGAACTCTGACTACATGTATATTTGGATTTGTTTGATATTTCAAAGCTGTAATAGGAGACTCTCCATCTGGACAGGAACATTGGCATCTCGATCATACAAGCTCACCAATAGAATAGCATTGTTTGTGCGGGTTTGAATAGCCATGGCATCTGAGTAAGTTTAAATTTTTCCTTTTTAGGGGGGGGGGGGGGAAATGAGAAAAACAAAGAAACGGAAAGGGAAAGAGTGAAATATATTATTTCTGAATATTATATCAAAATCTATCACAATCTTTTTTTTTAATAATTTTTTTTAGTCAGTCAGGGATCAAACATCATCTATGTTTTATAATAAAGAAAGAGGGTCACTATTGATAATAATAAATCCGGGCCATTAAATGGGTCAATTGCCAATACGTCAATGCCGTTTTGTCCAATTACCGTGTCGTCTAATGCCATTCGGTCCAAAAACATTTTGTCCAAAAGCCATTTCGTTCAATAGCCTGTTTGTCTAACTTCATTGCCAGTTGGTCCCATTACCATTTGATTCAATACCCACTGGGTCCAATTGACAGTTGGTCCAATACCCATTTGGTCCAATATCCATGATTTGGTATAATTCTCACTTGGTCTAATAACCTTTACTGAGGGCCGACACGGATACCTTTGGCTCGCCCGGTGTGATGGGGATAATTTATGGGTGTACCAAAATCTTAAATTCCAATTCACCCCTCCCCCATAAAATCCTGGATCGGCCCAAAAAAAATTCATGCTTCTCTTAGTCTTGTTTTGATTTGTTTACTTGTTATGTGATAAATGGCTCCCAAAATATATTAAAATATTAAGAAATTTTCACATTTCTATTTTGTCCGTATAACTTCAGGGCTGGTGGAGACACCCCCTCCCCACACACACACACACAAAAAAGGCAAGAACCAAGGGGCGTGCGCCTCTGTTATTTCCACGCGATAGCATAGATTTATCCACATTAGACCAAATGGGCATTGCGTTGGACCAATTGGGTATTGGACCAAATGGCAATTGGACCAACTGGCTATTCGACGAAATGGCTCACAGACTCGCTGGTTATTGGACTATATGGCTATTGGACAAAATGATATTGTACAAAATGGCATTAGACGGAGTGGACATTAACCATTAAATGTAAAGACAGCTGCTACTCTTAATCGGTCATAAGGATCTCTATTCATTATTAAAGAAGGGGCTTGGCAGCTTGCTATCCGTAATTGGAGAAGAGCAGGGGCGGATCAGCTTTTTGCGAAGAGAGGGGTTTGACTAGTTTATTTGACCCAGTCAGGTGCGCCAGAACACTTTTATTTTTCTTGGACGGGGGAGGGGGCAAAATCTTGAAGGGGCACAATTTTGTGACAGTGTGAGATCCTTGGCGAGGGAGCAAAGTGATCGACTAAGGGGGAAGGGTGTGGAAATCCCCTCCTGGGGTGTACTTGGTGTAAAAATGGACTCATGAAAGTTTCTTTTATAGAGCATTTTATTTACAAACAAATTTTTGAACATGTTTTTGTTGGGAGGGGGGAAGGCAAAGCCTAAAAAAGGGCACTTATCACCAGAAAGGGGAATTGGGTGCAAACAGATATTTTACCAAGAGATTAATTTCTGCCTGAAGTTGCTGTATGTTTTGTGGTAATGGAAGTTGAGCAAAAATATATTGAAGGGATTTCTGATAATTTGCAAGCTTATGTTTTTAGAGGGCGAGTGAAGTGAACAAGCGGTTTTGAAGAAAATTTACATTTTCAGTCATAAAATTTGCTATGTGGTCATTTATCAGCAGTAAGTAATGGCAAGTTCAAATGAAGCACTTGATCAGACGTGAAAAGGAGCACACTGCAGTAGAGGAATTTCACTATGAAAATAGGAGCTAAAGGGGGCAATGAACACATTTTGAAAAGGATTCAATTAAAAGATGCACCCGTGGAAGGGAAATTGGCGCTAATTCCTGATTAGGAATGAAAAGAGTGGTTTTATGAAGGACAACTTATCCGATACGAGAATGGACACATACAGTAAGAAGTTAAAGGGGCCCAGTAACACAAAACGGGTCCTTCTAAGATGAAAGGGGCACTGCACACTTTTTAAATGCAGTTTTCTTGGGTAAAAAGGAACGGTTTTTAGTGCTTCAGAAAGTGGGGGCACTATGTCCCCTCCCCCCCCCCCCCCCCCCCCCCCCCCCAGGATTGTCACCCCTGGTTAGGATAACACACTGTTCAAGCAATGGAAAATATTCTTATGTTGTTAGAAAACTTAGAAGAAAAAAGAAAATGAAAGGGTTTAACAAAGGTATGTTTCACAGTGACATGGGTCATACTCAAGGCTTCCAACTATACACTGAATTTATGTGTCTTCATTGAAGAGGTTCGCTGTTCATAATTTTAAAAAAAAAGTGGGTCTGTATTGTTTGTGGTTCTTCTTATATATACAGGCTGATCAGATAGGGTAGCATCTAAAGATCTGGGATGAAGGATGTTCATATTAGATGTCACATTACCATCACAACTGCTGTGACATATTATAATGCATCTAGGCATCTTATTGTGAGGGTGTACAATGGTTTCTTCTGGGGGAAATGTTATGTTATTGTTATAAAAAATATATTGACATTGATGATTTCATTTGTTTTCTTTCATTTCAGGGTGATAGTTATATCTTCTGATGAAAGTGATGAGGCACCTTGTGGTGATAATCCTGTGGAGTAAGTATTCCTCTCATTTTGGATAACTCCTGTCAAATTGTATGGGTATACTGCGTCCATTGCAACGTAGGGAGCACATGAGGGTGACGGGCGATTTGCCCTCATGACAGCCCAAATTACCTAAATTGAAGTATCTTTTCTTAAGTCTTAACAAGATCTTTTACAAACAACATTCAAGAAGTTACAAAAAATCAATCTTCTTCAGTACAGCAGAATAATGATAAATGTTTTTACGGCACAATTGCTTGTTGCACAAAAAAGTAGTCCTTGAAATTAAAGAAATAGCACACAAAATTAAGCAATCACCCCTATATGGAAAAAATAGCCCCTTTAAAAAAAAAATTACTTCCTGCTCTGGTCCATTGCACAACTAGACAATTACAATCATTTCCAAATCCCTTTAATACCGGGTTAACTTTGATGTCAGTACTATGATGTTTAGAATGGTTAATATAATATCAGCTTAGAATGTAGTCATTATCAAGAAATCTATCTAGATGTAATGATTCTTTTCAGTTTGTTGAGATAGGATAGTATCCACTTTTCTCATTGCGTTTCGTTAAATGCATCATGAATGATCAGTCATAAATGACAGATCACATTGCAACTAGGTGGGGAAAAAAAGCTTAGATCCTTTTCTCTTTAATTGATATACAAATCAATATTATAAACGCTGTATGAATGTTTGTTTTTTAAACATATTAGATTTCACAATAACCACTATCGGAATTGTTTTATCTTCAACATAGGTCAACTTTTACAATGATGTTAATGGACAATGTACAAATAATTCATGTTGGCATTTTCTGTCAAAAATTCGATATTCTTAAGTTATTTGTCTGTTGTCAGATGAGGTTGAAGATAATTTGGGATGTAATACGTGTCATTATTAGTATGTATTTAAGTATTATTATAGTTATAGTATAACAATATTTCAGGGATTATTGTGTGTAAATATTGCAAATATATTTGAATTGCTCTCTAAAATTTGTCATTTAATTTCAATTAAATAATTTGTTTCCTTCACAGGAACACAGATGGAGCTGGCTGTTCACATACTGAGGTTCTCTTGGAAGGAAACTCCTCTGACTTTGTACGGATAAAATGCGAGGTCTTAAGTGACTCAGATGATGAATACACACAAGCATATCTTCAACCAAAGGATGGACAGACCATGTTCAAAGAAAAATGGCATGTATTTCATGCAGGGGATGATTTCTTCAAAGATAGTAAGAGGGTGGCCAGAGAACTACTTTTCCCTACAGGTGAAGTAAATCACTCTATACCGTTGGGCTGCGACGATGAACTATCTTTCCTAGTGGATACCTCTAAGATGCGTTTTGCTGAGGATGTAATTTGCGATGAAAATGGGAAATATGCCAAATGCAGTAGATCAAAATGCAGAGTCACTTTGGATCACAACAACAATATTGCAGCCGAGGGAAAAGGTGCAGAGGGCAAGTCGTACACTTATATTTGTAAATATTACAAGCACCGAGGTACCCCAAACTTTCAGAGAACTATTTATGTACTACGTAGCGAAGAAGCTCTACACCCTGTATGTCTTATTCGATATGAGTGGAAGGGAGAAAGAATGGAGTTGCTGCTCAGTCCACATGGCAACCAGAAAAAATCAGACCGTCCCTACATACGAGCCAAGAAAGAGCTAATTGAAGACATCAAAGGTAGTAAATCTTCCTCAGCTCACAAAATCATGACTGGTATCTATGAGAAGCATGGTGGCCTAGACACTCAATCATTTTCTTCAGTTCCTCGAGATGCAAATCATATATATAGACATACCACTGTAAGGGAAAGTACTTCAGATTTTGATGGTTTACTGAAAATGAACCTCAGTGGGGAATTTGTGAAAAGTGTCGAGTTCTCGAATGTAAGAAACAAAGGGACGATGCCAATGTGCTGTACACAGAGCAGCAAATAAAGGATGTACGAAGAAATTGTTGCCATGACAATAAGGTATTGATGTTTGATGCAACTTTTGACTTGGGACCCATGTACCTAACAATGTCATCTTACCGGCATGACCACTTCAGAAATAAAAGAAACAATAGACCTGTCCTTATGCCTGGACCTATGTTGTTACATACTCAAAAAGATGAAGAATCTTACAATTATCTGGGAAATGAGATTTCCAAAGCAATCAATGCAAAAGTCAACGTGTTTGGTACCGATGGAGAAGTTGCAATGTACCAAGGTCTTCAGGGTAGTGCAAGCTTTAGGGACTCAGAGCACCTTATGTGCATGCTCCACCATCGCCAGAAATGTGAAAAAAAAAACTAGCAAAACTTGGTGTGAATAAAAATATTATCAGGAGGATTGTCAGGTCTATCTATGGTGAGCAACTTCAAGAGACGAGGTACGAGGGACTTGCAGATGCCCTGACAGAGGAAGCATATGAAGCAAACCTAGCCACCTGGATCCCTGAGTGGGACCAGCTCGAGCAAGAGGACACCCAAAAAGAACCAGAATTCTCAAACTGGTTTCTTTGCTATAAGTCAGGTGATGTGAAGAGGTGTATGCTCAGAAGGCTGCGCACAAAGGCTGGGTTAGGCGATCCTCCTTCAAGTTTCACTACGAACGATGCGGAATCAATGAACGCGATGGTAGCGAAATGGGTCGGAGGCAAGAAGGGATGGGACAGGCTAGCGAAAATCCTTCAGGAGTTTGTCAAGGGCAAGTACCAGGAACTTGAGATGGCTGTCATTGGGATTGGAGAGAGAGAAATCAATCACGCGTGCAACATTGAACAGAAAACTCCTGTACAGTGGCGAAAAATGTCAACCCAAGAGAAGAGTGAAGTTCTTCAACAAACTAACTTGTTGGATATGACAAAGAAGTTGTCAATCTGTGCTGAGGAAAGTGGGATATGTGGTTTCACTTCCCCTGAACTAGAAGATGTCTGGAGTAAAGCTGAAAAAATTCTTTGTTCATCCAAAAATATTGTAGAGTTTCCGAATGACAAAAATTGCGCCATTTGTTTCAGTGGAAGTTCTCATGTGTCCGTGAAGAAGACAACAGGAAACAGATTCATTTGTGAATCTCAATGCCGCTCCTATGTGTTTTTTTAACGTAGGTTCTGTGAGCACACTCTAGCTGTTGCGGAATGGAGAGGTTGCCTGGCAGACTTTTTGGTGGCCATCAATGGCAAGGATAAGAAAAGCTCTTCAGTCAGCCTGTTAAACAAAGTTCTTGACAGGCAATGCTCCCAAAGTGGCAAAAAGAAAGTAACCAAGAGAAAGGGGGCTAATAACACAATGGGGTGTCCTGTCACAAAAGTAGTTCGAGCACCCTTTTCCCCACAAGCTTTCACAGTTGGAAGAAAAGTTGGTCTAATTAGTAGGTGCTATGGTTGCAAGCGTATGTTTGATGATGACATGAATTTTCCACCCAAGGATTTAATCATACGGAAGATGGACTTAAGAGAATGGATTGATAGAAACACTGGAGAATTAAAGAGAAGTACCCACTTAGTGCCTACATACTACCATCTCAGCATGGATTGTATTAGGATTACATATCCTGTGACACGGATCTGTAACATCATACTTCATGATGAAGTAAGACAACAACTGACAGAGCAGCATTTGAGGAGGCTTGAAAAATTTGGAATAAACATAGATTGAATGAACAAAAACCATGCATTGTACAACTTCATGGTCTTTAAACTATGTCAAGCGAAACATTATCTAGCATTCGTCAGTAATGCTGCACCAATAGTATCCAAAGAATTTAGCTAGATCTTTATTAAACTGCTTTCATATACTCTCATCAGCAAAATTAATAGCATCGCAATTTGCAATATATACTTTGAAAACTCTATGACTGATACTGGAAAGCTACCAGAATGAACATTTATATTGATGGACACCCAATTTTGAAAAGCAATACTCACTTCCCAGACTAAGAATGTCCTACATTATGATATTGTGCACTTTTGGTGTTATATTCTTTATCAGTCTTGGACCTTGATGTGACTATGTTCTGCAGACACAATAAATGCCTAAATAGCCAAAATATGTTAATTGCAGTGACACTAGGGGAATCCCGAATAGTATAGATAGTAAAGTGGTTGATTGTCTGCCTCGACAGCTAAAACTTAAATGTGTTTAAGATTGTCTTATGTTTTGTACACAAAATTTACAAACATCTGTGTTTGCATTGTAAAATTTCTTCAGTGGGAAGTTCAAGAGTGGTGTGAAGGACATTCCTAGTATCAACAGAAAATCAAAATTGTTACTTTAAACTTCAAACAGAATTAATTATTTGTCTTTTTCTTTTGATGGAGGATTTTTTTTTAAAACATCGCATATTTTTATAAACTGGTTCATGGAAACTCCCAAGGACTTATCTTTTTAGGCCATATGCATTGTTGTCATGCTGAGGTTCAATCTCTAAAATTTGAACTTATAAAACAATTAAGCATTTTTCTTTCCTCAAAACTTTTATGGTAGCTAAAAATGCAAACAAAAAAAAAAAAATGAAAAACAACCAAACAGCAAATGATGATGTACTTGATTTTATTAAAGAAACTAATATATTTATGTTGACCTTTTTTTTTTTTTTTTTTTTTTAATACAAACTCTTCATTATTGAGTGTATCTTGAGCGAGAGATATTGTTAAATGTGTTTTACCACTTTTTTGTACCATTGTCATTTTAAAAAAAAGGTGTACATCCATGTTGTTCTATTTCATTGGCCATTATATGAAATGCAAATGTTACAATGCATTATAATGTAACAACAATCAGAATACTTGGCAGTCACATTGGTATGTTCCTTTGAAAAATAGAGTCATGGTAATGTCAATGGGATTTCAGGTCTTATATTGAATTTACATGTGTCATTCAAGGTAAATCTACCTATGTGCTTACAATGCGACAACTAATGTAATATGTTTGTAAAATGACATACATGTACTCTATTTAAAACCAAACATATAACTAAATCAATAGATGTGTACCATACTCTTGTGTTTGAGATAAATACTTGAAATGAATTTAAATGACACAAGATGAGTTTCCTTTTTAATTCTTGTATATCTTTAGTCCTTTCTACTATAGTTACAATTACACATGATTTTGTGTTTAGCAAAGGTCACAACCCTAAATTTTATTTGTGATGCCTTGCTTGATTAACTTGTATTGTTTATTGAGTCTGACAACACCATTATAATTAATTACCCAGTATGCTAGTATGCTATACTTTGTATTAGTTCGAGGAATTTTGCCATCTGCTGTCTAAAATATTATGTTTTCCAGTTCCAGTAACAGTTTTCCCCACAATCAAGAGTAATGGCATTGATAAAATCATGTCATTATAAAGCAATAGTGCTCTGCTTTGGAAAATGTTTGTCTAATCTTGCCAATTGTGATTCTAATCTAGCTAAACAAAAGATATATTTAAGATGGTGCTCCTTGTATTTACAGCTGTGCAATTATAAATGAATCATTTTCCTCAATATAATGATTATTTCCTGCATTTCTGTGAATCAAAGTAGTAATTTGTAGTTAGCAAAAAGAAACAAGCTTTATTTCACCGATTTGTAGTTGCAGACTATGAAACAGATCGATAATATGTATAAATTGTATTTTGTATGTGTACTTGTTTCTCCATACACTTAACATTTATGTTTTGTTTTACTTTGTAAAAAAGTATTAATGTTCCTCATTAGTCTTTGAATTGGCTAGCAAATAGAGTCCTACTAATTGTTGATTTACAGCATAAAGGGAAGAAACATCCCAAACATTACTGTAAATGGAAAGATACCTCCTGTGAAAATTAAAACCCTTTGGGTGTCCTTAATTGGTATTGAGCCGCAGGCATGATATTTCCTGACTCAAATCGGGATTCTGATTTTCTTCTCTTTTTTTTTTTTTTTTTTTTGGCGGGGGGGGGGGGAGATTATCTCAATATGGATTGTTGTATCTATGCTTTTTAAAGAAGCACGATTTGAACTTGTTTGCTATATTCAGAATTATCCTTATACATGTAATGGCTGTACATAACATGTTCCATGCTGGAAAGATACCTCATATCGACGTCTGTTTAATTTTAAAAGCTTAACCACACCTTGAAGAATAGCACTTCATTGATGTAATAAACAGGGTAATCTCATTGTGTAATGGGGGCATCACTGACATCAACAATTTCAAAAGCTACTCTGAGTTGCATGTATTTATTATTATTATTTTTTTTTTCTTTACTTTTGGGCAATTGTGTATTCTTGATTGTTGTACAATTTTTTCGTTTCACCATGTTCATTGCAATTGTTTGTAAAGTTGAGAATAATCTAACATGTATGCATTATAATCAATGAATTTTGTAATTTGAAACTTGCAGTATACAATACTTCAATACACAATGAAGGGTTTTAATGCAATTATCCCGATGGTCGATAGGGGATCCTCGTTGTTTAGCTCATGGAGGCATGGTTGTGGGATAGAGGATGGCGGCACAATGGGGTACAGTAAATACTCATGAATTACTGCTTCTCACATATCAAATAAATCTGTTTCCAAGTGCGAATTTATCCAGAACAAGATCAAACTATACAAACCTCTCCCTCCCAAGCACAATTTTTTTTTTTTTTTTTTTTTTTTTTTTTTTTTTTTTTTTTTTTTTTTTTTTTTTTTTTTTTTTGCATTTGTTTGTCAAAATGACACCATTGGCTGGTCCATTGCTCCAACATTCAAAGAAAAAAAATACATTTGGTCATGTCATAAAGTATTTAAATCAGAAAGAAATGATATCTTCATTGCAACTCAAACATTTTTTTGTGTGAGGTATAGGATATTAAGATAGGGAGCGAGGGTATGCTCACTTATTTCATCATTCACAAAAGTGTTACCGTGTTTCTTGAAAATATCTTTACAAAATGTTAATGTTTCTTCTGAAATTGTTAGCTTTTCCAGATTTTCCCATTAAACTTTGGTAAGCATTGCCAGTAGTTTTTTTCTTCTTAGTTTTCAGCCTTTCGGCTATTAACGGTTCTTGTTCGTGTTATGATTTTTTATTCATGTTATGGTTTCATTTTGCATTTGTGTTCACAAGTCTTTCATTTTTTCCAACTGACTGTGCAAGGTTTTTGTATCAATAAAGACATATAAAAAAAAAAAAGTAATTGTTCAATTTTTCGTTTGTCTTTGTCTTTCCTCCTCTTCTAGTGAATAGTAGAGATTGAATAAGTTTGTTCAGTGGCACCTGGGTATTTTACAGGGAGGGCGCAAAATGATCAAAAGAGGATGTCATTTAAAAAAAACATGATATAAAGTTAAACTACCTACCTTTTCTATCTTTTCCCCTCTTATTAATTTCTTACTTCTTGAAACCAAAGGGGATGGGTGTTTATCACGGGGAAGGGGGGGGTGGGGGATACATGCCCCCCAATATTTTAGGTGGGGTGGCCTATGTTACCACCCCACCCCTAATAATTTATGGTATGATCATAATATAATAATAATGATAATAAATAATGATTATGATGATGGTAGTGATGGTTGTCGTATTTACACATGATGACCATTGTTTTTTCCTCATCATTTTATTATTTCTATTTCTATTTGATGAAACCATTCCGTTCGGAAACTTATAAACAGATGGATGGAGAACGAAAAAAAAATCCAGTATGAAATAGAATAACATGCAGGGGCGGATCTAGCTTTTTGCTAAGGGGGAGGGGCTTTAATGAAAATTGTAGCCAGGCACTGCGAGGGGGCAAAGCGCCCGGGGAGATGTGTAGAAGGGGGGTATCCCCCCTTCCACGGTAGGGAGCTTCTCAATTTGACATTTGAAATGGTGCAATCTGCATACTTTAGTCCTCATTTCTAATTTTTTTTTTTTTTTTTTGGGGGGGGGGTTATTTTTTAATCCCCTAAGCCCCCCGTAGATCAGCCACTGACATGTTCGTGTTAATGTTTTTATAAACGATATTTTTTTTTTTTTTTTAATTTACCCCTCCCCACAACCAAGCGCATACGGTGTACCCCGCATATCTTACCACCCTTTTGAATATCACCTTATTGTTAGGTTCTTTATTCATGGTCATGATTAAAATAAGTGGAGAAAATTAAATTAAAAAAAAATGAGAATTGAAATTTAAACGAATGTATTAAAGGGAAGTAACCATTAAAACCGATAAGAGTTCTCAAAAATATCATCTATCTAGTCCTTCCGAAGTACATAGTCTTGTTGTAGAAATTGAAGCTAACATGCTTAAAACTTCGGTCTAAAGACTACCCTGCCCCCCCCCCCCTCCCACCTGCGTAGAGATCGATGTGGGGCTTGGAGGCCATGGACCACCAGAAAAAAGTTTCACGACCAGTAAAGAAAAAGAAAAGAAAGAAAGGGAAAGAAAAAGGGCGAAAATAATATATATTTCAAGATATGTCAAAATCTATCACAAAATTAGATTTTGTATGAAAAAGGTCAAAATTTTTGCTCGCTCGCAGCTTTTTTTTTGGAAATAAATATTTCCTTTAAAGCCATGTCTGCCCCCTACAAATTTTAGACTCGTAAAGCCACTGACCCCCCCCTCCCTGGAAACTAAAGAAAAATAATCCCTCACAGAGAACAATATTTGTGTCCGTCATCCCCCCCAACCTTGATCATCGATTGACACCCATGCATAGGGGATGATATAAAATTCCCTCACCCCCTGCCTTGTAGCACCACCTCGGTTCTACAGTCCTCGCTGAACAATGTTTTGAGGAGAAATACAAAAAGGGTCAAGTATGTGTGTCTGTGTCCAATTACAAGCGTCCGTGCGTCACTTCTCAAAAAACAGAAAATGCAAGCTCTCCTCTTTTTTCCTAATAAAATCTTATAATATTATATTGTTATTATTTGATGAATAATTTAAAGAGAGAGATCAGTAGATCAAAATGCAGCACCTTTGGATACAACAACAATATTGCAGCCGAGGGAAAAGTGCAGAGGGCAAGTCGTACACTTATTTTGTAAAATATTACAAGCACCGAGGTACCCCAAACTTCAGAGAACTATTTATGTATTACGTACAAGAAGCTCTACACCTGTATGTCTTTTTATTCGATAGAGTGGAAAGGGAGAACAAGAACATGGAGTTGCTGTCTCAGCCACAGGCAACCAGAAAAAATCAGACGTCCCTAACATACGACCAAGAAAGAGCTAATTGAAGACACAAAGGTAGTAAATCTTCCTTCAGGCTCTCAAAATCATTGACTTGGTATCTATGAGAAGCATGTGCCTAGACATCAATCATTTTCTTTCAGTTCCTCGAGATGCAATCAGATATATAGGACATACCACGTAAGGAGAAAGTAACTCAGATTTGCATGAGTTTTGACTGAAAATGAACCTCAGTGGGGAATTTGTGAAGAAGTGTCGAGTTTCTCGAATGTGAAAACAAAGGCGATGCCGGTAATGCATGTGCTGTACACAGAGCAAGCAAATAAAGGATTACGAAGAAAATTGTTGCCATGACAATAAGGTATTGATTGTTTGATGATGAACTTTTGACTTGGGACCCATATGTACCTAAACAATGCATCTTATCCGGCATGACCATCAGAAATAAGAAGAACACATAGACCTTGTTTCCTTATGGCCTGGAACCTATGTTGTTACATTACTAAAAAGATGAGAATCTTAACAATTATCTGGGAAATGAGATTTCAAACAATCAATTGTCAAAGTCAACGTGTTACTTGTCACGAGTAGAGTTGCAATGTAACCAAGGTCTTCAAGGAGTGCAAGCTTAGGCGACTCAGAGCACCTTATGTGCATGCTCACCATCGCCCAGCAAATGTGAAAAAAAAAACTTAGCATAACTTGTGTGAATAAAAATAATTATCAGGAGGATTGTCAGGTCTATCTATGGTGAGCAATTACTTCAAGAGACGAGGTACGAGGGACTTGCAGATGCCCTGACAGAGGAGATAGAACCTGACCTGGATCGAGTGGCGATAAAATGAACACAGACAGAACTCTAAACGGTCCTTTCATAGCAGGATAGAGTTCTCAGAGGAACTTGGCGATCCTCTAGTTAACGAGTGTATCGAATCATGACGCTGTCGAAAGGTCGAGGCAGGAGGACACTAACCACAAATTCAAGGAAGTACCAGGACTGAGCTATGGAGAGAGAGAATCATCCTCACATTACAATCTGTAAGTGGGTTCTTTGTATCCCAAGCAGAAGAGTGAAGGTTATCTACAAACCTAACTTGCGGCACAAGTTATGATCTCCATAGAGTTTTTACCACACGTGGGAACGTTGAACGCGAAGTGGAGCAATATTGGTTCACTCGCCGAGGACAGAAGGATGGACTGGCAGTAGCGAAAAATCCTTCGGTTTGGTCAGCAATCTCAGACTGCAATAAATGGATCTGGGATAGAGATCGTTCCGCGTGCAAGCAAATTGCAGAAACTGACATGGTTCAATGACTAGCTCAAATGAAGCCGTGAGATTTCTCCAACAGACTAATCGAGGATTGACAATTGTATCTCAATGTCCATGTCTGAGGAATGGGATATTTGTTTCTACTGTTCGGAGCACACTCTGCGTAACACGGAAGATTTGGAGTAGCCTTGAAACTTTTTGGTACATCAAATATGAGTTCAATTGAAATATTGTCGAACATGTTAGTGGAAGCTCTGTGCAGTGACAGGACACAGATTAAACAAAGTTCATTGGAACGCAAGTGCCCTCACTAGTGTTTGCAAAAAGTAGTCTGTATCACACACAGCTAGTTGGAGTGGTAACTGCCAGAGCTGAGCAGACTTATGGTGGCAGTCGAATAATAGTATGCGAAAATGGACCAGCTTTCATCAGCCTTACATAAATAAGCTTTCGACAGCAATGTTCCAAAGTTGTAAATAAGACAAGTCATACTCAAGTAGTATCAAGGGGGTGCCAGTAACAATAGGCTGTTACGATACGCTGTAATAGTTAGTTCGAGCTACTACCACAAGTATCCCGTTGCAAAGATGCTTATTACCGAGCTTGTCAGGCTATTGTTTGAAGAATTGAATTCCACCAGGTTAATCTTGACGGCTAAAGATGGACTTAGAGGACGCAATGCGCAGTTGGATAGAACATGTGAAAATCTGAAATTAAGAGAAGTACCGTCACTTAGTCTACATACTACCAATCTCAGCATGGATTGTATTTAGGATTACATATCCTGTGAACACGGATCTGTGAACATCATACTTCATGATGAAGTAAGACAACAACTGACAGAGCAGCATTTTGAGGAGGCTTCGAAAAATTTGGAAATAAACATAGATTGAATGAAACAAAAACCATGCATTGTACAACTCTATGGTCTTCAAACTATGTCAAGCGAAACATTATCTAGCATTCTCAGTTAAGATGCACCAATAAGTATCCAAAGAATTTAGCTAGATCTTTATTATAACTGCTTTCATATACTCTCATCAGCAAAATTAATAGCATCGCAATTTGCAATATATACTTTGAAAACTCTATGAACTGATACTGGAAAGGCTACCAGAATGAACATTTTATGATGGACACCAATTTTGAGAAGCAATACTCATTCCCAGCCTAAGAAATGTCCTACATTATGATATTGTGCACTTTTGGTGTTATATTCTTTATCAGTCTTGGACCTTGATGTGACTATGTTCTGCAGCACAATAAATGCCTAAATAGCCAAAATATGTTAATTGCAGTGACAAGCCTAGGGGAATCCTGAATAGTATAGATAGTAAAGTGGTTGATTGTACTGCCTCGACAGCTAACTAAATGTGTTTAAGATTGTCTTTGTTTTGTTACACAAAATTTACAAACATCTTGTTTGCATTGTAAATTTCTTCAGTGGGAAGTTCAAGTAGTGTGTGAAGGACATTCCTAGTATCAACAGAAAATCAAAATTGTACTTTAAAACTTCAAAACGAATTAATTATTTGTCTTTCTTCTTTTGATGGAGTTTTTTTTAAACATCGCATATTTTTATAAACTGGTTCATGAAACTCCCAAGGACTTATCTTTTTAGGCCATATGCATTGTTGTCAATGCTGAGGTTCAATTCTAAAATTGAACTTATAAAAACAATTAGCATTTTTCTTTCTCAAAAACTTTATATGGTAGTAAAAATGCAAAAAAAAAAAAAAAAATGAAAAGAAACAAACAAACAGGCAATGTGTACCCCCTTGATCTTAGATAGTCTTGATTTTTATTAAAGAAACTAATATATTTATGTTGACCTTTTTTTTTTTTTTTTTTTTTTTTTTAATACAAACTCTTCAATTATTGGTCAGTATTACCCTATGCATAAATTGTAAATGTGTTTTACCACTTTTTGTACCATTGACATTTTAAAAAAAAGGTGTACATCCATGTTGTTCTATTTCATTGCCATTATATGAAATGCAAATGTTACAATGCATTAAATACATACAATTCAGAATACTTGGCAGTCACATTGGTATGTTTCCTTTGAAAAATAGAGTCATGGTAATGTCAATGGGATATGTGTATAATTAATTTACATGTGTCATTCAAGGAAATCTACCTATGTGCTACAATGGACAACTAATGTAATAGTTTGTAAAGTTGACATACATGTACTCTATTTAAAACCAACACATATAGCCCTAACTAATCAATGATGTGTACCATACTCTTGTGTTTGAGATAAATATACAAATGGAATTTAAATGACACAAGATGAGTTTCCTTTTTAATTCTTTGTATATCTTTAGTCGTTTCTACTATAGTTACAATTACACATGATTTTGTGTTTAGCAAAGGTCACAACCCTAAATTTTATTTGTGATGCCTTGCTTTTTAACTTGTATTGTTTATTGAGTCTGACAACACCATTATAATTAATACCCAGTATGCTAGTAATGCTATACTTATCTTGTATTAGTTCAGAATTTTGCCATCTGCTGTCTAAAATATTATGTTTTCCAGTTCCAGTAACAGTTTTCCCCTAACAATCAAGTAATGGCATTGATAAATCATGTCATTAAAGCAATAGTGCTTCTGCTTTGGAAAATGTTTGTCTAATCTTGCCCAATTGTGATTCTAATCTAGCTAAACAAAAAGATATATTTATAAAGATGGTGTCTGTATTACAGCTGTGCAATTATAAATGAATCATTTTCCTCATATAATGTTGTTTCTGCATTTCTGTGAATCAAAGTAGAATTTGAGTTAGCAAAAGAACAAGCTTTATTTCAGATTGTATTGCAGTATGAACAGATCGATAATAGTATAAATTGTATTTTGTAGTTACTTGTTCTCCAATACACTTAACATTTATGTTTTGTTTTACTTTGTAAAAAGTATTAATGTTCCCATTAGTCTTGAATTGGCTAGCAAATAGAGTCCTACAATTGTTGATTTAACAGCATAAAGGGAAGAAACATCTCAAACATTACTGTAAATGGAAGATTTGAAAACCCTTGGGTGTCTTAATTGGTATTGAGCCGCAGGCATGAATTTTTCCTGACTAAATCGGGAATTCTGATTTTCTTCTTTTTCTTTTTTTTTTTTTTTTTTTTTGGGGGGGAGATTATCTCAATATGGATTGTTTTAAAGAAGAACACGATTGAACTGTTTGCTATTTCAGGAATTATCTTATACATGTAATGGCTGTACATAACATGTTTCCATGCTGGAAAGATCTCATATCGACGTCTTGTTAATTTTAAAAGCTTAAATTGAAGAATAGACTTCATTGATGTAATAAACAGGGTAATCTCATGTGTAATGGGGGCATCACTGACATCAACATGTTCAAAGCTACTTTGAGTTGCATGTATTTATTATTATTATTATTATTATTTCTTTTTTTTTTTACTTTGGGGCAATTGTGTATTCTTGTTGTGTACAATTTTTTCGTTTCACCATGTTCATTGCAATTGTTTGTAAAGTTGAGAATAATCTAACATGTATGCATTAAATCTATGAATTTTGTAATTTGAAACTTGCAGTATACACATACTTCAATACACAATGAAGGGTTTTAATGCAATTATCCCGATGGTCGATAGGGGATCCTCGTTGTTTAGCTCATGGAGGCATGGTTGTGGGATAGAGGTATGGCGGCACAATGGGGTACAGTAAATACTCCCGAATTACTGCTTCTCACAATATCAAATAATATTGTTTCCAAGTGCGAATTTATCCAGACAAGATCAAACTATACAAACCTTCTCCCTCCCAAGCACAATTTTTTTTTTTTTTTTTTTTTTGCATTTGTTTGTCAAAATGACACATTGGCTGGTCCATTGCTCAACATTCAAAGAAAAAAAATACATGTAGTCATAAAGATTAAATCAGAAAGAAATGATATCTTCATTGCAAACTCAAACATTTTTTTGTGTAGGTATAGGATATTAAGATAGGGAGCGAGGGTATGCTCACTTATTTCATCATTCACAAAAGTGTTACCGTGTTTTCTTGAAAATATCTTTACAAAAAGTTAATGTTTTCTTCTGAAATTGTTAGCTTTTCCAGATTTTCCCATTAAACTTTGGTAAGCATTGCAAGTAGTTTTTTTTCTTCTAGTTTTCAGCCTTTCGGCTATTAACGGTTCTTGTTCGTGTTATGATTTTTTATTCATGTATTGGTTTCATTTTGCATTTGTGTCAAAGTCTTTCATTTTTTCCAACTGACTGTGCAGGGTTTTTGTATCAAAAGACATATAATATATAAAAAAAAGTAATTGTTCAATTTTTCGTTTGTCTTGTCTTTCCCCTCTCTCTAGTGAATAGTAGAGATTGAATAAGTTTGTTCAGTGGCACCTGGGTATTTTAAGGGAGGGGCAAAATGATCAAAAGAGGATGTCATTTAAAAAAAAACATGATATAAAGTTAAACTACCTAGACTCTTTTATACTCTTTTCTATCTTTTCCCCTCTTATTAATTTCTTACTTCTTGAAACAAAGGGGATGGGTGTTTATCACGGGGGGGGGGGTGGGATACATACCCCCCCAATATTTTAGGTGGGGTGGCCTATGTTACACCCCACCCCAATAATTTAAGGTATGATCAAATATAATAATAATGATAATAAATAATGATATGATATGATGATGGTAGTGATGGTTATCGTATTTACACATGATGACCATTGTTTTTTCCTCATCATTTTATTATTTCTATTGCTATTTGATGAAACCATTCCGTTCGGAAACTTATAAACAGATATGTGGAGAACGAAAAAAAAATCCAGTATGAAATAGAATAAATGAGGTGTGCGGATCTAGCTTTTGCTAAGGGGGAGGGGCTTAATGAAAATTGTAGCCAGGCACTGCGAGGGGGCAAAGCGCCCGGGGAGATGTGTAGAAGGGGGTATCCCCCTCCACGGTAGGGAGCTTCTCAATTTGACATTTGAATGGTGCAATCTGCATACTTTAGTCCTCATTTCTAATTTTTTTTTTTTGGTTATTTTTTAATCCCCTAAGCCCCCCCGTAGATCAGCCATGACATGTTCGTGTTAATGTTTTATAAACGACATTTTTTTTTTTTTTAACCCTTTTACCCCTCCCCACAACCAAGCGCATACGGTGTGCCCCGCATATCTTACCACCCTTTCGAATTCACCTTATTGTTAGTTACTTTATTCATGGTCATGATTAAAAGTGGAGAAAATTAAAAAAAAAAATGAGAATTGAAATTTAAAGAAATGTATAAAGGGAAGTAACCATTAAAACCGATAAGAGTTCTCAAATATCATCTATCTAGTCCTTCCGAAGTACATAAGTCTTGTTGAGAATTGAAGCTAACATCTTAAAACTTCGTCTAAGACTACCTGCCCCCCCCCCCCCCCACTGCGTAGAGATCGATGTGGGGCTTGGAGGCATGAACCACCAGAAAAAAAAGTTTCACGCCCAGAAAAAAAAGAAAAGAAAGAAAGGAAAGAAAAAGGGCGAAATAATATATATTATTTAAGATATGTCAAAATTATCAACAAATTAGATTTTGTATGAAAAAGGTCAAATTTTTTGCTCGCTCGCAGCTTTTTTTTTAGAAATAAATATTTCTTTTAAGCATGTCTGCCCCTACAAATTTTAGACTCGTAAAGCCACTGACCCCCCCCCCTCCCTGGAAACTAAAAGAAAAATAATCTCACAGAGAACAATATTTGTGTCCGTCATCCCCAACCTTGATCATCGATTGACACCCATGCATAGGGGATGATATAAAATCCCTCACCCCTGCCTTGTAGCACCACTCGGTTCTACAGTCCTCGCTGAACAATGTTTTGAGAAATACAAAAGGTGTCAAGTATGTGTGTCTGTGTCCAATACAAGCGTCCGTGCGTCACTTCTCAAAAAACAGAAAATGCAAGCTCTCCTCTTTTTTCCTAATAAATCTTATAATATTATTTTGTTATTATTTGATGAATAATTTTCATACAAACGACTGGTCAGAAAAACTACTGAATCCACACCTTAATCGAGAAAGCCCCCCCCCCCGGTGTTCACGAAAGGGTGCGGCCATCCCCGCTCCACCCGCTCCGCGAACGCAGACATCGTTGCAAGCGGGTAGACTTTACTACTTCTTCACTAAACTTTGGACTTTAGGTACTTCTTCAAACACATCACCCTCCCCCCTGCCCAGAACGGCCCCAAAGATATAACAAAATTGGATGTGTTTAGGTTCACATACTGCAGCGTCAACTGCAAATGTTGCAGTTTTAAAACGAATGATAGTTACTATATGACGGGAGGGCTTTGAAGTGCCCGCCTCGTAAAAAGAGAGAGCCCCCCCCCCGAACACAAAAAAAAATAAAAATAAATAAAATGGTTGGGTAGGCCTTTTTTCCATCCCGAATGACATGTTTTTATGAAACC
>CALNVZ010003434.1:4618406-4665005 GCA_940671915.1 Paracentrotus lividus | reverse complement strand
TCTACAAACGACTAGTTCAGAAAAACTACTAAACACAGCCTTTCGTGAAAAGCCCCCCGGTGTTCTCGAATGGGTGCGTTAATTTTACTCCCTCTCTTAACCCACCCTTTCGAGAAAAGCCCCCCCCCCCGGTGTCACGAAAGGGTGCGGCCATCCCCGCTCCACCCCCGCCTCGCGAACGCAGACGATCGTTCAAGCCATGAAATATAATATGCAAAGTCTTTTGCAAGGTTCTTTGTTTGCTGTAATGACTGCAGAGGTTTGCGACACGGTGTTCAAGAGTTAAAAGCATGGAGTTCACAATTTGCGACTAGATTCACTGTGTGCTGAATTAGTTCACACGATACTGTAATTTGTCAAATAGGGTCTGTGCTTGCAGATAAGTCTACGGCAAAAACACGAAAAGTCTTCTGTTTGTGCACCGTACTTCTGGGCCGTTAAATCTCGATGACGCAAAACTGTACGGTGTTTGCAAACATGCTTCTTTTCGGATAGCGGCTTTCGGGGCTTGAAAGTGCGATCGCATCAAACATGTGAAATCTTCGCGTTAGATGCGCTGGTTGAAGAGTTTATTCAAGGTTCACCGTAGTCTCACCGCGGTGTTCATATTTTAGACATTGCTATACAAATCGTGCAAAATGTACGGCATGACCGTATATATGTCTCTTCTCGCGCAGCGTACTTCAGGCCACCATAGGTTACCAAGGAGATATCTGACAAGAACCAGATAAATAAGGTCCGAACAATGGTGGAGGAGGGGTAAAACGTCAGGCGCGGTCAGAGTAGGGGGGGGTCTCCCCCCTTTCAAAAAAAAGAAAAAAAAGAAGCGAAGTAAAATAGACGAGCGGGCCGATTGACCCCCAACCTTACCCTATGGGTGATACATGATGACCTCTTTGATGACGAAGGCAAACATTTTTTCTAACACTACCGCCCCCCTCCCCCGCCGTTTTTACGTAAATCTGTAAATCCCAAAAAGTTCCTCTATGATGGTGTGATGAGATTACGGAAAGAATTCCTGTTTAGATAACTTTTATCATCGGAGAAAGAGTGTTTAAAGCCCAGCGCACACATTGCGAGCGATTGCACTAAGATCGATTGCAACAAATTGCCAATGCATCGCAGTTGCAATCGCAGCGCAGGCCAGCGCACACATTGCAACAGGCGCAGCATATCACCATGGTACCCCTCTCTACGCGCAGGCGCGCAGAATACCATCTCCATCTCTTAGCCAATCTGATTGGCTAAATTATCAAAATCGCAGGAAAATCGCAGAAAGATTTGACATGTCAAATGTCTGAGATTTGGTCTGCGATTCTTCTGCAACACATCGCAATCGCAGTTGCAGCTGTGTTGCAGGTTGGCGCACACACTGCAATTTTGTTGCAATCGGATCTGTAGCAATCGCATCGCAATGTGTGCGCTGGGCTTAAGGAAAAATTTAGCTGAGCAGAATAGATTATTGACAATGAGGTAAAAGTGTTGTTTTTGCGTATTTGGTAAGGCAAGTCCACGCTATTTTGCAATGTAACAACGGGACATTCAGAGACAAAATGATTTTTTTGATCAATCTTAATTGAAATCCCAATCTTTAGTACATTTGAAGGTACTACAGACCTTCAACAAAATTATAACAATAATGAAATAACTCAATTCATTTAATTTATGAGGATCTTACTCTCCGTTCGTAAGACATGGGACCAGAAAATGGATTTTAAAATTTCTGATCATCACATATACTAGAATTTAAAGAGCTGATAAAAACACTTGCATAGTCGCATCTCTAACATGTATAACTTTCGTAAGTAGATATTTTAATGGCAAAGATAGTCTCCCGTTTTCGGCAAAGGTCCAAGCAATAACTACTGCTCTAACTTTTATTGTGAAGAAAACAATTATCACCAACCCCCCTGTCTGCAATATTCAAATGTTGACGTCATCACCAAGGTGCCCATATTGGCATATGTATTTAATGTACTTTTTTTGAAACTACAGTGACTCTACTATGTCTGGAATTTGCTGAAAATGTTGAAAATAATTAACTTTAAGATATCGTTTGAAATTATAAGACCCTTCAGTAAATTCTTTGACTATTTTGTATATTATTTCTTTTTCTAATATTATTTAAATATTATTTTCATAATACAAATCAATATAGGCTAAGAGTAGTAATTTTTGGTGCATTCCAAGTTTGATGAAAAGGAATACATTAAAAAAGTGCCATACATTTTTTCATTTTTTCATTCCACTTCAAAATTAATTTTCATGTTTAGAAATACATATTCTAGCTTACCATAAAATTCAAAAGCAAAATCTTGCTCCGTTCAGAAGTAATTTTAGAAGAAACCGAGAAATTATGGCAGAAAATTATATAATTTTTTCAATGTGGAGATATGTTCATTATTGCCGTCGATTGCCCCGCGGAAAATGCTACGAATGGCTTTTTGTTATAGTTTCAGCTTTACAGAGATACCAAATTTGGCTGCCCGTTTTTGCCCGTTTTTGAATTAGAACCAATTTTCCGTCCGCCCGTTTGCTAAATTTATTGCCAAAAACTACCAAGTTAGTGAAAAGCAGCCGCGCCGCTGCGCAGTGGGCCACGTACAATCAAAACTGCACCAAAACAGGCATTTGGTTATCATATCAATTTTAATTTTTGTAATGTTTCAAGCAAAGATTTCAAACTCTAGATCATGTAGGTAAAATATTTCTTCTTAAAAATAATTTTGAGTGGGTCAGTTCGCTTCAAAAGGATCCCAATTTTCAATTTAAGGGTATAGTATGTGCAAATTACAAATTTGATAATGTTTTCAATGAACAAATTCTGTGATTTGCTTCAAATTGCACTCGCCTGTCTCAGAATAGATACTTTAACTAATTGTAGAGTTTAAAGGCAAACCCTCATTAAATTCTGATGTGTGTTTTAGAAACGGGGGGGGGATAGGGAAATTACGAACTTTTATTACATACGCTTAAATGGTCACTATTGCTGCCTATTGCTGAACTAAAAATACCCTGAGCCCTTTATCATAGTTTCTACTTTACAGTGATACCAAATTGGGCTGCCACCTTCTGCCACTTTTGTGTTAGTTAGGTCAATTATTTTCCACTCATATGTTTGCCTCTTTTAAACGCAAAAATCTGCTATCAAAGAGTATTATGTTTACAAAATTTAATGTAGGTCGTGTAAATACTCGATTCGAAAACCAACATTGGCAACAACAACAAAACATAGGAATACAACGATTTTGGAAAATATTGGCATGCGCATGAGGTGCTTATGTGGAAGTGGGGGGGGTTACCTTTATACTGTTATAACCCCTTCTTCTATATGATATTCACCAGGCTACGCTTAATTTTGGAGAATGATATTGCAAATACAGCGCTTTGATTAATACTACTACAATTAATTTCCATCATTATCAAGTAGGAAAAACCTATAACATTACGCAATTTCTATTTGCCTAGGTATGTGTTAGATAGCCGCTACTGGTCCAATAAAAACAAATTTTTCATTACCGTCAATGAAACTAACGAAAGGTGTAGTTTGGTCCTTATTAACTTATACTAAATTAAAAAGAACCTGTCAAGTATAATGCATCCATGCCTCGTCTCCAATGAGAAAAAAGTATTTCAATGACGTCAAATCATTTAAAAATGCTCCAATTGTACCAGCCAGTGGTCTATAAAAGCTCCTCTTTCATGTCTCATTTATAAAAAGTGTTACTCAGCGAAAAGAACGTTTTTGGCGGAGAAATATGCCTTAACCAATCAGAAAAACGGTATCTCAATGACGTCATAGAAATTTGAAAATACTCTCATTGTATTCTTGTTTTTATATCTCGAAACCACATATTAGTCAACACTCATCAAGCAAAGAAATAATAATATGCGTAAAGTATTAATAAATAACAACATATAGAACCAACACACAGAAAATAATACAGATGAGTCACAAACGAAAATTAGAATAAGAATTACTATAAATATACTAGAGATCTAAAAACACAAAGGACCCCAAGAATATAATTAGAATCTATAGTGGTTTAAAGAAAAGAAAGTAATATTGAGCCACATAGAATGAAGTAAATCTGCGACGCAGACGACACGAATCGAGTTGGACGGAGACGCATTAAAATTTGAAAACCACTCATTGACCGTACATTTTAAACCGAAATTTTGGAGCCCCCCCCCCCTCCTGTTATCCTGGACCCGTCACTACTGAGAAGGATTAGGGACGTCTTTAGACATGTCCCAAATCAGGTCTCAAACCCGCCTCCGCGAAATGAGATTGCCACCATTATTCGCCATGCTAGTGCCTATGGTATTAACCACAACTAAATTAATTCATGTTGTATAATTTCAGCTTACAAAATGTTTCATTGATTGAAAAACATTCTGATAAAAGAAAAATAGCGATATGAGAAAAATCGCCTCGTGTGGGACGAGGACTCGTGGGACGTAGGACTCGTGGGACGTAGGTCTCGTGGGACGAAGGACTCGTGGGAAAATATTCGGCCTCGTGGGACGTAGGACTCGTGGACCCTCCCCTAGTGTTGCACCATGTGCATAAAATATTCTACTCAGATACTTTAGATCATTATATAACTAATAATTTCACTCGTGTCTCAAATATCCATGAACACGTAACTAGAAATAGTCATTTTAATTTCGTTTTACCTAAACGTGAAGGATATATAAGAAACACTTTTTACTTTTATGGTATCCAATGCTGGAATTCTCTTCCAAATCATGTTAAAGCTATTTTTAAGTTTATTGATTTCAAGAGTGTATTAAAGCAACACCTAAAACAGGAAACTAGCACAACATGCAGATAACAGCTAAGCCACAATCAATCATTGTTTTTATAGAGTACAATTATGTTGAACTATAATTTGCTTGAATGTATTAATATTTAGCAAAATTTTGTTGGTGGATTCGTTCATCTTTTTGTATTATTATCTGTTGTTATATGTATATAATAATTTAGTTATTATACTTTGTTCTCATTATGTCATATATATCCTACGTTTTACTAGAAAGGACCCCATTGTAAATAAGCCTTTTCGGCTTTCATGGGCTATCCTTGTCGGTGTTTCTTTCTTTACCATCATAAATGTTCACTCGACGAATAAAATCAAACCAATCAAATCAAATCAATCACATACGAAGCCCATAATTCCCGTATTATTGGTCCCCTCCCTATTTTATGTTTCATTGCTAATGCATATTGATTTATATATTTATATATATATATAATTATTTATTTATTTATTTATTTATTTATTTATTTAATTCATTTATTCTTTTATTATTATTTTTTCTGCATATTCACCGAAATCCAATGTTATTTCTTTAATCTGTGTAATTTTGTCAAAAGCCTAGAATTTTTTTTTATAGCATATATTTATTTAAATCTAATATTGTTCTGTTTGATCTGAAGGTCACCTATGGCTGGCAGGATTACTACATTCATCGCGTATGAGCACATAATCTTCCTGATCCCGTAGTCAGCAACAAACTTGATGAACATTTTTCTGTAGTTGAATGATGATTTTGATCGTCATTCAAATTCTTTTTAAATTAAATTCTGTAATCGACAATTTGGGTGTTGCTTTGGCATAGTTTGGCGGAACAAACCTATATTATGCTATCATTTAGTAGATCAATCGATAATATGCTCTTGGCATTGATTGTGTTGAGTCTATTGGCCTATTTATGATTTTAAAAAGCATCAGCTGAAGTAGTAGCAGTAGTAGAAGTAGTAGTAGAAATAGTAGTAGTAGTAGTAGTAGTAGTAGCAGCAGTAGTAGTAGTAGTAGAAGTAGCAGTAGTAGTAGTAGTAGTAGCAGCAGAAGTAGTAGTAGAAGTAGTAGTAGTAGTACTAGTAGTAGTAGTAGTTTACTTTGGGTAAATAAAACGATATTATCATTATTAGTAGAAGTATTGATTCAAAACTCGACCCTCCCCCCCCCACCTCCTCCAGATAACTAGATTGGCAGACCAGAATACAACTTACCGCGAATTTTTTCTCCCGCATTTGATTCGGAGTGTGAAAACCTATTGCGGTATTGTTAGTTGTGAGGAAGCCATGAAACCGAGAAAAGTGTCTATGTTATCTGCACATATGTAACAAGTAAACAATTTGAAAACTCGAAATTTGAAACTCGAAACTCGATACTCGAAACTCGAAACTCGAAACTCGAAACTCGAAACTCGATACTCGAAACTCGAAACTCGAAACTCAAAACTCGAAACTCGAAGTTTAGCAACACACATTATAAGTAGTAGCAGTAGCAGCAGCAGTAGTAGTAGTAGTAGTAGTAGTAGTAGTAGTAGTAGTAATAGTAGTAGTAGTACTAGTGGAAGTTGTATTACTAGTAGTACAAGTACTAGTATTAAATAAACTGTAGTTACCATTTTTATATAACCTTGTCATGAAGGCTGAAACAAAATTTTGGCAAAAGTGATAATGATTAAGGGTTTAAAGTTGTTTTTTTTTTTTTTTTTCACTTCCCTTGTTCTAACATTGAGGTAGAATAAAATATTTCAATATTTCAACGATCACACGTTTTACTTACATTTAACTTAAGGACCAGTAACAACCCTACACCTTAGGCGCATTGCGCGGGGTTATGAATGGGGGGCCTTGGTTGGCAAGTTAAAAAAAGGGGGGTCGCAAAATAAAAAAAAAAATGCCTCGTAGGGGTTAATAAACGCCTTTTTTATACTTCAATGATTTGGGGAACGTCAAAGATATAGCCAGTGTTCTTAAAAATGAAAGTGGGCACACAAATAGTCACGAAATTAAAGCAAGAGGAAAATGATGTGGATGAAGCTAAACGAAACATCCAACCTTTGTGACTATAAACTGTGTATAACTTCCATTTAAGCTCAGAATGAGGTAACATGCACCGTGAAAGATGATAGGGAAATCTAAAACAAATTATGTACGAACAATTAGAATCCACAAATTCAACTATTTTGCACTCCTTTGAACCTAATTTGAGGATCAGCATTTAACATGGTGAGAGTATACCTAGACCTTTTCAAACTTCAATAACTCTCTTCATTTACAACCGATTTTGATGAATTTCCCTCTTTTTTAATTGGTCCTCTTAATTAACTCATTAATTACTGTGTAATGATTATTATTTTCTATATTTTATGGGGTTTTTTTTTTTTTGTATTTTCCTTTTATAGTTTGATATCATTATCAGGAACAAGATATGAAAAGCCTAGTCGATTATGTTTATATATATATATTCTTTTTTTTTAATAAATCAAATGTTCCAATATTTCCTTAAAGTTTCAGGCTGGACCAGTGCATTGACACAAACGAGGACAGTGTTGATGTGCTGTTATGATATTGTGCAATATTATTATACTTATTCGAGAAATACATTAGTTCAGTTATACAGAGCATTTTTTTCATCACACATCCATGACATCACTTATGTATGGGGAGCTGTAAACAAAAATAGTCAAATTGGGCCCTACAAAAGAGGATTACGTTCTTATAAGAGAATGTAAATCACGGCAACCTTTCAGACTAGCATTAAGAAAATTCTCTCTTACAGAATATATTCATATCTAGTTTATGTCATATGTAAATATTGACAAAATATGATATCATAATTTTGTTGTAATATAAAGTATGTACATTATATTTGACTTATTTCATCTGCTAAATGTAAATGTATGTACACGATCTTACAAATGATATAAGAGAATGTAAATTTGGGGAAACTTTTGACTAGCATTTAAGAAAATTCTTCTTGCAGAATATATTCATATCTAATTAATTTGATATGTAAACTGTGTAAATATTTGCCAAACTATGATATAATAATTTTGTTGTAATATAAACTATGTACAATATATTCGATTTACCTCATCTATGAAATGTACATGTATGCGCACGATAAGAGGATATAAATTACGGAAAACTTTTCGATAAGCGTTTGAGAAAATTCTTCTCGCAGAACATATTCTTATCTAATTAATTTCATACACTGCCCTCCAAAAGTTTGGGTACACCTGCACCCCGTTGCATAAAACTTCTAACCGGAGTTTTTTCCGGTTAAAATCTGAAAACTCAGGTTAAAGTCCGAAAACTCTGGTTACAATATTTTTCTGGATTTCTTAATGTTTTTTCCATTGCATAAAAACATACCAGAGTTTTCAAAAGTATTAATGCAATAAATTTTTAGGGAGTTTTAGAACTCAGGTTGAATAACCTAAGAAATAGGTCTACATAAGCCGAGTTTTTTAACCTGAGAAAACTCGGGTTAGAAAAAAAGTTTTATGCAACACCACCCTGATGTCAGCTCTGTTTTGGATCATTTTGAGGCATTTTATGTCGAGTACTACAGTCCATATGATGTTTAAGTACAAAAAAATACATTATGCAACCAATATATTTCACGATTACCACGCAAAGTCTCCTTGGAATTTAGAAATTACTCAAAAATATGCAAAAAGTGCAAAAACGTGATTTTGCACTAATTAATTCAATTATTGAAAAAAGGAAGATATCTCGGCTAATGATGGTCCAATCAATTTAAAATTTTGAATGGATGTTGAGGCAGTAGTACAGTATAACCCTAAACTGTTTGTTTTTATTTTGAGACAACACTTTATTAATTATGCAAATTTATGCAAAATAAAGGTCTATTTTTAGAAATTTATCAATATTTTGTTTTAAAAATTGCTATGAAGCCCAATATTTTGTTTAAAGTTGCTGAGTATAATAGTCAACACTATTTTAATTAAAAAGTTGGACTTTCTCATGAATTCCTTTGTATTCTTTTGTTTTATCACTTTCTATTGTCTTCGATCATTTTTATTTTTATGTCTTTATTAATGTTTTTGGCTCTTTTCTGTTTCTGAAATGAAAGCAAAATTTTATCTCACATTCTTTTTAGGTCTCATATGCAATAATGCAATGTTTTATCACCTAACAACACAATGGGCAGTGTTCTTAGAACAATACCCAGCAAACACGGAACGTTTTCAAAACGTTTTTTCTAGGTCCTGTACGTCTTCGTCCTAAATGAACGTTTTTAAAACGTTTATAAAACGTTATAGTTTGGACTTTTCATTTATGTCAAAGTTTAGGTTTTTTTTAGAACGTTTAAAAAACGTTTTTTGGACGTTACAAAATTGAACGTTTTGTATAGGACGTTAACAAAACGTTTGATATAGGACCTTTACAAATCGTTTGTGGACGTTTTGTACATAACGTTTACAGAACGTTTTATATACGTCCAGTTCAATAAATCGATCAACTTAGAACTTTTAAAAACAAATACCAGAAGTGATCACTATGTTTTCTACGTGCAACTAAATAAAAACAAATAAAAACACAGATGACTAAAATACTATAGGCGATTTCTATATTGAAAGCGAGATTTGTTTGTTTTTCATTATATATGGGTATATATAGGATTCATAAAAAAATAAAAAAAATAACAATCAAATATTTTTAATGATTTTATAAACTCAATTTTATTACCGGTAATTTCAAATCATTTCATATACGACGATCTTTACACATCAACGAACGAGGATGCGCGCCGAGGATTGATCGATGACATCCCAGCAAACACAGGACGTTTTCAGCACGTTACAAAATGTAACCTTTTAATCAAAACGTTCACAAAACTTTTTAATTGAACCTTATAATGAGACTTATTTTATTTAACGTTTTATGAACGTTTTTATACGTCCAAATGGGACCTTATGCAAATGAGAAGGTGATTAGCATATAATACGTTAGACATATCGAAATAAACGTGTTTATTGAAATTATTTCCATTTAACAGTTTTAGATACATTCTTTGGTGTTTCATTTTATTGTAATATTGTTCTGAAACACACATAAATATCAAAAAAATAATTCAGTTTTGGAATGTACAAAAATAACAAATAGATTAATAACTAACCATCACAAACGATACTTTCAATAAACTGTAAATTTTCTGGAGCATCATACAGTGTTAAATCCTAATGATATCCAGTAAAGTCTACTTTTAAGCATGATTTGGATTGGAGACACCTCACTCTAAAGTGCCATTCCACCAATGGTGGCCAAGGATTTGAGATGCATGAAACATATTGGTATTTATTATATTGTTTTCACAAGTTTTTAAGAGGTTTCCAAAGGTTTTTTTAAAGGTTTTCTAGACGTTCTTAAAGGGGAAGTTCACCCTGGAATTTTATTGGTCTTAAAAAATGCAGAAAAATAAAAGAAAAATATGAGTGAAGGTTTGGGGAAAATCGACCAAAATATGATGAAGTTATGAATATTCAAAGTTTTGATTCTGTGACGTCACATGCGAGCAGATCTCCTATGTCTTATGTAGTGAAAATTCCATAAAATTTCATTTTTTTCAGAAGAAAATAATTATGTCACCTGTGCGGTCGATATACCATCAAACGTGTGTTCATATACATGACTATATCAAATTGACCCATTCCTTTATCAAGAACCATGTCAAAAAGCCAAATTTATGGAATTTACATACACAACCAATGGGAGAGCTGCTCGCACGTGACGTCACACAATCAAAACTTTACATATTCATAACCTCGCTATTTTTTGGTCGATTTTCTTCAAACTTTCACTAATATTTTTTAGATATTTTTCTTCATTTTTTAAGACCAATAAAATTCCAGGGTGAACTTCCCCTTTAAAACGTTTTATATTACATTTCAAGGTTTTAAAAACGTTTTATAAACGTTTTAAGAACGTTCCAGACGTTTTTAAAGGTTTTCTGCATGTTCTAACAACATCCACAATATATTTAAAACGTTTTCAAAAGGTTTTTGTTACGTCTAAAGCTTCCGAAAGGTTTTTAAAGGTTTTTTATTGGTTCTTTTAACGTTTAAAAAGCGTTTTTAAAACGTCCAATAAAACGTTTTTAAAACGTCTAAAACCTACCACATTTTGACGTCCATAAAACGCTTTATAAAACGTCCAAAAAACCAATTCGGAACGTTTTAAAAACGTTTTTAGAACGTTTTTAGAATGTTTTCAAAAGGTTTTCTGTACGTCTCCAGCTTCCAAAAGGTTTTTAAAGGTTTTTTTTTGTGGTTCTTTTAACGTTTAAAAACGTTTTTTAAACGTCCAATAAAACGTTTTTGAAACGTCTAAAACCTACCACATTTTGACGTCCATAAAACGTTTTTACAAAACGTCCAAAAAACCAATTCGAAACGTTTTAAAAACGTTTATAAAACGTCCGTTTGTTAGTTGGGTAGTTGCACTACGCTTTAAAGGAAAAAGTCACCAAAAGGCAAATTTGGGGTTGGCAGCTGTTGTGCAGCAGTCATATATGTTTTGTAGTGGGTTAAATTGGCCGAGACCCCTCCCCCAGTCAGAACAGTCATTATTCAGTCTTTATATAAAAAGTTATTAAGTAAGCAACCATTGTTTTGACGTGTAATTAGGAAAGTTTTAAAATATCGAAAAAATTAAATTATTGCCCATTTGTGTACTGAATGCACCATTCACCTGAATTTCTCTACAACACTCTTAATTGCTTCTAAAAGGCTTTAAGCATCTTTTTGTATATCTTCAAATCAATCAAGGAACATTTCATAAACATAAAAGAGCCAAAAACATTGCGAAATACATAAAGATAAAAACAATCGAAAACAATAGAAAGTATTAAAACAAAAGAATACAAAGGAATTCATGAGAAAGACCAACTTTTTAATCATAATTTTGTTGAGTATTATACTCAACAGCTTCTAACAAAAAAATGGGCTTCAGTTTTTAAAACAAAGTTTTGATAAATATCTAAAAATATACCTTTAATTTGCTTAAATTTGCATAATTAGAAAAGTTTTGTCTCAAAATAAAAATAAACAGTACAGGGTTATATTTTACACGTTCCTCAACATCCATGCAAAATTTAAACATTGATCGGACAATTATTAATCGAGATATCTTCTTTTTTTCAATAATTGAATGAATTAGGGCAAAATCATATTTGCACGTTTTGCATATTTTTGAGTAATTTCTAAATTCCAAGGAGACTTGGTGTGGTAATCGTGAAGTATAGTGGTTGCATAATGTATTTTTTGTACTTAAACATCATTTGGACTGAAATACTGGACATAACATGCCTCAAAATGATCCGTAAAACAGAGCTGACATCAGGTGTACTCAAACTTTTGGAGGGCAATGTATGTAAATAATGCAAATATTGTCAAAGTTTTGTATGATAATTTTTTTTTGTAATATAAACTATGTACATTATACACTGTCCGTCATAAAGGTGGAATATTTTTTTTCCCGCTATAGCGACATGATTTTGCTCTGGCTTTAATTTCTTGAATATGTTTATCCCTGTTTTTACTTTTCGGGACCCTGGATATATTTTGAACATTCTTCCAACCTTTAACGGAGATTTTTTCTCATTTTGGGGCACCTTTTTGTTTGATTAATCCCCCCTCAGTCCTACCCCCAGGAAACTCGTCTGAGGTGTACTATTTATATTGCTTTTTAACTTAGATCTAGATTCATGGGGAAAGGCTTTGGTATATTGTTTAGGGCAGGGGTTGAAACCAACAGTTTGATTGGTGAAAATGCGGAATATTTTATTCCACCTTTATGCTAAAAACAAAAGAAATACAAAACAAATTTTAACCCTTAATCAAAATCTTTGTCCCCTAATGTTCTTTTTAGGATTGATGACAAGGTTGTAAATGGTAACTATTGATGATGTTTTATTTTGAGTTATATTTGGCTGATATTTTACAATGAAATTTAGGGGACATAGAAATTTCCATGGTGTAAAAATGAATGAAATCCATGTTGAACCCAAAATATATTTTGACCCCTCCCCTAGCTATTCAAACGAGTCGAGCCTGTAACCATATAACTAGATTTAACTTAAAGAACAATAACAAATGTACACACCAGAGATGTGTTTCCTTTGAGTAAGACTGAGGGCGCCTGGTGGGTCACGTAAGCAAAAAGTGGCCCATAAATAAGAAATAATGACGAAAATGGCCATCTTCTGGGGGTGGCAAAGTTTTTGGAAGAAAAATCTCCGGGAAGGGTTGAGGAAACGTCCAAGATATAGCCAGGATCCCGGAAAGTGAAACGGTTAACCAACACATTCAAGAAATTAATGCCGGAGCAACATAACGTTGCTGGGGCCAGAAAAAAAAATATTCCACTTTTATGACGAACAGTGTGTTTGAATTATCTTATCTAGCATTTAAGAAAATTCTTCTCACAGAATATATTCATATTTAATTAATTGTATATGTTAATAATGTAAATATTGTCAAACTATGATATAATAATTTTGTTATAGTATAAAGTATGTTCATTATACTTTACTTAGGCCTATTTCATCTACTAAATGTACACGTATGTACACGATGTTACAAATGATATAAGAGAATGTAAATCTGGGGAAACTTTTTGACTAGCATTTCAGAAAATTCTTCTTGCAGAATATATATTGATATTTAATTTATTATGTAAAAATCGCACTAAAA
Organism: Paracentrotus lividus; assembly: GCA_940671915.1. Classification (NCBI taxonomy): domain Eukaryota; kingdom Metazoa; phylum Echinodermata; class Echinoidea; order Camarodonta; family Echinidae; genus Paracentrotus; species Paracentrotus lividus. The sequence continues at coordinate 4,651,484 of CALNVZ010003434.1, read as the reverse complement.
AACATTAAATACAATGTTAGTTTCCCCAATTTTAAACTACCAAAGAAATGACAAAATACTAAACTCCGAATAGCCGAACGTTGGAGTCAACTTGGTCAAGAGTGCCGACGATATCGCGATTTCAAACACGCATTCTGCTGAAAAGGCGAGAAAAACAACAAAACCTTATTTCACGCAAAAGCGTTTGACAAAATTTTATCAAGAAATCCCATCAGTGTAAGGACTGGGAATTACATCAAAATGTTAGTCGAAATAATGAGCTTCCCTTACAATTTTGTTGACTTTAATTCGGAAATGATGATTTCCACACCCTTTGGAATTTTAGGGAACGGACACACAATTTTCAGATGTTTGGTCGATAATTTTATTATTTGTTGACACCATTTACCAATTTCATATTATGTATATTTTGAAATATTGATATCTAATAGATACAATACGATACAATTTTGCGTATCTTATATTTTTCAATTGGGGAGAGACTTGGGCCATTATTCTAAAATTGAGTGCAAAGTTAAACTCAATTCTTCGGTTAGTACGCTTTTTTTCTCCATGGAGAGTGCAGTGAAACACACAAAAAGATCAAGCGCAAAGTTTGTACTGCAGTTCAAGTGCAAAGTTTGTACTGCAAATTTGTGAAGAATCCCTAAAAAGGAGGGTATGGGTAGTTTAGAATTCGATGTGGCTATGGGAGCTTTGAGGTGATCCATTCAGAGAAGAACAGTAGCGTTGGGTGTAACAGGGTGATATTTTTTGAGATTTTAGATCCAGTCATATTTTATTGGCTACAATGCATTAGCTATTAAAAGAGGGCTCACTTCATCACTTATCCATTTTAAACATGAAATACACATGGATAAAAATAGCAATTCACGAGTTGATTTTTTTTCTCTCATTTCTTTTTCATACTCCACTTGTAATAATATTGCCAATTTTAACACTTTGATTCTATAATATGTAAGAATAATGGCAATTACATTATATATTCCATGATCATTATCCTTGCTCTCTCCTTTACGTTTGATATCACTCTTTATAATATGTTCTGTTATACTTCTGTATCGTATGCTGTTTGCATTATTGTATAATGTATTTGTATTCTATCATCATATGCAAATTGTGCACAATTCAACTTTTATGTTGCGACGCATGAGTGTTTTTAAATAAATACCAATTTGAATTAAATTATAATAATAATAATAATATGTTACATTTATATTGCGCTTAATACAGGTGTTTCTAAGCGCATTAACGGAATTATGAATTATATGAGTACAAATACAAAAATTACACAAATCTAATATCAATTAACAAATTCAAGTACTAAAGTACTAAATGAATACATACAAAAAATGCTGAAAATCAAAGTTGCTGTGCACCTCCAATGACCGACCCACAACTTGGTCATTCCAGAAAAAAAAAACTAAGGTCTACTAAATAGGCAAGTCTTTAGGAAGGTCTTAAACTGATTGATTGAAGTGGCCTGATGTAAGTAAGTGGGAAGGGAATTCCAAAGAGAAGGGGCAATTACTGAGAATGCACGATCACCATATTTTGTGGACGTACGAGGTCCAGGAGTTAACTGCCTAGTAAATGATGAACGAAGGGGTCTAGAAGAGGTACTGGAACGTAAAGAAATCAGATCTGTGAGATATTTTGGGGCTAGTCCATTCAAAATTTTGTATGTAAGTAGGAGAACTTTAAAATATATTCGGTGATGTATTGGAAGCCAGTGGAGAGAACGGAGGATTGGAGTAATTGGCTCAGATTTCCGAGAGAGGGAGACGAGAGAGGGAGACTTCTTAAATTTAATTTAATCTCTTATTCATAGTCACATTATTGGCTACAATGCATACGCTGAAACAAGGCTCACTTCATCTCTTATTGAGAGCTCACAGTACATGTTTATTTTAAGCATGTCTGCGTTCTAATGTCTCGAAACCTGTTAAATTTGCTCACAAGAACATAATAAAACACTGTGCTCCTCAGCTGAAATTTTAAGAGAATGTTTTTAACCCATTGCACCTTATTATAACTGGAGTTCAAGTAAAAAAAAACATGTATTACATTTCAAGAACAGCGTTTTTACTGCAATTTAACCACGAAGGTTGCATTGCAGTAAAAACCCAGGAAAACTTTGCAATTTTATTTGTAAAGAATCCTAAAGGAGGGTACAGGTGGTTTAGAATTCAATGTGGATTTCCAAATTTTCAGAGGACAGTAGCACTGTGTAACAGGATGGGTTTTTAAAAGACATTTTAGATGCATAGTCACATTATTGCTTAAAATGTTTTAACTGAAAGAGGGCTCACTTCATCTCTTATTCAAAGCTCACAGTGCATGTTTATTCTTCAGAAGCCTACCTTCCTTCTAACGTCTAGAAACTTTACTCACAAGAACAAAATAAAACACTACACTCCTCAGCTGAAAATTAAAGATCATGTTTTTAATCAAAAAAGCACCGAATTATAATGCTGTGAAAGCAAATTCTTGTTATGCATCCCAAATTTTAAGGCACAATCCATGATTTGTGTATGTTAATATCTGATCATATCTGATAGGATAATGAGGCTCGTCCAATCAGCTGTTCCTCAATAACAGGAAGCGTTGTATAACTTGTACCAAAAAATATCACTATTCAGACATGATGGAATTATACCCTTTATTTTTATTGGAAATTAGAACAAACAAGATTTTGTCACGGTACTTTTTTCTTTTTTTTTTAAGTGACAAATAATATTCTCGATTTAAGTGTCTTCTAACCTGAACTGAAACACAACTGACATAGGCTGCCCAAGTTCCAAGGCTGCGAATCGGCTATCTGCCATTACAAACTGTATATTGTGCATAAAGGCAAACACCATTCTTTTAGAATCTTTTATATGAAATCAGATAGCATCTCACTAGTTTGTCATATTTTCATTTTGAAAAAATGGAGACAATTCTTTACTCGTTGCTTTCTGACAAACACTTGTTACCGTTCTTGCCATGAGGAACGGATTATCAGACGAGGCTCATTTCCCAGTCACCTGTGAATGATACAAACATGACAATGGGTGCAGCTTGTGCATAAAAGATACGCTCTGAGTTTTTATTTTTATCTTTCATTAAAAGCTATTTCTAGAATCATGAAGAGAAGAGAATATGAAAAGGCATAAAGAGAAAGAGAGAGAGGTTGCATGTATGTGTGTGTGTGTGTGTGTGTGTGTGTGTGTGTGTGTGTGTATGAGTGTGTGTCTTTGTGAAATTTCTTTTTCAGAAAAAGCTGGTTGTTGTTAAAAAGATTTTTTTTCTTGAATAATCATGTGATAGGTTTGACATTTTGAAGAGTAAGTGTATGTAAACTTTTTGTACATGTATGTGTATTTGTTTTAATTTTACAAGTTATATTTTTTAGTAAATAGCTGTAGAAAAATACGCGTCATCATTTGATAGATTAGTAACACGTGACCTACCTTAAATGAATAAATACCCCCTAACTTTACTATGACATGCTTAATATTCACTCAAAATAAAGTCTGTAATAGCTATTGTTTTTTGAGAGAAATATTATAAATATCAAATAGATAATAATAGTAGTGATGTTTGTAACACTTGAAAAAGAGACAAAGAAAAACTAATTTCATGAACCAATTATTAATGATATGGGACATGTTCATATTTCAAGTACAAAGGAGAGGGCGTAATCATGATACAGCATGATGCCACGGATTATATTTAAAGCTTGTTTTATGATCCCGGAAATTACTATTTCTATATTTTGGAATGTATCGGCCAACAATTGACATAATTATCGACCGAATATGACAAACTGTTCATACACCTTACCAAATTGAATTGCAGATTGGGAGGAAATTATTTTGCACTCTCAGCCTATTTGAAATTGGTCGAAATTCGGTGAGTAAATAATACATGTAATAAACTTTGTGCGCAGAAACTGGTGCCACACCCTGATTTCGTTTGAACTGGTGTGCGCAATATAGGTACTTGAGCACTAAACGGGCCTACCGCCATTGGACATGTACTGAAGTATGACATAATCATACAATTTGTGTTCGATGGGATGAAGCAAGTTACTGGGCAATCCCAATATAAATATCTTCTTCTTTTTTTTCGTTTTTAGTAAAAATGTAAGTGAGCTCGGCAATATTTCTTTAGTTGAGTAAATGTAATATCAAAGAAAAATATAGCCTGAACTCTCAATAGCATTTAGTATTTCAACATTTCCACTGTTATTATTGTGCAATGCCTCTTTTTGAAATATATGTTTGTATTCATTTATAACCAAAGGTGTTGACGACCAATTATTTACAAAGGAAAACTAATTAGAACAAAGGCCAAAACACGATATTTTTAGAGACGGGGGTATCAGTGAACTTCATCATCGCGAAAATAGCAAAACCCAGAGACTACATTTTTTCTATGCCGTTGCCAAGGAGGATTTGAAATTGCAAAGACGTTGCGAAATTTTCGCTTAACAGCAAACCCCCTTTTTGTATAATAATAATAATAATACATTGTATATTATATAGCGCTTATTACAAAAAATTCAAAGCGCAAATATAGGGTTCATGGGTGTCTTCTTTCGAACATTTTGCATGTCACGCATGTTCAAACGCACATACACACACACGCACTCCTCCCTCCTTCCCTCTCGCCCACACTCAACCCACCGATACCCTTGAACATACCCACCTTCCTAAAGCTATAATCGCTTTTTTTTTCTTATAAAGCATTTACTAACTGTAAAGTAGATTCCCTAAAAATTGTGTGTGAAGGCGGATTGATGTGCATGAGTGTGGGTGTGTGTGTGTGTGTGCGTATGTGTTTGTGTATGTGCGCAGGCATGTGCGTAGGTATAGGTGTGAGTATATGTGCGGGTGTTAGTATGTGTGGGCCTTTTGTGTGTGTGTGTGTGTGTGTGTGCGTGTAAAGGTGTGTCTTTCTGCGCGCACGTAATCCTGTTTTAAAATCACAAAACCACTTGGCCCAAGTGAGATTTTGCAGCCTTTTGCAGCCTCACATCGCGGAGACGCCTCCGCGACGAATAAAAAGTATTAGAGACGTCTACGATACTTTATTCCGTCTCCGCGACAACTTTCAAAAATTGTCTCAAAGCAGTTTCAAAGAACCCTCTTAAAGTAGTGTCCGCGACTCATGAAACGTCTCCAAAACAAGTTTCAAAACTCCAATTTGTTTCAATACCGTTTCAATGTATTCTCAAATCTTTCTCAAAGTAGTTTAAAAGTAGTTTCCGCGAAGTTGTTCGCGCTTGTAAAGAACACAATGAAAATGAACAAAAATGCAAGACAAATCATTGTACCAACATTTACTGTATAGTGTAAATACTATATCCGTCATAAAGGTTGGATATTCCTTTGGTGCTCTATCAACATGATCATTCTCCGGCTTAAATTTCTTAGATATATTATTTTGCCCGTGCTTTAACTTTTTTCTTTAAATCTGGCTTAATTTTGGACATTTTCCCAAACCTTCCCAGAGATTTTTTCACCAAGAAAAAAAAAAGTTTTGTCAACCCAAATGATGCCCATTTTTGTTATTTTTCTCATTTTTGGGGCCCCTTTTTGTTTACCCGGCCTATCAACATGATCAAACCCCCATCAGTCCTACCCCCCCCCCAAGAAATGCGTCTGAGTGTATAGTTTTTATTGACCTTTAAGTTACGTTTATGGTGACAGGCTAGGGCTCATGCCTAGGGGAGGAGCTGAATTTAAAAGCGTAATTGGTGAAAATTCGAAATATTTTATTCCACCTTTATGCTAAAAACAAAATTTAAAAAAAAAACAAATAATCTTAAAACTTTGATTATTAACATTTTTTACAATTCTCAATTTTGTTTTTAGCTTTGATGGCAAGGATGTAAATTGTAATAATAGATTTTTTTTTTTTTCATTTTGATAAATGTTTGGCTGAGATTCTACAATACATTTTTGGGAAGATAAAAATTATTATGGTGTAAAAATGAATGAAATCAACATTGTACCCTAGTCAAAATAATTTTTGATCCGTCCCCGAGACAGAAGACTTGGGCCTATAACCATAAAACTAAATTTCATGGTCAATAACGGGAACCTGTAAAATTAAATTAGACTCTCACATAATTGCTTGAGGCTCTGAACTTAACAGGGATTCCTGGTATCTTGACTGCCAGGTAATTTCTCATGAAAAAAACGGCTATTTTTTTTTTTTTTTTTTTTTTTTTTACAGAGGCATTTTGACCATTGGATTTTTAATTACACGCTTCTTATATAATTTTTTATATAGGCCTATATTGTAATATTTACATATTAAATGTTATAAGAGGGGCCGCGGAGCCGGGGGCTGGGGGCTTCAGCCCATGAACCACCCCCGCCCCTTCTACTTTTTTCAGCAAACTTGTCAGCAAAAAAAATTAAAAAAAAAAAGAAGCGAAAAATGGCCATAGATTTGTGTTTTTAGGCTGTTAACCCCCCCCCCCTCCCATTTCGGCTCAGACCCTCCACTTTCAAAACGCTCCGCGGCCCCTGTATAATAATCCATCTAATATTGTTTTTCAGCGATAGACATACGAAAATCGTAAATACTCGACAGCAAAGCATCCCGTTTCAGAACTTTTGGCGCCATCTCATTTCCATACGAGGGCCGATCTCACCCTCCTGGTACTGCGCGGATCGGAGAAAAATATATAAACGGATGTTTTCTACTAGCCAAACGTTCAGCGTATTGAATAGTCAAGCTGTACAAAGAAACACTTTCCATGTAATCTTTTTACGAAATGCATTGTTGTAATGGGTTAGGAGTCACTGTGCATTTAGAATAGGGCAAGTCCACGCTATTTGTTCCCGAGATGGTGATTTTTCGACTTTTTGACCATTTTTGTGTCAAGTGTGTCAATGGGTTTGTAAAAGTATACATAATGTGTCATATATCACCATAAAGGGTATGAAATGAACTTAATGCAAATGCAAATGAGGTCAAAAAGTCGTTTCAAGGTCATTAATATTCCTGAAAAAATATATAAAATGCATTAAAAATGCTATTCTCAACCATTTAAAAAAAGAGGTTTGTAATAGGAGTACAACCAAAAAGTATGTATTTTCTGTTTTTATATTTGCTTGGCTAACTCTCGTGAAAATATCACGAACCTAGCACATAGCTTCCCATATTTTTATACTTAAAATATTCAGGTCTCAGAAATAGTTTCACAAATGTTAATGAGCTGATGTAAAATCATACATTTTTATTACCCACCCTCCCACCTTTAGAAATGAAACAAAATAAGTTGTTCGTACATTTGTGTTTTGTATTATGTTTATTTTGTTTTATCAGAGAGATTTTTTAACAAAAGATGTTGCTATGCCTTGGCTACACCAATTGCTTAATTAAAAATATTATAGGGAATAATTGTCCCGTGTGTTACTGTCCCGTTTGTTATCTGACATTCTTAGTACCTTCAGGAATATACCAAAGGATTGAGATTTCATTTCAGATTTTTCAAACAAGCCCTATTTTTGGCTCTGAATGTCCCGTTTGTTACCGCGCAAAATAGCTTGGACTTGCCCAATACTGATATGCTTCTTCATACGAAAATTCATTATTAATTTTGTACACAAATATTACAGTAGTCATTGAACCAAATCTTTGGGACCAACTCCAATTAAGCAGCTTTGAATGTACCAGCCGTTCGGGGTTTTTTTTATTTGTTTTTATTCATTTTTTCCCTTCTGTTTGCTTTTCATTTTCCTCCGTGAATTTCATTTCTTTGTTTTCTTTTGTTTGGATGTGGTAGTGCAGTAGCACGTTACAGGCAATATTTGATAGTGGCATATTTGGTTTGTTTACCCTCATGAATCACTCTCGGAACTGAATAGCTGTTCCTCATTCTCTGTCATGCCTGTAGTCACACGTTCGTTCCATCAGTTATTTTTTTGCTTACCTTTAGGCTTGGGGTTAGTATTGGTGCTTGGGTTAAGCGACTTATTTTCAAAATAAACAAACATCCTTAAAATCATTAAGTATAATTATTTCCCCAAACATTTTGTTTCAGTCTTATGATAATGTTTTACAAAGTATCGATATCTGTGCTTGGAGTTTAATTGTGATTCATGTTTTGTTCTGTTTCTACAAGGTATCTTGAGAAGATGGTATAAAAAAGTAAATATTCTAAGCCCCAATCAAAATTTACTTTGACCATCCCCCTAAATAATTTGCACCCCAAACAAAGATGAAATGAAAATAGAAATTTGAATAATATTTCAAGTTATATTTAAACTCGTATACGAACCTTGCAGTAATAGCATAGAGGCGAGTATAGGATAATCAAAGAAGAGATAGACAGGCCAGTATAAAATGGGCTATGGTCACCCAAAGTGTACAAAAACTTTAGACATTGGCTTCCTATTTTCTATTATTTTTAAATGGGAACATATAAACTTGAAAATAATAATGAGAATAATAATAATAATGATATAATAATAATTGGAAATTTATAATGCGCGGTTTCTATATGTATATACTCAACTGCGCATGATATAGTGAAATAAGAATGAACAATACACAATATTATAGTTAAATCAATGCTAAGGTGGAACGTGGGTCTGCTTTACAGATTATTATTACGTTTAAAGTTAATCTACACGTCACGGTGCGTCGGGGTGACGGAGTTATTGAGAATGGAAATGCTCTACTTATGCAGGAAGTTTTAATTATTTAACTAATAATCCATTAATTAATCAAGAGGGTAAAAAACATAGTACTCATGGTTTGAAGTGATTATCAGCTTATTTCCCTTTTTTTCTTTTTTCTTTTTTGCAGTTCTTGGTGTTATTCACATACTTTATCATTTGCTCTTATTATAACATTTGTAAAATGTTTTTGGGTTTGTTTGTTCATTTTTTGTAAATCAATGATTCAAAGAATACAGGTTTACCTCGAGCAAATACAATTCTTTTTGTATTATTGAAATATATATTATGTGAAATGGTGGTTTCGAAGCAACTTTGGATTTACGGGATATGACCAAAAAATACGTTTGGTTAAGAAGTTATGATAACCCTATTTAATCAGTGATGTTTGAAAAGAATAAATCGTATCTGGAACAATAGTTGCTAGTTACGATTTATACATAAACCAATGTCGTAATGAGATCTGCAATGTACTCTAATGAATCGACAATCATAGACGATTACGCATGTCATTTATGGATAATATATTTAATTTATTGACTTACAAGTGTAAAAGATAATGAACTATAAATCTATTCATAATTATATACATGACATACCTATTTTCAATATTTATTAGATTTTGTTATTTAGTCATATGATACACACAAGGCCCAGTTGTGTGGGGGAAAAGGCTATATATATATTGTGTTTCTGCGTATGCTGAAAAAAAATCCTTTATCGAAATAAAAGGGTGTTTCCCAAACCTGTCAAAGGCAATCATCTGACGACATATTTTTGACCTTTTATTCTAACTGGTAACCAAGCTAGCATACCAACAATGAAATAATAATGTGGGTGTTTCTTCATACGATTAAGGTTTTATATACACCTTATAAGCATCTTATATATTTATTTTCAATGTTCAACTGTAACCTACATAAATGGCGGTATTGGGAGGTATTGCCGACAACCTTCTTGTCAGCCTAGCTGAAGACATCGAGAATGGTGAGCAGATGGAGGCTCTTGGACGGGCACTCAGATTCAAACCTGCAGCAATTAATAGATACATAGAGACCAGTAGAATAGAAGGACGGGTCACGTGCAAAGGAACACGTGACATGCTATTTGACTGGAGACAGACAGTGAACCTTGACGATCAACATTCAAAGCTAAATCAAGCTCTTACACAAGCCAACCTTATCATGCTGTCTCAGAAGTATTTACAAGACACAGAAAGTGCAACAGGTACATAAATAAAAATGTAATAGTATTGACAGTTTTGAGAATGAGTGATATGTTTTCCTGTAAATACAAATAAAACTAAAGTTATGAGTAGATTATTTATTGCGATTGGAAATTAGTTTGAATTACTAACATTGAGGATAATATACGTTTAGAATAATTCACGCTCATTTGGGTAAAATGAGATTATATTCGAGTATAATTTAGTTGAATTTATATCCAAAATGTGCCCTGTGGAAAATTGATTTGCTCGTATTTTGTTATGTATATTTGGAGAATGATGTCAATCTAGAGAACAATATCCATACTAATTACATCAATTTACCAATATGTTTATTTGAAATCAATTATTAAAGTACAGATAATGACAACAGGAGCAAATCAATTTCTAAATAACATTTAGCGTGTTATAGTATTCGAGGCATTAATAATTTTAATAAAAATTCATTGTGATTCAATTCACTAAAGCGTAACGTGAAGGTTTGTGTAGTAATAATAATATAATAATTCACTCTTCATCACCTTATTAACATGGTCGATACAGTGAGAAGGAATTAGAAACAAAAGCAGTTGTGATATTTTAGTCTTTACAATTTATACCATTCCAGGTATCGACAACAAGAAGATTTCCGAGTCCTTGAATGTTCTGCAATGTCGCCAAAAGCTGGAGAACAAATACCTAAACAACTTGTGCAAAATTTCGATGAAACCGTGGGATCAAAATGACTATGCAGAATTCAAAGACATGCATACACGTGTCACTATTGTAAAGAAGGATGCAAGTGGTAGAGATACGAGGAAGAAAGAAGTACTCGATGGCTCTGTTACAGAAATATTTTCGAAGAAAGTAAACGGCAAGCTCCCAGTTCGCATTCTAATATCGGCTGCTGCAGGGCGAGGAAAAACAACAGCTGTCGCTAAAATGGCCTACGATTGGTCTCACAGAATTCCAGGATCAGCATTAGAACATCTACCAATTCTCTTTGTTCTAAAACTCCGAAATTCAGGCCAGCGTATATCCATCGGTGAAGCAATCAAGTCTCAGCTTTTAAGCGATGTGAATGATCTTACACCTGACCTTATCGAGGATTTCATAAGAAACAATCAGGACATATGTCACATCATATTCGATGGACTTGACGAATATGCAGGAATCAGTTCTTCCAAGCAAAGTGAAGGGAGTAACATGATCAGTATCATGCGCTGGGAGGAATATCCAGAGTGTCGAGTCCTTGTTACCACACGCCCTCATCTTGAGAACTTCTTCAATGAAGGGGACCTTCCAAAGGTGTACAGCAAGATGGAAATCGAAGGATTCTCGAGAGAGGGCTCAAGAGAGTATATTGATAGGTTCTTTGCTTCGTTTTCAGATTCCTCAATGGCAGAAGGTCTCAAAGCATACCTGGGACGCACACCACTGGTCAATGAACTTGTTATAACGCCTCTATTTTGTCTCATGGTTTGTCATTTATGGACCGAGGGACTGTTGCAAGACAATGTTGCGACTCAGACAGAGCTACTGGACAACGTGAATGTATTTCTGATGCATCATGCCAACGCTAGATCAAAGACACGAGTCGAAATAACTGCCGAACGCTTAAAGAATACCACTTCCAAACTAGGCAAAGTTGCTTTAACCGGTCTACTTCGTGATTCGAAAAAGCTCGTCTTTACTCCTCATGATTTCCGTAAAGTTCCCGATGTCCTTCAAAGAGCATGCGACCTTGGGATTATTTCAAAGACAACTTCTTCATCATCGGGTATTCCACAATCTGAAGAGACCACTTCCACTACCCTCAGGAGAGGGCGCCCGACGAGAGTGGTTGTGCTTTTTAATTCGCTCGCAATCGCGGGATTTTTATCCTTTTTAATCCACTTTTTACTCGCACATTTTGGTTGAATTCTTATTAAAATCGTACATTTTGAACATTTGTGAACTTGTAGAACTACATTTTTGTTTGTATATTTTGATTGGAAACGCACAATTTTGATAGTTTTATGACCGATTGAATTGCCAAATGCCATCATCATGCCATACTACACAGTATCTACATTAGCCTTCTTGCTACTACACACGTATGTATGCATATGGAATCAGCATACCAAAGCCTCAACTTGTACATACATTGTGGAGACATTGGAAAGGAGTTTGGACAGCTGGGAATTTTGACTGGAAGACCCTATTGCGGTAGGAATATTCCAATTTACTTTTACATCTCTTCATTTTCAACCCGCCAAGAACCACATGTTTATGATGTTGGACTTAATAATAATTATGACTTTAGAACTATCAGAATCAGAGACAGAAAATTCCTCAGCCAAAGTCAGATAGGCGTAAAATCAGGCCTTAGAAGACGTGGTGACATCGAATTAAACCCTGGACCAATTTCTAAAAAAGGTCGTAAACCGAAATACCCATGTGTGATGTGTGAACGCTCTGTCAAAAACAATGACAAAGCCATGCTATGCTGTGGATGTAATATTTGGGCCCACACAACCTGTGTAGAGATCTCAGACACCATTTATGAATTCCATCAAATGAATCAAGATGAACTATGGTTTTGTCCACTTTGTTCCATCATGAACATTTCTGACACAATCTTCCAGGACACGAATAACGATAGGACAATGGCGAATCATCATTAGACTCTAGTAACGATACTGAATCTAGATCTACACTGAATGATGATGGATGTAACAACCTCCCTAATAAGAATGCGTACAAGTAGGTCTACAGCAAAGTTAAGTAAACTCAAGTTTGCTATCATCAACTTTCGCAGTAATAAGAAGAGAATAGCAGAATTTCAAGCCTTTCTCACAGATAAATGTCCCGACATAATTTTAGGTACAGAATCATGGCTCAATGAAAGTATTTCATCATCAGAGATCTTCCCAGCATATACAATGTCATCCGGAAAGACAGACGGGAAGAGATGGAGGCGGTGTACTTATAGCAGTTAAAACCACATACCAATTATAGAAAGACAGGATCTCTGTAAAGACGACAGTGAGCAGATCTGGTGCGAGATATCCGGTAACACCAAGAAGTTTGTTGGTTGCTTCTACAGACCACCATCTGCAACAAGCAACTTCTCATCTCTAGACGAAACTCTACATAAGATTAGGCAGGAAATTGCATCGCCGTATATTATTCTGGGCGGTGACTTCAACGTACCCAACCTTACCTGGTTAAAGGAAAGCACCAACCCAAAAGGTCGCCTTCAGGAAGAGATTGTCACTCTCGCTGACGATCAACACCTTGAACAGCAAGTCAACTTTACAACTAGACAAGATGCCAGCGGCACGAGAACACCCTCGACCTCTGTTTCACAACCCATCCTTCACACGTCTTGGACGTCTACCCACTCACTCGCTAGCGGATCACTGTGTAGTGATTGTAGAAGTGGAAGCTACAACATCTATCCCACTAGGCCAACAGATTAGTCTATCAGTGGAGCAAGGCTGATGAAACAGCGCTCAAGGAGGACATCGAGTCGTTCGCTGCAGATTTTCTCTCCAATGAACCGGACAGAAAACAGTAAACGAGAACTGGTTACTCTTCAGAGACACTATAACTTCACTTCTCAATAAACATGTCCCAACCAAGAAAATAGGAGGAAAGTTCAAACCGCCTTGGTTTACTCAGAAACACAAGCGGTTGTGTCGGAAGAAAGAAAGATATTACATTAAAGCTAAACAGAACAAAACCAAACCCGAATACTGGGACAAGTTTCTAACTATCCGGAAGGAAGTAGACAAGGAACTACGTAGAGCAAGTAGGAAATACAAATCTGAACTGTCAATCTCCCAAGATGTGAGGAAATTCTGGAAATTCATTAAATCACGTAGAAAAGATAACGTTGGTATCCATACACTGAAAGTCAATAACATAACCATTGTTGATGATCATGGTAAAGCAGAAGCACTAGCACAACAATTTCAAAGTGTCTTCACGAATGAGAGTACTACACTACCGGAACTTCCAATAAGCCCATACAAGATATGCCTGAGGTACACATTACAGTAAAAGGAGTGGAGAAGCTCTTGCAGAATCTCCAAACCAACAAGGCATCGGGACCAGACGATACCCAACACCATACTTAAGATGACAGCCTCAGAGTTGGCACCAGTTCTCCAGTTCATCTATCAACAGAGTGTGTCCAACAGCATCGTACCAGACGACTGGAAGCGAGCTACTATATCACCTATCTTCAAAAAGGGCTCGAAGACGGAACCTAGTAACTACAGACCCATCTCTCTTACATGTGTGTGCTGTAAAGTGCTAGAGCACATCTTGGACAGTCATATAATGAAACACATAACCAAGTCTCGGATCCTCGCAGATGCCCAACATGCATTTAGGAAACCCAGATCTTGTGAGTCTCAACTGATCACAACACTTCACGACCTGTCTTCAAACCATAATATATGTCAAACCACGGATATAGCTATTCTAGACTTCAGTAAAGCGTTTGATGTAGTCCCTCACAGGCGCCTACTTCAGAAGCTGCATTACACCGGTATCAGAGGCAAAACTAGCGTGAATCGAGGCCTTTCTTGTCGGCAGAGTCCAGAGAGTCGCAGTGAATGGAAGTACATCTCCCTGGTTACCAGTAGTAAGCGGCGTCCCGCAAGGGACAGTACTCGGTCCGCACCTGTTCATCCTGTACATAAATGACATTACCCTATCAGTCACTTCATCCACAAGGCTCTTTGCAGATGACTGCATCATCTACAGACCTATCGCAACCTCAGCAGATGAAGCTTCCTTCCAAAATGATCTGGACAACCTGCTAGACTGGTCAAGTACCTGGGGTATGAAGTTTAACACATCCAAATGTAAAGTAATGAGAATCTCAAGGAAACGTAATCCTGGTAAAACAAACTACCAGATGATGGGGACACCTCTCGTAGAAGTGAAAGAGAGCAAATACCTAGGTATCACCATCCAAAACAATCTGAAGTGGGATTTGCAGTCAAGCATTGCTGCATGTAAAGGATCTAAGATGCTCAACTTCCTTAAAAGGAATTTCTACTCCTGCTCTAGGACTGTGAAAGAAAACCTGTACAAGACCATAGTACAACCACATCTTGAATACGCAAATTCATCATGGAACCCAGGAACCAAGAAAAATAGGGACCTCTTACAAAAGTACAACGAAGAGCTGCAAGGTTCGCCTGCGACTTCAAGCCCCGATCCAGTGTTACGGCAATGCTCAACACACTTAAGTGGGACAACATAGAGAGTAGACGCCAAACACAACGATCAACCACACTCCACAAGATTCTAAACGGTGAATTGGACATCCCCTACCAAGACTTCATACAGTCCAAAAACCAAAGAAGTAGACGAACACATGACAGGCAATACAACATCCTCCAGTGTTCCTCAACGCCTTTCGCTGAGTCCTTCTTCCCCGAATCTGTAAAACTGTGGAATGGTCTACCCCAATCTAAGGTAGACATCAAATCCAGTAAAACCTTCAAAACTGCCATCCAAGAACATTTTTAACCCCCCAACTTAAATTCTGCACAATACTCACTCTCGTCAAGCACCAAGTTATACTTCCAGTTAAAGTTCCCAGAGGACCATTCGGAAGTGATCAACACAAGGTACAAGGTACAAGGCACAAGGTATCACAAACTTGCTCAGGAGCACTCTGCCGGAAAACATCTAGCTGCCAGAACGAACAAATATTTGCTACGATGGAGAAGGTCGAAGCTGGACAGAGTACTGCGTAAAATCCAATCACACGTTGGTGACTACGAAAATCTCATCCGATTCACAGCTGGCACTAAAACCACACTGTGTATTAGGATAATGGAAGCGATTCTATTTAACAAATCATTGGATGAGAGCGAGCGATACCGCATTCTCCTTGACTGTTCATCAGAGACTACGCCCGGAACTGATGGAAACGTGTCTTCTTTGGTTCAAAGATGTGTAACTTCACAGGCGATTGTTCTGCAGTCACCGACTCTCTATACCGTCGTTGGAATGCAGAACCTTCCAAAAGAGCTGAAAAGACAGGCAAGAAAGCTCTTCTACTTTTTCTTTTTTCTTTGCGTTTTTATTACAATATTACGGATGTCTAGAACAAAGAAAGGGACTCTTTCATTTTGCTTCCTCCTGCCATATTATCACGCTAGTACTGTACATTCCTATGAGGGTTCTTTTTCAAACCACTAATTACCAATGGATCATCCATTATTAGTGAGGAAGAGATTAAACCCTGAGAATCGAGGCCTACAACTAATTTTGAGGAAAAAGGGGCGATCTTTATTGAGATTATTTTCTAATTTTAGAACAAGAAGTCGATAGGATTCTAGTTTTAAATTTGTATTTTCATCATGACAATTTTAATCCACGAGTATTATGTATTGTGTAGAACCATTCGGGTCTAATGTAGAAAAACGCTGCGAACTATTTTATCCTGCGATACTCTTAATACGGCAACGGACCTTGTATTTACCTTAAACGACACTGTTGGACTCTAACTGTAGAAAATATTCCACATTGAATTACATGACCCGTTAAACCAGATTCAATCTAAAGGGGCATCTTTCGGACTGTTACATAATCATTGCTAAAATTTAAAATTTCAGATCTGATAGATCATCGACTGAAAACAAAAAAGTTAAAAAGTTAAAACGCAAAACAAAACAACCGATACCATCCTGATCTTTCTTTTTACACTTAGATAGTCAAATGAAGACCGGGGAAAAAATGGACCAAGTAAATCCCCTCTTTCATTCAAAATATTGAAAACAAATATTGAAAACAACGTTCTCTTCCTCTCTCTCTCTCTCTCTCTCTCTTTCTGCTTTCTCCTTCAGGTTCGAGAAGTTAATTTCAAAGGATCAACTATTACTTCTGACGTGACCAATGGGCTATGGTCCTGCCTTACATCATTCAACAAACTGGACCGTCTCATCATATGAGACTCTTCTCTCAGTTTCCCTCCATTTCCTCCTGAGCTTCCATACATCAGAAAGCTTACAGCCAAGAGAATGACGTCACAAAAGTACGAAGGTCTGCTCTTATCTCTGCCTGGCTTGAAACTGATCGATATCACCATCGATGATGCAGAAAGAGATATCTCTCAGATCACGGCTGGTCTTCAACGGACCGGGAGAGAGCAGCTCACACATATCAGACTTGAAGCACTGGAGTCACTCCCATCAGAGAAAAGGATGGTATCGAAAGAGACGATGAGAGGACTGAGTCTTCTGATCAAAGAACAGACCAAGGACCTACAGAAGCTCCATGTATCCAGTATGAAGTGCGAAAATGTAGAAGACTTGGTGGAACTCTTTATTGATTCCTCAAACCATTCGAGTACATTGGAAAGTCTGGTCTTAAAGTGAGTAGGGATAGATCATCAATGGTTTACCCAACTAAAACAATATTTTAAATATCCTATCTAAGATAGGATAGCGAAATGAAAAAAAAAATAGGCAAAAGGTTACTTAGAGTATGATTAGTGTTTCTTTAACCCGAGAACAATAACTGGAAGAAGAGAAAGAAACCTAAATGAAAGAAAAATGATTATTAAAACGTTTAACTTCTTTATATCATTATTGCTGTGATACAAAAACAACGAGAAAAAAATCCTAAATTCCGGTTTATAGAGCCTGTGGTTATATAAAAAGTTAATGGAATATATTAAACCTTGGTTTTGTTGGGCTGTTTTATTTAGGGTAAATACTGTTTGTTAAAGGCGCCATAACATACCAGGCATCAAAACTTAACATATCTCATACAAGATAGTAGGCTACAGGAAATAAATAAGTTTGTCAGATTCATATAGGCTACTGATTGCCATTACCGATTCAAACATATCTCGCCAAATAATAACTGATTTGTAAAAAATTATTATCATGCCCAGGTTTGATTTATATCAAACAACGTGTTCTAGAATAATTATATCAATCAAAATTTGCTTTTAACCCATTTCTTCATTCTGCGATATAGGAGTGGATGTGGATCTATAAACTATCTCAGAGACGATATCACTTACAAGGTATAACGATTATAGAAATTTTTTTTGTAGGTGTAAACGAATAACACTTTTGAATTTTTTTTTTTCAATTAACCGTTATGCCCTGTCCTCAAGAGGCTAATTTGAACCATATTATTATATTTCTCAAATAATGTATGATAGTAAAACGTTGATATCCTTTGGTGGGTTATTCAATGCTAAAATTGATGACGTCAGTGTCGAAAGTATATCATTCATTTATTTGAGTTTTCTTTTGAACCGTTTGTCTCAGGTAGATACATATCGGTTTTGAGTATCATTGAATTTTATATTAGGGGAGACCGGGGATGGAAGTCACGAAATTCACATTTTGGGCCAGATAATTTCAATGAAAGTACTCAAACACTCCATTTGGAGAGTGTAGTTAGCCTATTATGTTGGCTAAAACCTGAAGCACATAAAACTTGAAAACATGTAAACACTAATTAACTTCAGCTTAATTAATGAAGAAATTTTTTGTAACAACCTACCCCGTATACGGGGTAAGTTGTTTTTATACAGTGTGTCCCACAAAAAATGCTAATGGCACTTAAGATGGGTATAATATTACGATAACAATATTATATTATTTATATCTTCACACCCGTAAACTACAATTTATTTTCTGCAACTGGATGAAGTATTATGTGATATGGTCCAATAATCACAAAGATATGAGCAATTTTTCATCAAAGATCAGGAAACCTCTACATCCAAGTTTTGTATTAAGTAGTACCGGGTATATCGAATAAAGGAAACCCAAGTTTGATCACTAATAATTTGACTAATATTTCAGTAGTGATTATGAAATTTATATGACTGTAAAGTGCAACTCATTACCATTCGAATGATATGTCTCTCAGCTCACCAATATTACGCATAGCTGAACCCCATTGTTCTGAAAAAGTCTTGCAAAATTGTGAGTGTTCACTTTCATGCTCCTTGAGATGCCTTATTCAAATGCGCCTGAAAGGAAACCCAACTTTGATCATCAATGAACGTGAAAGTGAACCACTCACAATTTTACAAGACATATTTAAAACAATGAGGTTCAGTGATACATGATATTGGTTAGCTGAGACAGGTATCATTAAAATGGTAATGAGTTGCACTTTACAATGATAAATTTCATAATTACTACTGAAATATTTTTTCAAAGTATTACAGATCAAACTTCGGTTTTGTTATTTAATACATTCGGTACTACTCAATACAAACTTGGATGGAGAGGTTTCCTGATGTGTAATGACAAAATGCTAATATCTTTGTGATTCTTGGACAATATCACATAAAATTTCATCCAGCTGTAGAAAAAGGATTGTAGTTTACGAGTGTAAAGATATAAGCAATATAATATGGTAATTTTTAATATAGTACCCCTCTAAAGTGCCATTAGCATTTTTTGTGGGACACACTGTATGTAAACATACGGGATAATTTGCTATAATGTGTACATCTCTTATACCATACTTTTGTTTCAACTTTCCAGTTTCTTCATATCGTTAACAGTAGATCAAGTAGAGCTCTAGAATAGACAAAAGTAATAATAGAAATATTAAATATTCACACCTGAAAATTGACACAAAATGTAATTTCGCATGTTTAATGTAATTGGGGTAAGTTGTTACATCGACATGGGTAGGTTATTGTAAAAACGTACCCCATGGGTGATTTTACAGACAAAATCAACTGTAGCTCAGGCATTAGGCAGAATTACAGGGCATGGCTCAGGGGTATATCAGTGACATACATGTACTATATTCACAATACCAGATTATCATCATGTGCCTTTGGTTGTAAGAACTATTACAAATTTCAATTTTTGTCAAAAATTCACTTGGAACTGTAAAATATGTTTTTTGTTGATTTACCTTTTAATAAAACAACGGAGAAACCTCACGACCGGCAGTTCATCACAGCTATGTGTAGGCTGTATATAGATGTCAGTTAGCACGAACTCTCTTGGTCCAGCTTAGCACACTGAGAACTGTAACAACTGACCCGTGTAACTTTCATCCCCGGTCTCCCCTAATTTTCGGCATTTTTGCATTGTGATTAAAAGTGTAAATTGTAAAACATAATACAGTTGACCAGATTGAAGTTGGATGATTATTACAAATATGTCTTTTTGTCTTCAAATTCAGGATAGCACACTAGAGATGAAGGAATGCCAGCTCTCAACTGAAATGACCAACAAACTTTGGTGCTGTCTCAAATCCTTCATTACACTACATCATCTCATCATCTCACCATCTCAGTTTCTCTTCATTTCCTCCTGAGCTTCCACACGTCACAATGTTAACAGCGGATGGAGTGACGTCACAGATCTACGAAGCTCTGCTCTCATCGCTGCCTGGTTTGACCGACATCAATATCACTATCAATGATGCAGAGAGATTTCAGATAATAGCTGGTCTTCGTCAGACCGGAGGAGAGCATCTCGTACTCCTATTGCAGGAGAGGAAAGAATCTAGACAGACGATGAAAGGACTTGGCCTTCTGATTAGAGAACAAATCAAGGAATTAAGGAAGCTACATGTATCTGGGATTAAGTGCAAAGATGCAGAAGACTTCGTGGAACTCCTCGTCGAGTCCTCACACCATTCTAGTACATTGGAAAGTCTGGTCTTAGAGTGAGTATAGAGCTAGATCCTGAAGGAATTACTCAATGAAACTAAATCTTATATTTCCAGTCAGTGATATATAGGATAGCGAAATGTAAAAAGGTAAATGGTAAAAAAGGTAAAAAAAGGTAAATGGTAAAGACGATACTTGGAGTATAATTATACAAGTATGACTTATTTATTCTAGATGCATGGACAAAAGCACCAATGTCAAATGAAAATTGAATACTAAAACCTTCACGTACTATTGCAAAAAAAAAAGATAGATTAAAGTGAACGAGCTAATAACCATTTGACATTGTATTCATTGTTTGTAATTATCCTAATGTCGCTAATTTCGTTCGTGATTATAATAAAAATTAATAGAATCAAGGACTAAGAAGTCCTTGGTAGAATGAACCCTTCTAGATAGGCCCTAAATAATGTACACAACAGCAATATCATGGCTGTAGCATTATAGGCCTTATATTTACAATGCAACCCATACAAGCTGCAGAACACATAAAATAAATGTTAGCTCATATGCTACTGCAAGCCTTTATCTAATGATAATTATCAAACTATGTCTTTATTGCTTATCAAAGCTAATTATTATATTTCAAATGATATCTCATTGTGCAATCGATTACCGAACTGAGTATCGATGAATTTGATTGAAATAGTTCCCGCTTTTGTATAATTTTTAGGTTTTATTTATGTCATTCATAAGTTTTGTATAATGTATACAAATCAAAATTCTGGTTTAACTCATTTCGTTTCCTTCCTTATATGTAGGGGTGGACGTGTATCTGTAAACTACGTCAATCACGCTAACAAGGTAACAGGATTATAGAAATTGTATTGTAGACGCACATTATGAATAATGGATTTGAGATAGTTAAAGCCAGTACGAACACCCGGGTGGTACGAACCAGCAGCCTTGTATAGCACCATCTCAGGCCCTCAACTTCTCAATTTTGTCCTGATTTATAACCCATAATGCAACATCCTTAGCAGTGTAGTCTTATGATACAGACTCATCAAAACATTTTAGTTTGATTTCCAATACAAATTAAATTATAGGTTAATTCATACACTGTTTTCTCAAAACGTATTCTTTAAGACTTGTAATTTATAACACACAGTCAATGAGAGTGTTGGTCAGTTCGCTCTCGCTTTAAAAAACTATTATGATCTGTATATAAGAAGCGAATGTGAACTATATGAATATCTTTCTCAAAGAATGCCTTTCTATGGCGTAAGTGCCGTAGTCTAGTGGTCGTATCACTCGACTGGGAATGCAAAGGTCGTGAGTTCGATTCCCGCACCGGCACTTACGTCCACTCCACCCACCAAATGGGTACCCGGGAGGATTATTCCATATAAGGCTCCTATAAATGGCTGACTTCAAGTATGGAGTTAAATCTAGTGAACGGGGTAATAATATACTGTAAAGTGCTTTGAGCCACTATGGGAAAAGCGCATTATAAATAATTTGTATTATTATTATTATTATTATTATTATTATTATTCTACCGAGTGAGTCAGAAAAACTTTACATCTAAAATTACAACTTTTTATGAACATAGAAAAATGTTCATCAAATGAAAACCAATTTATAAACCCCAAATTCTAAAAAGTAACTCCTTCCGCATCGTTTGGTACCGATTTTGTGTGTTATATCTTTACGCTTGAATGAACACGGCGCACTGTTTGCGATCATGTAAATTTCGAATTGTGCAAAAAGTGGGAGTAAAATCAAAACAACAAAAGCTATCAAAAAAGCAACTCCATCCAGATTACAATAGCATAACTTTTTAACAAAATTGTCTTGCGCTAAATAACTTTGCAGGGCGTTGTTACACATATCGAATACATTTTGTGTGAAAATGAGATAGATTTGTAGAGTCAGGCATGAGTGAGCATACGTCAAAGACCAAATAATCACTTTCCAAATTATTAAGAGGCCTTTGTAGGTCTGGCAGTGACAGTTTGCTTTTTGATGTTTATTCATTCATGGATTACTTGATAAATCAATTTAATTTTTACACAGAATCTAGTCCATAACCATCATGCGCGTATTCTGGGGGGGGCGCAGGGGGCGCCGAAAAGAGGAGGAAAAAGGGAGAAAGGGAAAGAAGAAAAAATAAAAAAGAAAAGCGGAGGAAAAAAGGACAAAGGGAAAAGAGGAGGAAAGAGGAAGAAAGAAAAAAAAAAAGAAGGGAATGGGGGCGCCGTTAAAAAAATTAGGGGGCGCAAAATCGAGAGTAAACTAAGGGGTGCCAAATTGACCTTAAACACAGGAGAGCAAAATTGGCCGAAACTTAGGTGGCGGCGCCAAATTGACCGGAAGCTGAGGGAACTCCTAATTTATAGGCCCAGCAGAAACTTACGATCCTCTCAAAAATGTCTACTCGTTGCCCCCAAAGTTTGTACCAAAACGTATGGCTCGAGATCCTTTCAAGTAGCTAGTGCTAACTTGTGGAATAATCTTCCAAATGAGATCAAACTCTCTGACACATTAACAAAGTTCATGAGTAAATTGAAAACTTTCTTATTTCAATTCTACTTTTGATCATGTATTAGATGTTGTACTGAATATCTCAATTTCTATGTCTATTTTTGTTATCTTTCATTCTATTTTTAATTTTCTTGAAGCGCAAAGGGGCTTACATGTATAGTGATATGCGCTATATAAAAGTGGTATATTATCATTATTATTATTATTAAACTTAGGGGCGCCGAATCGACCTTAAACTAAGTAAGGGCGCCAAATTGACCTTAAATTTAGGGGCCACCAGCTGGACCTTAAACCAAGGGGCGCCAAAGTGAGCTTAAACATAGGGGCGCCAAATTGACCTACAATATGGGGGGGGCGCCGAATCGACTTCATTTGGGCGCCAAATTGACCTCAAGCTTAGGGGCGCCAAATTGACCTTGAATTTAGGGGGCGCCAAATCGACATTAAACTAAGGGGGGCCAAATTGAGCTTAAACATCGGGGCGCCAAATTGAGCTTGATTAAACATAGGGGCGCCAAATTGACCTGCAACATAGGGGGCGCCGAATCGAACTTAGATTTTGGAGGGGCGCAAATACGACCTTAAACTTAGCGGCGCTAAATCGACCTTAGATTTAGGAGAGGGCGCAAAATCAACCTTAAACTTAGGGGTGCTATATCGACCTTAAATTTAGGGGGGAGCCAAGTTGACCCAAACTTAGGTGGGGCGCCAAATTGACCTTAAACTAAGGGCGCCAAATTGAGCTTGATTAAACATAGGGGCGCCAAATTGACCTGCAACATAGGGGGGCGCCGAATCGAACTTAGATTTTGGAGGGGCGCCAAATCGACCTTAAACTTAGCGGCGCTAAATCGACCTTAGATTTAGGAGAGGGCGCAAAATCAACCTTAAACTTAGGGGTGCTATATCACCTAAATTTAGGGGGAGCCAAGTTGACCCAAAACTTAGGTGGGGCGCCAAATTGACCTTAAACTAAGGGGCGCCAAATTGAGCTTGATTAAACATAGGGGCGCTAAATTGACCTGCAACATAAGGGGGCGCCGAATCGAACTTAGATTTTGGAGGGGCGCCAAATCGACCTTAAACTTAGCGGCGCTAAATCGATCTTAGATTTAGGAGAGGGCGCAAAATCAACCTTAACTTAGGGGTGCTATATCGACCTTAAATTTAGGGGGGGGAGCCAAGTTGACCCAAAACTTAGGTGGGGCGCCAAATTGACCTGAAGCATAGGGGCGCCTAATTGATAATAAACTATAAGGGCGCCAAATCGACCTGAAACTTAGGGGTGCTATATCGACCTTAAACTTAGGGGGCGCCAAATCGAACTTAAATTTAGATGGGCGCCAAAATGAGCTTAACGTGGGGGCGCAAAATTGACCCGAAACTTAGGTGGGGGCGCCAAATTGACCTGAAAGTGAGGGGTGCCAAATTGACCTGAAGGTGAGGGGTGCCAAATTGACCTTAAACATACAAGGTGGGGCGCCAAATCGACCTTAAATTTAGGGGCGCTACATTGACCTTAAATTTGGGGGCACCAAATCGAACCTAAACTAAGATTGGCACAGAAATTATCTTAAACATAATGGTGCCAAAATTAGCTCAAATTTAGGGGCGCCAAAATTATCTGAAATTTAGGGGGCCCTGAATTGACCTAAGACTTAAGGGCGCCGATTTTAACCTGAAGTTAAGGGGGCGCCAAATTGATCTTAAATTAAAAGACGCCAGATTGAGCTCAAATGTAGGGGCGCCGAATTGACCTGAGACTTAGGGGTTTTAAATTTATCTTAAACTTCGGGGCTCCAACTAAATTTAAAACTTTTTTTTTTTTTATATATATTTAAGTGTTTTATTCATTAAAAACAAATCCAAGTACAGGTCATCAAAAACATCGTATCAACAATTACAAAAAAAGTTTCAACAACAATAATAATAAAAATAATAAACTGATAGAAACAATAAAGAAAAAAAAGGAGGAACTTAAATATAAAAGAAGAAGACTATTTATGGAAATGTGTACATTGGACATAATAGATACAGTACCAAGCACAAAGTAGGAGGAAGCCTCTTTATAAACCGGACCTAAATTTAAAACTTAGGGAGGGGTGCCGAATTTACCAGAAACAGAAGGGCGATTCTTTGAAAAGTAAACCTTTTTGGGAAAAAATAAAAAATTTGCCTTTTGTTTTTAAGCTGTACATTCATATAGAGCATTGTCTTAAGTTTCAGGAAATGCATTATTTATCACAATTTTACACATATTTCATACTCATTTGCATAGATTAATATATATATAATTTGAATAGAAAAATGGTGCATAAAATATCATTTGTTTGACCCTGAATTTATTGAATATGCTGGTCTCCTTACTTTGATTATTGTCATATCATTTTGTAACTTCATTCCTTTAAATTTAACTGAAAAAATATGGTGTTGAATTGATTTTTTTCAAGATAATTAACTAAAGAAATAAATTACCTTCAAATGTCTCACACGTGACCCAAAATCATGAAAAGTCTACGCCCCCACCAAAAAAAATAAAAATAAATAATAGCTTTTACTTTAGTTATTAATTAATTTTAAAATTAGTCACGCACGTGACCCACGGGTCATGTGTGTGACCAACTATGGTCATGCCTGAAAAAAGGGGACTATGCTATTGCAGGAATAGATGAGCATGACTTCAGCCTCACATTTACCCTACAATGTTATGGCTGGAATGTGTTAAAAATAATGGTTACATTGTATGACATTAATTAAGCCTTTCAGGATGGCCACCAAAGAATGCGGTCCTACAGTATAAAATACACATAAGGCCATTTTTTTTTTTTTTTTTAAGTAAACATTTTTGGGACAAAAAGTTTTTGCCTCTTGATTTTAAGCTGAATATTCATATAAAGCAATGTCTGAAGTTTCATGAAATGATGGGTTTTTTTTCGTGATTTTGGCATTTTTTCATGCTCATTTCCATAAATCAACATATATGATAATTAGATGGAAAAACTGGAATGGATATGCTGACTTCCTTACTTGGATTACTGTTATTATATTATTATTTACCTCTATTCCTTTTAATCTAACCCCCAAAAATGTTGTTAAATTGATTATATTAAGATAATTAACCCTGGAAATTAATTGCCCTCAAATGTCTCACATGCAGGTGACCAGAAAAAAACAAAAAGTTAATGCCCCGCCTCAACCATGGCTCTGGTATTATTATTATTATTTTATTTTTTTATCCAAAGCTAGATTTTATGTACCTTGCATCTCACCAAATATGAATCCATGAATGAACAAATTAGTCACACACGTGACCCACTGGTTGGGGGCGATCATACAGGTCTGATTATTCTCACTTTCATTGGCTGAAATTTATTTATTTTAGCATTACTTTGCTCCAAAATGGTTCTGCAATCATTTTTGCGAAAAAAAACAGAGAAAAACAAAAGTTCGAAAAAAAAATTAAATACATTAAAGAAAATCATAAAACAATGAAATACATGAGAAATTGATTTCGATACCAAATTTTTTCCAAGTACAATTGTTAGGAATCCTATAAAGAGTATGTAAACACAAAATTAGCATTCCAGAAGCTTTAGTTTCTCAATAAGAACAAAACGTATGATTTCATGCAATGCATAAATTAGCATAATTAATTCATATAAATTAAATAGATATTATTTTGGGAAAATTAACAGTGCATTCTTGTAGATTATATCGCACACTATACCATCGTGCAAAATTTTCGGGTGCTCGCGCGATCAACAGCCGAGATCTTATAGGGGGCGCATCATGGCCCCCTCCCTCCCCGCCCCGCCCCCAGTCTTGACAACTGCCAAAACACCCAAGTGACTAATTTGGGTTGAGTTCATAAAGGTTTTACCACAGCGCATATATTAATTGCTCAAAATGTACATTTATTGCGTATGTATGATATTTTCATTTTTGTGTACAGTTTGCTAAATGTCACACACATAACCCACTAAAATGTCACACACGTGACCCGACATTACGATACAAAATAATAGATTTAAAAAAGAAATTTCAGAGATGACTCATATCCAGTGGTATTTTTCAGTATATCTCACAGCAATAAGAACATTTTATCATTTTAAACTCACAGGAATTTCAAAATGAAATTGAACTTTCAAATCATGCCGTTCTGTGAAGTTACACACGTGACCCAATTTTTTTGACTTCTCACCTTGAACATGCATATTGTAAACATTAAAAATATTTCCAACAAAATATTTTAGCATAATATAAACATTAATTCAGTATATCTTTAAAATGGTTAGAGTTATAGCCAATTAAAGTCAAGATTTTGCATAATTTCGTTCACACACGTGACCAAGAATGGTCCAGAAGGGGTACTACAAATAGCAAAATTTTTAAATTCCATGCATCCTAGTTTGTATATACATAGCAAAATTTATACATTTTTTTGTATGAAAATGCAAAAAACGTCCTGTTTTCTAATCATTCGAATACATCAAAATGCCCGTTTTCTCTTCGCACATTTATATCTATTGCGCGCCTTTGTTTTTCATTTTTACCAGAATTTATATCATCGGATTCTAACCGTCAAAACTTTTAAATTCATTTTATTTGACGTTCTTTTTTTTTTTTTTTTTTTTTTTTTTTTATTTCAAATTGATTTTCAACTTATTAGCTGCGCCAATTGAGCTTTACGGGCTCCAAAATGACCTGAAACTTATGGGGCGCAGAGTTTGAAGTTAAGGGGGCGTCAAATCGGTTTTAAAATTAGGGGCGCCAAATTGAGCTTACACGTATAGGGCGCCCAAATAATCTGAAACTAAGGGGCGCCGAATTTACGTGAAACTAAGGGGGCAACAAATTGGTCTTTAAAATATGGTCTCTCTATCTAAACACAACACAAAAAGAAAGTTCCCCCTATTTCAAATATCAATAATTTTTTGAATAGGAGGAGTTCACAAAATCTAATTTTATGTCTATGTAGGGAATTTAATTAGCTACCATGGGAGCGAATTTTAGGGAATAACATGAAGTCATGCTTCAGTGACCAATGGTTGAATGCAAAAATGTCATTTTTTGAAGTTCGCAAGCCTAAAATCACAACTTTGATTCAATGATATCGGACCAAATTTTTAGATTTTAAACATTTTACGCATCAGAATGTACGCAAAACGTGCTTCCAAACATACGCGAAGGACATTTGCGTAAAATTTCACGGTTGAGTGAGCATGCAGCAAAAAATGCCAAAACTGCGATTTTTACATTTTATCCATGGTGAAATTGATCAAATATGATGAGATTCATGTCTAGGAAGAGTGTTTTTAACTTTTGCAAAAAAAAAAAAAATCAGTTCACGGTTGAATGAACACCATCAAATACCATGTGAAAACACTAAGTAAGTATTCTTCCCATTTTGTACACTAAAAATCATGTGAATATCTGTTTTTGTATTATTTTTATGACCGTTGCACGTGTGTACATGATCATATTGCATTTATTAAAACTTTCATGCTTCAGTGAGCACGTGGCACTGGAAAAGCTGTTTTTTGATGTAGAGATCAAAATTTAATTGCTTACTTTGCTTAACCATAACAATTCGTTTGAAAGTATTCATTTGATTTCATTTTCGCAAAAATCCCGATTTTTTTATGCTTCAGTGAAAAACATGAGAAAAACATGAAAAAAGGAAGAAAGTTTACGGCCCTGGTACGGCCTAATGGTACGTTCGATTCTTGTTCTTGTTAGTTAATGACTTCTTAAAAATTTGTGCCAAGTTTCAAGAATCAACTCACAGTATAACGACCAAAAAAATTACAATGAAAATGGGCAATATTTGACTTTTGTTCACTATTGATTTCCTCCCCATTGACTTTACGTATAGAGTTTGAACAAAAAGTGAACAATCGTCCTAACTTGTTGTGACGTCTCAAAGGTCGCGCAGAAGCAAAATGACAAAAAATGTTGCGCGCAACTATGCCCTACGCAATCTGTATTTAAAAAAAATAAGCTTATAAAAGTTTCATTTTTTCCGTTTTGAAATGAATTTGTAACCATTTATGGATGTCGTTACTATTTAGTTTATATCTCTTGAATAGAATTAAATTGTTTAAAAGTACAAGCTGCTTCACATTGCAAATTATGTCTGAAATGTATCTGATTATTTCAAAACAATTTGATTAATGTTTTCATGTTTAGTTTGTGGTTTCAAATTAGCTTGCCGTATAATCAGCATAATAAGTTAAGTCACTATGTATTAGGCTTAAAGTTAAGATAAAATTCTCATTTTTATGAGCGTATTTGAAGGCGCATCTCGATTTAAGACTTTTGGCTTAGCCAAAATTTAAGAATTTATGCTTAAACTGTCAAAATCGGCTAAGCCAAAAGTCTTAAGTTAAGAAAAAAATCTTAGCCATTTTTGGTTTATGGATTGCGCATTTTGGCTAAGAATTTTGTCTTAGCCAAAAGATAAGCAAAAATGCTTAAATTTCATGCTTAAGTCGTTTATGGAATACGGGCCCTGTTAGTTAATGACTTCTTAAAGATTTGTGCCAAGTTTCAGGAATTAACTCACAGTATAACGAACAAAAAAAATGACAATGAAAATGGGCAATATTTGACGTTTGTTCACTTTTTGTTCAAACTCTATACGTAAAGTCAATGGGAGGAAATCAATAGTGAACAAAAGTCAAATACTGCCCATTTTCATTGTATTTTTTTTTTGGTCGTTATACTGTGAGTTAATTCTTGAAACTTGGCACAAATCTTTAAGAAGTCATTAACTAAGAGGAACTTGGGTCAAATTAAGAGTCGGACGTGCCATTAGGCCGTGCCAGGGCCACAAAATTTCTTCCTTTTTTCATGTTTTTCTCATATCCTGTGTTCACTGAAGCATGAAAAATCGGGATTTTTGCGAAAATGAAAGCAAATGAATACTTTCAAACGAATTGTTATGGTTTAGCAAATTAAGCAATTTAATTTTAGTCTCTAAATTAAAAAAAAGCTTTTCCAGTGCCACATGCTCACTTAAGCATGAAATATTTAATAAGTGCAATATGATCATGTATACACGTGCACCGGTCATAAAAATAATACAAAAACAGGTATTCATATGATCTTTAGTGTACAAAATGGAAAAAAATACTTCTTTAGTGTTTTTCAGATGGTATTTTATGGTGTTCATTCAACCGTGAATTGATTTAATTTTTTTTGCAAAAGTTAAAAACACTCTTCCTCGACATGAATCCCTATGTATTTGATCAATTTTACCATGGCAAAGAAGTAAAAATCGCAGATTTGGCATTTTTGCTGCATGCTCACTCAACCGTGAAATTTTACGCAAATTTCCATTCCGTATGTTTGGAAGCACGTTTTGTGTACATTCTGATGCGTGAAATGTTTAAAAATCTAAAAATTGGTCTGATATTATTGAATCACAGTTGTGATTTTATTCTTGCGAACTTCAAAATATGACATTTTTGGATTCAACCATTGCTCACTGAAGCATGACAACATGATTTTTTCCTAAAATTCGCTCCCATGGTAGCTAATTAAATTCCCTACATGGACATATAATTAGATTTTTGTAACTTCTCCTATCTAAAAAATTATTGATATTTGAAATAGGGGGAACTTTCTTTTTGTGTTGTGTTTATATTAAATGTAATATTATAAAATATAGGAATAAACAGAACGGGATTGAACTAGGTAAATACTAAAAAAAATTGTCCTTTTGCATTCAATTTTAGGATAACACACTAAAGATAGTGGGATGCCAGCTCTCAACTGAAATGGCCAAAAAAAGCTTTGGTCCTGTAACTAGGTAAATACTAAAAAAATTGTCCTTTTGCATTCCATTTTAGGATAACACACTAAAGATAGTGGGATGCCAGCTCTCAACTGAAATGGCCAAAAAACTTTGGTCCTGTCTCGCATCCTTCACTACACTGCATGATCTCACCATATCAGACTCCTCTCTGAGTTTCCCTCCATCTCCTCCTGAGCTTCCACACATCACAAAGCTAACAGCCAAGGGAGTGACGTCACAGAGCTACAAAGGTCTGCTATCATCGCTGCCTGGCGGCTTGGAAGAGATCGATATAACTATCGATGATGCAGATAGGGATATCTCTGAGATCACGGCTGGTCTTCAACAGACCGGGGGAGAGCAGCTCACACGTATCATCCTTACAGCATCTCGATCACTCCCTGAGAAGAGAGAGGTATCAAAAGAGACGATGAGAGGACTGGGTCTACTGATCAGAGAACAAACCAAGAAACTACAGAACCTATTCATGAACCGACTGATGTGCAGAGATGAAGACTGGATTGACCTCATCGAGTCTTGCAGACACATCAAGACGATGGAATATATATCGTAAGTGATTGTTGAATATTTCAATTCAAAAGATATAGGCTTAAAGCTTTTGTTTGATCATTGTGTAGTACACGATAACGCAGTAGATAATGATGATCATGGTTATATTTCTTTCATACAAATTCTAAGCGACATGTATTTATAGTGTAAAGGGAGAATTAATTTTCTTCTAATATCATCACGAATTTTGTATCAATATGTTTGTTAAGTTATTAGCCATAATCAAGGATTATTAATTGTATGTCATCAAGTGACCTTCATATTATTATAAAGCAGTACATCACACCAGCAAATCGTATGAGGAAACCTACTCCACTTATAGCCAAGACATCCATATCCTAGAAATAGGGTCATATATATTTATGTATGCATATTATAGTAAGAAAGTATTTTTGTAGGAATGGTTGTCCTAGAACCTACTGAACCCCCTTTGTCACCTGATATTGTTTTCAAATTATTGTGGAATGGCTAATTATTTACCAGAAAGTTAACCAGACTGACTTTGTTTTTGTTTCTGTACATCCTATACCAAACCGATATACAAGCCCCATAGTTGCTTCCTCTGTCGGTAGACACATCTTTTTGTTATTTATTATCCTTGAATTGTTCCTGAAGGAATTTTACATTCAATCACGTATGAGCTACAAATAGCGCTGCTCTAAACAAATCGCACATAATCTTCGTTGATCCAGTACTCAAACAACAAACTTGATGAAATTTTTCTTTAATTTGAACGATGATATTTTGATCATCATTCGCATTCTGTTTGACATACACTGTCGCTCATAAGGTTGGATTTTTTTGTGTGCTCCAGACATTTTTTGCTCTAGCTTTAAATTCTTAAATT
This sequence comes from Paracentrotus lividus, assembly GCA_940671915.1. NCBI lineage: Eukaryota > Metazoa > Echinodermata > Echinoidea > Camarodonta > Echinidae > Paracentrotus > Paracentrotus lividus. Next base: position 4,619,216 of record CALNVZ010003434.1, on the reverse strand, counting down.
ATTTGTCTCCGTTTCCACTTTTCGGAACTCACGACATATCTGCACGTTCCCACACCATATCCGGGGATAAATAATAAAAATAGTTTTGTCAACCCCACAATGCCGATTTTTGCAATTTTTCTCATTTGGGGGCCCCTCTTTTGTTTACCAAGCTGACCATGGCCTCTTCCTTCTACTCCGCGAAAGCGTTTGAAGTATAGAGCATGTTATTGCTCTTTTACGTTAAATCAAGATTTAAGGTCACAGCTTTGATCTCTTGTCTAGGGGAGGGGTTGAAAGTAAAAGTGGGATCGGAAAAAAATTATATTAAAAATATTTTATTTTACCTTTATGGCAAAACAAAGGAAATAAAAAACAGTCATGTTACCTAATTATTATTGTTTTCCCTCAGATTTTGTTTCAGCCTTAACGGCAAGGTTTGTACTAGTACCTGTAACCATAGTCTATTTTTCATTATGATTTGTTTGGCTGAGATTCTACTATACATTTTTGGGAGAGCAGAAATTCATGTTGTAAAAATGAATACAATCAATTTTGAACCCCATCAAATAAACTCTGACCCTTCCCCTAGACTAAATCTAAGTCTGTGACCATAAACCTAGATTACTTAAAGAACAACAACAACCCTATACTTCACACGCGTTCCTGAGGGTAGACCGGAGGGGGCCTTGTTCAGCCGGTGAACAAAAAAGGGCCCAAAGTGTGAAAAAGAAATGGCAAAAATGGTCATTGTAGGGGTTCACAAACTTTTTTTTTTATTTTCCAATACCCCGGAATGCTGGGAACGTCCAAAATATAGCACGGGTACCG
>CALNVZ010003434.1:4599962-4618381 GCA_940671915.1 Paracentrotus lividus | reverse complement strand
TCTGAGTTATTCCTTTAATGTACATCTACCGCTTTAAGCACTTACTTCTTCATTTACCCTACTACCCTTATCTATGTGTGTAGATTGCATGTCTTTGAGACTAAAGAGGCAGCAGACTGAACTCTCATCTCACTGGTCTGGATACATCAAGAGGCGAATCCTGTATGGTTTACTATGTAAGTTTGTAATTTTGTTTAATGTAATTTGTACTGGAAGAATAATTTCAGCTCTTATTGTTCTGAATATGAGTTATGTACCTCGTTTAAATTCTTTCAATGTATGCTTGATGATTACCGAAACAAAACATGTTATCAAAAATAATTTGTTTTATTTATTCTGTTCGTGATCCGTTGAGCTAATACTCCTTCAATCACTTTTTTGTATGCATGTTCCAACCCATAATTCCCGTTATTATTGGTCCCCTCCCTATTTATGTGTATTGATATATGCATATTGATTTTTTTTTTTTAGTATAATTATTTATTTCTTAATTTTATTTTATTTTATTTTTTATTATTTATAATTTTTTTTTTTTTTTTTTTTTTTTTTGCATATTCATCGAAATCCATGTTATTGTTTATTGTGTCCCTTTGCCAAAGCCTAGAAAAGGGTTTTTATAGCATATATTTTATTAAATCAATATTGTTCTGTTTGATTTTAAGGTCGCCTATAGCTGGAAGATATTACATTCATCACGTATGAGCTACAAATAGGCTGCTCTAAACAAATCGCACATAATCTTCCTGATCCAGTACTCAACAACAACAAACTTGATGAACATTTTTCTTTAATTTGACGATGAATTTTGATCATCATTCGCATTCTGTTTTGACATACACTGTCGCTCATAAAGGTTGGATTTTTTTTGTGTGCTCCAGCAACATTTTTTTGCTCTAGCTTTAAATTCTTAAAATTATTTGTCTCCCGTTTCCACTTTTCGGAACTCACGACATATCTGCACGTTCCCCAACCAATCCGGGGGATAAATAATAAAATAAGTTTTGTCAACCCCAAATGCCGATTTTTGCAATTTTTCCTCATTTGGGGCCCTCTTTTGTTTACCAAGCTGACCATGGCCTCCTCCTTCTACTCCGCGAAAAGCGTTTGAAGTATAGCATGTTATTGCTCTTTACGTTAAATCAAGATTTAAGGTCACAGCTTTGATCTCTTGTCTAGGGGAGGGTTGAAAGTAAAAGTGGGATCGGTAAAAAAATTATATTAAAAATATTTTATTTTAACTTTATGGCCAAACAAAGGAAATAAAAAACAGTCATGTACCTTAATTATTATTGTTTCCCTCAGATTTTGTTTCAGCCTTAACGGCAAGGTTTGTACTAGTACTGTAACCATAGTCATTTTTCATTATGATTTATGTTTGGCTGAGATTCTACTATACATTTTTGGGAAGACAGAAATTCCATGTTGTAAAAATGAATACAATCAATTTTGAACCCCATCAAATAAACTCTGACCCTTCCCCTAGACTATATCTAAGTCTGTGACCATAAACCTAGATTTACTTAAAGAACAACAACAACCCTATACTTCACACGCGTTTCCTGAGGGTAGACCGGAGGGGGCCTTGTTCAGCCGGTGAACAAAAAAGGGCCCAAAGTGTGAAAAAGAAATGGCAAAAATGGTCATTGTAGGGTTCACAAACTTTTTTTTTTATTTTCCAATACCCCGGAATGCTGGGAACGTCCAAAATATAGCACGGTACCGAAAATGAAAGCAGCCGACAAATAAGTTCTAGAAAATGAAGCTGGAGTAAAGTGATGTGGCGTACCGCATAAAAAATATCCAACCTATACGAGCAACAGTGTAGTTGGGAGGAAAGACCTATATTATGCTATCATTTATTGATTCAAACGATAATATGCTCCTGGCATCGATGATGTTGAGTCTATTGGCTATTTATGATTTTTAAAAGCATCAGCTGAAGTAGTAGTGGTAGAAGTAGCAGTAGAAATAGTAGTGGTAGTAGTAGTAGTAGTAGTAGTAGTAGTAGCAGTTTGTAGTAGTAGTAGTAGTAGTAGAGTAGTAGTAGTAGTAGTAGTAGTATTTAGTAGTAGTGTAGTAGTAGAAGTAGTAGTAGTGCAGTTGTAGTAGTAGTAGTAGTAGTAGTAAGTATAGTAGTAGTAGTAGTAGTTCAATGTAGTGCAAGTACTATTACCATTTTTATACAATCTTGTCATGAAGGCTGAAACAACATTTTGGGGAAAATGATAATCATAAGGTTTGAGGTTGTTTCTTCATTTCCCTTGTTCTTCTATTGAGGTAGAATAAAATATTTCGAATATTTCAACGATCAACTTTAACTTACATTTAACTTAAAGACTAGTAACAACCCTAAAACCTTAGACACATTGCGCGGGTATGAATGAGGGGTCCTTGGTTGCAAGTTAAAAAGGGGTCGCAAAAGAAAAAAATGCATCGTGGGTGATAAACTCTTTTTTTTTATACTTCCATCCCCGGGATGGTGTGGGGACATCCAAATATAGCCATGGTTCCTAAAAAGTGAAGTGGGCAAGCAAATGGTCACGAAAATGAAGCCGGAGCGAAATGATGTGGATTGTTAGCTAAACGAAATATCTAACCTTTGTGACTATAAACATTTATAAATTCCATTTAATTTCAGAATGGGGTAATATGCACTGTCAGTGAACGATGATGAGAAATCTAAAAAAATTGTGTACGAACAAAAAGTCCACAAATTCAGATATTTTGCACTATTTTTAACCTAATTTCAGGATCAGCATTCAACATGGTGAAAGCACAACCAAACCTTTTTAAACTTCAAATAACTCTCTTTATTTGCATCCGATTTCGATGTATTTCCTTAATTTTCTTAATGGTCTTATTAAGTTTCTTTCTAATTACTCTACGTGATCATTTATTTCCTATATTTTATGTTATTTTTTGTTTTTGTATTTTCCTTTCACAGTTGTCTATTATTATCAGGAACATGATATAAAGCTTAGTCGATCTGTCTATATATTTTGATAATGCTTTTTTTTTTTTTTTTAATAAATCAAATGTTCCAGTATTTCTTAAAGTTTCAAGGCTAGACCAGTGCATTGACACAAACTAGGACAGTATCATGTGCTGTTATGATATCGTGCAATATTATTATACTTACTACGAGAAATAACATTAGTTCAGTTAAACAGCAGCATTTAGTTTCATCACAACACATAAAAAAATGAAAGCAGCCGGACAAATAAGTTCTAGAAAATGAAGCTGGAGTAAAGTGATGTGGCTGTACCGCATAAAAAATATCCAACCTATACGAGCAACAGTGTAGTTGGGAGGAAGAGACCTATATTATGCTATCATTTATTGGATCAAACGATAATATGCTCCTGGCATCGATGATGTTGAGTCTATTGGGCTATTTATGATTTTTAAAAGCATCAGCTGAAGTAGTAGTGGTAGAAGTAGCAGTAGAAATAGTAGTGGTAGTAGTAGTAGTAGTAGTAGTAGTAGTAGCAGTTGTAGTAGTAGTAGTAGTAGTAGTAGTAGTAGTAGTAGTAGTAGTAGTATTAGTAGTAGTAGTAGTAGTAGAAGTAGTAGTAGTAGCAGTTGTAGTAGTAGTAGTAGTAGTAGTAGTAGTAGTAGTAGTAGTAGTAGTTCAATGTAGTGCAAGTACTATTACCATTTTTATACAATCTTGTCATGAAGGCTGAAACAACATTTTGGGGGAAAATGATAATCATTAAGGGTTTGAGGTTGTTTCTTCATTTCCCTTGTTCTTCTATTGAGGTAGAATAAAATATTTCGATATTTCAACGATCACACTTTAACTTACATTTAACTTAAAGACTAGTAACAACCCTAAAACCTTAGACACATTGCGCGGGGTTATGAATGAGGGGTCCTTGGTTGGCAAGTTAAAAAGGGGGTCGCAAAAGAAGAAAAAATGCATCGTGGGGGTTGATAAACTCTTTTTTTTTATACTTCCATCCCCGGGGATGGTGTGGGGAACATCCAATATATAGCCATGGTTCCTAAAAGTGGAAGTGGGCAGACAAATGGTCACGAAAATGAAGCCGGAGCGAAATGATGTGGATGTAGCTAAACGAAATATCTAACCTTTGTGACTATAAACATTGTATAAATTCCATTTAATTTCAGAATGGGGTAATATGCACTGTCAGTGAACGATGATGGAGAAATCTAAAAAAATTGTGTACGAACAATAAAAGTCCACAAATTCAGATATTTTGCACTATTTTTAACCTAATTTCAGGATCAGCATTCAACATGGTGAAAGCACACCAAGACCTTTTTAAACTTCAATAACTCTCTTTATTTGCATCCGATTTCGATGTATTTCCTTAATTTTCTTAATGGTCTTATTAAGTTTCTTTCTAATTACTCTACTGATCATTATTTCCTATATTTTATGTTATTTTTTTTTTTTTGTATTTTCCTTTCACAGTTGTCTATTATTATCAGGAACATGATATAAAAAGCTTAGTCGATCCTGTCTATATTTTTGATAAATGCTTTTTTTTTTTTTTTTTTTAATAAATCAAATGTTCCAGTATTTCCTTAAAGTTTCAGGCTAGACCAGTGCATTGACACAAACTAGGACAGTATTCATGTGCTGTTATGATATCGTGCAATATTATTATACTTACTCGAGAAATACATTAGTTCAGTTATACACAGCATTTATTTCATCACACATCCATGACATCATTATGTATGGGGAGCTGTAAACAAAAAAAGTCAAATTTTGCCCTACAAAAGAGTATTACGTTCTTATAAGAGAATGTAAATCACGGCAAACTTTCAGACTAGCATTAAGAAAATTCTCTCTTACAGAATATATTCATTTCTAATTCATGTCATATGTATATAGTGTTAATATTGTCAAACTATGATATTATGAATTTCTTGTAATATAAAGTATGTACATTATATTTGACTTACCTCATCAACTAAATGTACATTTATGCACTTGATGTAACAAATTATATAAGAGAATATAAATCACGGAAAACTTTTCGATAAGCATTTAAGAAAACTCTTCTCGCAGGATATTAATTTCATATGTAAATAATGTCAATATTGTCAAACTATAATGTGTTTTTTTTTTAATGATATAAAGTATGTTCATTTTAGTTTACTTATTTTATCTACTAAATGTAATGTATGTACACGATCTTATAAATGATATAAGAAAATGTAAATCTGGGGAAAACTTTTTGACTAGCATTTAAGACAATTCTTCTTGCAGAATATATAAGCGCCTTGAGCATTTTATTTAAATGGAAAATGGCGCTATAAAAATCCCATGTATTATTATTATTATTATATTCATATCTAATTAATGATGTAAATAGTGTAAATATTGTCAAAATGTGATAATTTGGTTATAATATAAAGCATGTACATGTATCCTCACGATCTTTTTGATCTTTGAGTCCCCCAAGGTACACTCCTTGGTCCTGTCCTTTTTTTAATTATGGTTAATGATTTTTGTAATGATGTGCCAATCAAATATTTTAAATATGTTGACGATCTTTCGTTATTGCAATGTAGAAAAACAAATGAAGTCTCACAATTACAACTCAACTCAATCAATTGAATCTGGTCTTCGTTAATAGTATGACTCTTAACCCTCCAAAATGTTTTACTTTGTATGTTACTTTCATGAAAAATCCTCCCCCGCCTGAGGATCTTTTTATAAATAACAAAATTGTACAATATTGATAATGCCAAAATTCTCGTGTAATAGTGCAATCTATTTAAAATGGAATTTACATGTTGAACAACTTGTGAAAAGATGTAATAGGAAATATATATGTTAAGAAAAATCAAGAAGTATAACTTACCTGTAAAAGATTTGGTTTTCATATATGAAGAGTTTGTTTCCAAAAAGGACTAACTTCAGTAAATGGCTTTCTTTTGCCGGATTTTGTACAGGCGTCTATGGAAAATTGAAATTAAAAGTTGCAATTTCTGGAAGTTGCAATCAAAATTTAGGTAAGTATTTTTGCTCACAGATGGGTACGTGCCTGAACAATTTCCTGATATCAATAACTCAATTTTCATCAAAAGTGGATTTAGTCTTTTGGAACAAGCTCTTCATTATACAGGTTACATACGACCCATTTTGGAATACTGTGCCCCTGTCTTTCACAGCGGGTTGACAATAGAGCAAAACAGTAACATAGAAAGAATTCAAAAACGAGTAGGTAAAATCATTTTAGGTCCTCTTTATATTTCATATTCAAATGCCTGTCAACTGTGCAATTTATCAACACTTCAGGAGAGAAGACCAGCTCTGTGTAGAAGTTTTGCCAATATGCCAAATCACAAACCCACCTGCCAAAATTGGCTCCACCCCACTAAACATGTCGAAATATCTTTACGCCACACATCTACGTTTCATCAATACAAGTTTAAAAAAACGCTTCCAAATAGCCCTTTGCCTTTTCTGGTAAACCTACTCAACCAAAGTTAATCTCACTTTCGTCTCATCTCAGTACATTTTGTGAGCTAGTCTTCTCTCCATCTTTGCTGTTATGTATCTGTAATTATTTTAAAGAGCTTGTTATTTTAAAGATGCTTGTTTATAAAATTTGAATTGAAATTGAATTTTAACTTTTATATAGTATGTATTTATGCAATGTTCAATAATGTAAACAAGAGATATATCATTTTTACTGCTCTTTCTTGTAAAAATGCTCGATTGCTTAATAATCAATTATTGATTGAATTGAATTGAATGAATTTGTAGATTTTCAGAATGAATGATATAAAGAAATTCAATGTCTGAAAACTTGATAGATGTAAAATATACTTCTTGCAGAATTTATTTATAGCTGATTAAATTCATATGAAATATTGTAAAACTGTAATTTATAATTTTGCATGTTGAAATTGAACGGGACCAGCCTCAATTATCTTAAGTTATTCACACACATAACGTCGCGTCATTAAATAGAACCGTTACACGCTCATGTAATACTCCGAACGATCGCACTAAAAAACATTAAATACAATGTTAGTTCGCCCAATTGTAAACTACCATTGAAATGGCAAAATACTAAACTCCGAATAGCCGAACGCTGGAGTGAACTTGGTCAAGAGTGCCGACGATATCGCGATTTCAAACACGCATTCTGCTGAAAAAGCGAGAAAAACAACAAAACGTTATTTCACGCAAAAGCGTTTGACAAAATTTCATCAAGAAATCCTATCAGTGTAAGGAAAGGGAATTACATCAAAATGTAACTCGAAATGTTAGATAATGAGCTTTCCTTACAATTTTGTTGACATTTAATCCGGTCGTGATTTCCAGACCCTTTTTGAGAAGGTCGGAATTTTACGGAACGGACACTTAATTTTCAGATGTTTGATCTATGATTTCATTTTTTGTCAGCACTATTTACCAATTTCATATTCATATTTTGTATGTATGTTTTGAAATGTTGATATTTGATAGATACAATACAATACAATTTTGTGTATTTCATATTTTCTCAATTAGGGATAGACTCAGGTCAGTATTGTATAATTGAATACAAAGTTAATCTTACGGTGATGAGGTTTACGGTTATTTTGGTTAGTACGCATTCTCCATGGAGAGTCAGTGAAGCACAAAACAAAGTTCAAGCGCAAAGTTTGTACTGAAGTTCATTCCTAAAGTTTGTACTCCAGTTCAAGTAAAAACCTTATAGTGCAAATCAAGCACGAAGTTAATACTCTAGCACAAACTTTGTAATTTAATTTGTAAAGAATCCTTTAAAATGGAGGATATGGTTGCATTAGAATTCGATGTTGCTTGGCTAGCTTCAATTCAGATAACAACAATAACACTAGGTTTACAGGATGATGCTTCATCATGTTCATGGGATTTTAGATTTATTTATCATTAAAAAAAAAAATTATACAATACAAATAACACATGATAAAGAATAACAACATAATAATGCATTAGCTGAAAGAGGGCTCACTTAATCATTTATCCATTTTAAACATTAATTACACATATAGTAGAGCGGTTTAGCCGAATAATTGTGCAAATTTTGACTAAAGCATGAAATTTCTACCAATGATAGTACATGCCATAACTTTCATTTTAAGATCGGGAGGTAAGTCAGGTTTGACCTCTGATGACCTCCAGAGGTCAATGACCTTTAAATATCAAAATATTGATATTTTGCGTCAATTCTCTGTGAATGGCATGATAATAATGTAGGAAACATGCATTTTATGTTACAATCAATGATTATGGTGGTATCTCAATTCGCAGAGACGTCTCCGAGACTTTTTTTCCGTCGCGGAGACGTCTCAGAGACGTTTCCTCGACAATTTGCAGAACTGTCTCAAAGCTTTAAAAAACAGTCTTAAATCTGTCTCCAATACTCGCGGGACGCTCTGCTACAAATCTAGACCACATGACAAATCAAGTCACGAGGATCTCGGAGACCTCTCAGAGACGTACTCGCGACAAGTGTCAAAACCGTCTCCAAGCCGTTCCAAACTGTCTCAAATAGTCCCATATCTGTCTCAGTATAGTTTCTGCTATTCCCGCGACTCATGAAACTTCACGGGGACTGAGGAGACGTCTCGGAGACGTCTCTGCGACAAGTTTCAAACGGTCTCCAAGCTGTTTCCAAACTGTCTCAAATAGTCCCATATCCGCCTTAATGTAATTTCCCTGATTCCAGCGACTCATGAATCTTCGTGGGGACTGAGGAGATGTCTGGAATACGTTTCGGAGACGTCTCTGCGACAAGTTTCAAAACCGTATCCAATTAAGCCGTTTCCAAACCGTCTCAAAGTAATTTCTGCGAAGTGATATACCACCATTATGCTGCAGTCACACAGACACGTACGTATAAACACGTTTGTGTTGTTTTAATCTTACTTCTTCTTCTATTCTATCCTTTCTTATGTATTTCTTTGTTTTACTGGATGAATGAAATTATCAATATTTCCACTGCTGTCACGGGTAGGCATTCGTGGGGATCCGCAGAAAAGAAAATAATTTTTGGACGCAACCGGACGTAACTCAACGTAAGTTTCTGTGTGACTGTAGCATTAGTAATTATAAACAGGGTTTTATATTTGAACTCTGAAAACAATGAAAAGTCAATGGCCTCTCGAAACATCAAAATATGAATATTATGTGCGTTATTGGTAAAGGAGGACATTGCTATAATGTTATATCTTTTATTTATTTTTTGTTAAAATGAGACCATTCTTTCCAGAGCAATTGATACTCAATTACAGATTCCTACCTTTCAGATCTGAGGACTGTAAAAGGTTAATGATCTCAAAATATAAAAATATTCATATTTGCCCTGTTGTTATTAAAATTTTGGTAATTCCATGTACAATCTACGTATTTAGTCTGTTGCAGTCTCATTTTTGCAACTTTAAGCATTAGTAGTTATCAACAAGTTTATACCTTTTGTTTTGCGCCTTGGGTGCATTTTAGGCAGAAAAGAGCGCATTACAAATTTAGAATTATTGTTATTATTACCACTATTATTATTATTATTACAATGGTTGCCTATGGTCAAAGGTTGCCTAATAATACTACTACAGTCATAGGCACGTCACTCTAATAAAAGACAATACGTCTTCTAGTAGCTGATGGCGAGGAATTTTCGTACTCTTATCATACGCCGTTCTCCTGTCGAATCCGACTTGATGAGCAACATGACATCCCATATTCTCACTAGGAGGTGGATTTTTTGGCAGAGGCTGTACCGAAGGGGGGTGAGAAGGGGCAGAACTGATTTTGTCACACGAGACCATCGGGGTTTTAGTCCTCGAGGATTGTATCCCTAAGAATTTAAACCCCGACGGCTTGTTCTCGAGTCGGGTTCACACGGTGTGCTTATCCTCGAGGATATCCTCGAGGTCATAAGTGAGAGGCTCGATGACCGGAAGTACAAATTGTATGTAGCGTGCGCTATTTATTTCCCCGTACTATACGAAAATCTATCGTCGTGAGAGTATCTGATGCCGAAATTTCTCTGAGAAAATTGCTGAAAACCAACAAGGTAACTAAAACTTACGGCATTTTTTACCCTGATGTAAAATTTGATAATTCACAGAATGTGATGGTGAAAGAGAGTTTGAGGGGGTAACCTCAATTGTTTGTATATTTAGTAAGCTTATAGTTTAATTTTGATCATACTAGCGTGTACAGGTCAATTTGTTGTAGTGACAGGGTGCAATGACATGGCATTGAATGCTTGTCTGACATAGCAACATTAGTGCAGGTAATATGGGCAGTCCTAAATGGCGGAAATGATTCTGGTACTTAGTATTGGGATGAGGCATCAATCTCTTTGCTACGATTTTTGGGGGGTATATTCACAGTATTAATATAAATAACTATAAGGCCTATATTGATTTGTATAATGAAAAGAATATTAAAATAATATTAAAAAAGAAATAGTATACAAAATACAAAACAATGAAATATATAGTCAAAGTATTTACTGAAGGGTCTCATAATTTCAAATCATATCTTAAAGTTAACGACTTTCAACATTTTAAGCAAATTCCAGACATACTAGAGTGGGCACTTTGGTGATGACGTCAACATTTGAATATTGCAGTCAGGGGTGTTGGTGATAATTGTTTTACTTCACAATAAAAGTTAGAGCAGTAGTTATTGATTCATATGAACAAAGATTAGACTGTGTGTCATTTTGTAATTTTATGCAAATTAGGCAAATGATCTTAGGGGGCCCATATTACCTGCATGTATCCTATCTCACTTCGCGCAAACTATACTTTGAGACTAATTTGAGACGTTTTGGAAACGGCTTGGAAAGGGTTGTGAAACTTGTCACGGAGACGTCTCCGAAATGTCTCCAAGACGTCTCCTCAGTCCCCGTGAAGTTTCATGAGTCGCAGGAATCGCGGAAACTAAATTGAGACGGTTTTGGGACTACTTTGAGACAGTTTCGAAACGGCTTTGAGACGGTTTCGACACTTGTCGCGGAGACGTCTCTGAGAGGTCTACGAGATTCCTCGTGACTTGTGGAAGATTTGTCACGTGGTCTAGATTTGTAGCAGAAACGTCTTGCAAGTTTTGGAGACAGATTTGGGACAACTTTTTTAGTTTTGAGACAGTTCTGAAAATTGTCGCGGAGACGTCACTGAGACGTCTCCGCGACGAAAACAAAGTCTCGGAGACGTCTCTGGGAATTGAGATACCACCATAATTATTAAGTGTAACATGAAATGCATGTTTACTTCATTTTTATCATGTCATTCACAGAGAAATAACGCAAAATATCAATATTTTGATATTTGAAGGTCATTGACCTCTGGAGGTCATCAGAGGTCAAATCTGACTTACCTCCCGATCTTAAAATGAATGCTATGGCATGTACGACCATTGGTAGAAATTTCATGCTTTAGTCAAAATTTGCACAATTCGCCTAAAATTTTGGGCTAAACAGCTCTACTAATATTCGGTAACAATATCTATTGACGTGTTGATTTATTTTTCTCAATTTTGTCATACTCCACTTGTAATAATAATTGCCAATATACACACTTTAATTCTATACTCTGTAAGAATAATGGTAATAACATTACGTATATATTACATTATCATTATCATTGCTTTCTCCTTTAAGTTTAATATTACTCTCTATGAATATGTTGTTATATTTCTTTATCATGTGTTATTTGTATTGTATAATGTATTTTTATTTTATTATCTGATGCATATTGTGCACAATTCAACTTTTATTTTGCGATGCATGATTGTTTTTTTAAATGAATACCATTTTGAACTGAATTGAATCTCTTATTAATAATCACATTGTTGGCTGTAATGCATTAGCTGAAGGAGGGCCCACTTCACCTCTCATTGAAAGCTCACAGTATACGTTTATTTTAAGCATGTCTGCATTTAATGTCTAGAAACTTGTTAAATTTGCTCACAAGAACAAAATAAAACATTTTTTTAAGAGCATGTTTTAACCGATTCCACCGAATTATTACTGGAGCTCAAGCAAAAAAAAAAAAAAAAAACGTATTATACTTCATGCGCAAAGTTTTTACTGAAATTCATCCTCAAAATTAGAATTCCAGGGAAAACATTGTAATGTAATTTGTCAAGAATCCGAAAGGTGGTACGGGTTGTTTGAATTCGATATAACTTTGCGAGTTTTCAGAGAAGAACAGTAGCACTATGTTACATGATAGGGTTCTTTAAGACATTTTAGATCCATAGTCGCATTATTGGCTGTAATGTTTTAGCTTAAAGAGGGCTCACTTCATCTCTTATTCAAAGCTCACGGTGCACAGTGTTTATTCTTCAGAAGCATACCCAACGTCTAGAAACATTACTCACAAGAACAAAATTAAACCCTGTGCTCCTCAGCTGAAAATTTAAGAGCATGTTTTTAGCCCATAGCACCTATTATTTATAATGCTGTAATAGCGAATTCTTGTTATGCAGCCAAAACTTGTATGCACAAGCCAAATATGTTTATTGTCTGTTTATATTTGATAGGATAATAAGGCTCGTCCAATCACCTGTTCCTCAATAACAGGAAGCATTGTAGAAATTGTACCCCCCCCAACCCAAAAAAAAAAATATATATATATAATTAATATATATATATTTTTTTTTTTTTTAATCGCTTTTCAGATATGATGGCTAAATAACTTTGATTTGTATTAGAAGGGAAAGAAACAAGATTTGTATCTAAAGTGTAAAATATGCTCGAGTAAAGGGTCTACAAACCTGAACTGAGACACAACTGACACAGGATGCCCAAGTTCGAAGGCTGCGTATCGGCTTAAGGACATTACAACTGTTCCAGACTGGATACTGTGCATAATATAGACAGATATATTTATATTAATCTTTAAATAATATTTGATATCAAACCAGATAGCATCTCACTAATTTGGCATATTTTCATTTTTCGTTTTGAAAAATTGGGACTATCTCTTACTCTTTTCTCTCCGACAAACATTTTTTACCGTTCTTGTCATGAGGAACGGATTATTGGACGAGGCTCATTACCCAGTCACCTATGAATGATACAAACATGACATTGGATGCGGCTTGTGCATAAAAGCCACGCTCTGAGTTGTTATTTTTATCTTTTATTAAAAACTATTTCTAGAATCATGAAGAGAAGAGACTATGAAAAGGCATGAAGAGAAAGAGAGAGTTTGTGTGTGTGTGGGGTGTGTGTGTGTGTGTGTGTGTGTGTGTGAATAATTGTGTGTGTGCGTGTGTGTCTTTGTGCAATTTCTTTTTCAGAAAAAGCTTGTTGTTGTTCCAAAGATTTTTTTTTTCTTGAATAATCATGTGTTTGGTTTGACATTTTGAAGAGTTAGTGTATGTAAACTTTGTGTACATGTATGTATATTTGTTTTAATTTTACAAGTTATATTTTATAGTAAATAGCTGTAGAAAAATACGCGTCATCATTTTATAAATTTGTAACACCTGACCTACCTTCAATAAATAAATGCCCCCTAACTTTATTATGACATCCTTAATATTCACCCAAAATAAAGGGTGTAATAATTATTGTTTTTTTGACAGAAATAGTATAATTATCAAATAGATAATAATAGTAGTGATGTTTGTAACACTTGAAAAAGAGACAACGAAAAACTAATTTCATGAAACAATTATTTATGATATGGGACATGTTCATATTTCAAGTACAAAGGAGAGGGCGTAATCATGATACAGCATTATGCCACGGATTATATTAAAGCTTGTTTTATGATCCCGGAAATTACTATTTCTATATTTTGGAATGAATCGGCCAACAATCGACATAATTATCGACCGAATATGACAAACTGTTCATACACCTTACCAAATTGAATGGGAGATTTGGAGGAAATCATTTTGGACTCTCAGCCGATTTGAAATTGGTCAAAACTTGGTGAGTAATTAATACGTGTAATAAACTCTGTGCACAGAAACTGGTGCCACACCCTGGTTTCATTCGAACTGGTGTGCGCAATATAGGTGCATGAGCACTAAACGGGCCTACCATCATTGAACATGTACTAAAGTATGACATAATGGTGCTACTTGAGTTTAACGAGATAAAACAAGTGATCAATTCTTTGTGATTTTAATTGACCAGATCAAGAAAACTCCATAAGCCATTAATGCGCATAATCGTTAAAACATAACCATAGAATGTTTTAGTATTCTAATGTGTTTAAAAATAAAATGAATGAACAATAATATGTATGTATATTAGAAAGTTTACTTAGAACTTATGGTATTACTTAAATAATCATCTCAGTTACTCTTGACTAAATTAAAATTGTGTAGAGATAATTGGTCATTTCTTAGAAATGGAAATAGAAATAAATATTTGGTTACGTTGAGTACATGATCCTGATATTACCCAGGGAGCAAGTAGGGTCTGATCTAGGACGGTTGTTTGGACCATAACCAACATCGCTAGGGCGGACTACTCTTCAGACCAGCTGCAGGAGGGTCCCTACAGGTGGGGGCGTCCAAAATAGCCGCCCCTTTTACAAAAATTAGCATTCTGAACAAAAATGTTTGAAGCAGAGTTTCAAATACATTGAATTTGGTATCAAATTAAAGATAATAAAATGTCCTACGATCTGGTACTATTTTCAATAAGAATCATATTCAGTAAATGTAAAATTTTAAGCGTTAAACTTGATTTTTTTTTTTCTTTTTTTTCAAAAAATAATTTTTTATCTATTTATTGTTTTACCTCGTCTAATAATCATGTCAAGACCTAAAGCGCGAAACTTTTCAGAAATGTGCCCCGGTCTATTGACAAAAGTATGTGAAAAAGAAAAAGTAATATCCTTTTCCTATAAAAAGATATAACGTTATAAAGTTACCTCCGCAATATTCGGAAAAACGACGTTTTTGCCCCATTTATGTGGTAAACCCATACATACACGTGTAATACCCTATTGCAGTGCGCGCATGTGTATGCACGGCATGATCTAACAATTATTACATGAATATGTAAGTTTCCATTAAGGTTAATAAAGAATGGACTTCTCGACCAATCTTTGTGAAGGGGAATGGAATGGGGGGGGTCATGAACACGGGACCAATTTTGGGGCGGCAAAGGGCCGCGGAGCCAGGGGTGGAGCTGGGGGCTGCATCCCCCACTTTTGTAGGTAAACGTGAGCAAAACGCGAAAAGGCCATAGATTATGTGATTTTAAGCCTGTTTCAGGTCCCCCCCCCCCCCCCCCCCCATTTCGCTAGCCCCTCCACTTTCAAACACACTCGGCCCCTGCCCCCTCCCAATAGTGTACCTGATTGGATGTGCATTGATTATCAGAAGTTTTTCTTACAGGCTGTGATCAAACAGATTTTGGAATAAAAAATAAAACTTCAAACCAGAGCAAAATGATGTGGCTGAAGCTTATTAATTATAATAATAATGATAATATTAATAATAATAATTAATAATAATAATAAAAAAAAAAATAATAATAATAATAATAATAATAATAATAATAATAATAATAATAATAATAATAATAATAATAAATTCCAAGCTTTATGACCAAAAGTGTATTTTGCATACATTTATAATGTATCTTTTTGGTGACAGAGTATTTTATATTTCCTGAAAAGGAGATTATTTGGAAATATAAAATACTCTGTTTGGTAAACAATGGTGAGATAAATCGCTGGTTTTCGTGAATAGCTTATATGGGATGGTTGTATAGACCCAAACCAATATTCTTCGGATTGTTTCGACAGGCCAGCTGAAGTAGGGTGCCTACAAGCGAAACTGGGGAGGGGCAGGTTGTTCAGTGCAGCCCACTTTTTCAGGCATCACAAACATGACAAATGTACCTCTTTCAATAGTAATATATAGTGCCCCCTTTTTCTCAATTAATAGTGCTCATTTTTTCTAAACAAAACCTTGTGAAATTGTAAAAATCAAAAAAGAACAATTTTTTATGTATTTTCAAACCCCAAATTTTCCTCAACCTCGTATTAAAAGGTCACAAGCATCATGGTTGAATCAAACAAACTTCCACCTGCTGCTATGCTAGAGACAAATATATTTCAAGCGTGTTGTCGACAATTGAAATCAACAGTTTCGTCCTGAGAGGGCTCGGATAGGGGGGGGGGGTATGCAGTCGCGGATCCATGGTGTCTCCTAATTCTATGTCTAACCTTTCTTTCCCCTCCTTCAAAAAAGGAACTTATATTATTAGCTTTGCATCCCATTCATCTGGGCCGAATTTCCAAACCCTTATAGCAGAATGATTGAATAATTGATTGTATAATATAAAATCACATAATTAGCTCATAAGTCTATGAAGTGACGTGCTCCAGGCTAATAATATTGTATTTAAAGAAAAGATCAACGATATAATAATAATATTAATAACAACAATAATAATAATAGTGGCATGATAATAATAGTGGCTACTTCTATAGTGCACAGGTCCACCTTTCGGCGCAAAGTGGGCCCTGTTTGTAGATCACCTCAACATGTTGAGTGATAAATCCATCATAATATAAGGTTGTTAGATTTACCCTTATAATATGAAATTTATAATCCAAAATCTGTTTGATCACAGCCTGTAAGAAAATCTTCTGGAGGAGAGGGTAGGGCCCGGGGAAGAAGGATCCCTCAAACTTTGTGTGAGCATTGTGCCATCTCTATTCATCTGGGCCGAATTTCAAACACTTATTAGCAGAATGATTGAATAATTGATATTGTATATATAAATATCACATATATTAGCTTCAATAAGTCTTGAAGTGACGTGGCTCCAGGCTAATAATATTGTATGTTAAAGAAAAGATCAACGATATAATAATTTAACAACAATAATAATAATAGTGGCATGATAATAATAGTGGCTACTTCTATAGTGACAGGTCCACCTTTCGGCGCAAAGTGGCCCTGTTTGTATGATCACCTCAATCATGTTGATTGATAAATCCATCATATAATATAGGTTGTATAGATTTACCCTTATAAATGTTATAATCATAATCTGTTTAATCACAGCTGTAAGAAAATCTTTTCTGGAGAGAGGTAGGGTCTTCCGGGGAGTGTTTTTGAAAATGGAGCGGCTGAGCCGAAAATTGGTGGGGGGGCTGAACAGGCTAAAAATCACCAATCTAGGCACCCCTATGGCCATTTATTGCGTTTTGTACAACGTTTAATGACAAAAGTGGGGTCTGCAGCCCCAGCCCCATCCCGAGCATCCCCGCTCCCATGGGGATACCTTGGTTTTCTGTATAAATAGGGCAAACAAATTATTTATAACTCTGTAAACTCAGATTAATGTTTTTTTTTTATTTATTCGTTGGATTTGAATTTTTCGTACCGTCTTGTTCATTGTTTACTCACAATAACACTTCGTTTTCTATTGTATATAGGATTTTGTCATTGTACTTACATTTATATAATGTAGGCCACTGTTCATGTGTTTGGATAATCATGTGCCAGGACCTTTATTGTAATTATCAGTTGTAAACCTTGCAACAAATACGCCAACAAACCTAACTGTGACTGCAATCAGCCCTTTTCATTCCGCCAAAATAACAACCGAGTATATTGCAACAAGCACAATTCATTAATTTGATTAATTATAAGTTATATGATCTTGCCGCACCACATTGGTCCCGTGTTCATATGACCCCCCCTTCCACACCCCAGCATCCTCCCCCTTCACAACAATTTGGTCGAGAAAATCCATTCTATAGATTCTTTATTACTTTAATGGAAACTTGCATATTCATGTAATAATGTTAGATCATCGCCGTGCATAACACATGCGCGCACTGCAGTAGGGTATTACACGTGTATGTATGGGTTACCAACATAAATGGGGCAAAAACGTCGTTTTTTCCGTATATTGCGGAGGTAACTTATAACGTTATATCTTTTTATTGGAAAAGGATATTACTTTTTCTTTTTCACATACTTTTGTCCAAGTGATTGGGGCACATTTCTGAAAAAGTTTCGCGCTTTTAAGGTCTTGACATGATTATTAGAACGAGGTAAAACAATAAATAGATAAAAAATTAATTTTGAAAAAATGAGAAAAAATCCAGTTTAACGCTTAAATTTATACCTTACTGACTATGATTCTATGAAATAGTACCAAATCGTAGGAAATTTTATTATCTTTTAATTTATACCAAAACTCAATGTATTTGAAAACTCTGCTTCAAACATTTTTTGTTCAGAATGCTAATTTTGTAAAAGGGTGCGACTATTTTGGACGCCCCCCACCTGTAGGACCCTCCTTGCACCCTGATCTGAAGAGAAGTCCGCCCTAGCGATGTTGGTTAGGGCTCATACAACCATCATTAGATAGGACTACTTTTTATATATCTCGACATTGTCAGCTCTTCCAAAAATATGGGGTTTTGCTCACTGGTATATGGAGGGTGAGGCCTAA
>CALNVZ010003434.1:4581798-4599760 GCA_940671915.1 Paracentrotus lividus | reverse complement strand
GAGGAGGGAATGTTTCCAGGTTTACATGGAAAATTTAGCTATTTATTCAATAGTAAGAACATGTGCTATTCATTTAAACTAAACTTTTTTTCAAATTAATGTACCCATCTTAATTCCGTTTTAATCCAAGTATTGCACGTGCATATGATTATTGCCAGAAGTCAGAGCAGACCACTCTGGTATAGGGAAAAGGCAATAACGATGATATTCCGAATTACCCCCCCCCCCCCTTCAGCTGTATGTCGTATTGCTCAATAAATAATTGAAAAAGAAGAGTTGTAAAACAGGTACAGGGCATTAAGCGCCTCAATATTTATCATATTTAGATGATATTCCTAAATGCGTACGCTCATAAACATATACTGATGCTGTGCAATATATTATTCTCACAATCATATCAATCTTTTACTGTGAGGCTCCACGAAGATTTAATTTTATAACGGAGTGTTTTATAAAATTAAACTGTGTATGATTGAAATAGAAGTAGAATTAAGTTTTAATAAATCGCATTAGAAGTAGTAATGATCGCGATGTCCTAGTATCCTATGCATCGATATTGAACAAATTGATCAGATGACATCTATTATATAGTTCGGAATCGATATTGGTGAAAAATTATCCTGAGACTACCAAAATCTTAGTCGATCATCAAGTTATTTGCTCTGTAATTTGAGGAAAATTATTAAATTCGTGAGCAGTAAAATCCCGAATAATATCCTTAAATGCGCAATACACCCGTTTTGTGATTATTCAAGCACAGCCAGGGGAAATTGCACTTCGCTGATAAATAACCTCTGTACACTGCGTCGGTGACCTTGTCTTCCTTTTTATCTTCCTTCCGTCTGGTCAAAATAACACGTGCCTTTTCTTAATATCTTGGGCATATAGGCCTAACTCATAAGTTTGGCAGATATATTGCTATGAATTTCCTGATTGTCATCAAGTAAGACCTTATCATAAGGCTTTGTCTTTTAAAAGAATTAAAATTTATTTAGTATTAGTATTATTATTATTTCTAATCACCGTAGCAGATATGGCGTATTATTATTATTATGAATACTGCGTTCTAAAAATAATTTTTAAAAAAATCAACATTTTTTTGCCCTACAAAGGAGAGCTACGCGCATATTGTTAGAGGAAATTTGATTGAAAATGCCATGGCTTGAATCATATTCAATCGCTAAATTTTCAAGCTTTAGATCAAGGAAGAGATTAATTCCTTGTCTGGGATTATAACCATGGATATGAACCTGTGAGAATATGAAATGACATTCAATTGGTCTGTGGTATATATGATGTACATACCCGACATTCTGACACGATCACTATATAGTCTTACCCAAGGTAAATTTTTGAACACACATGATCTTGTTCTTAAAAATAATGTTCTTCATCTGTTATAGCATCAATTTCACACGTCATTTTCAACTTGATTTATCAGTGTATTGTTTCGTTATATCTTTACGTTTTTTTGTTATTATTTGGTTCTATAATTGATTGCTCCCTGAATAGCCGGCAGGCCTATGTTCAAATAAAGAACGAATTGTATCAATATAAAAATGTTAATCACCCCTGAATTACTGGAGAGCCGACAGCGTTGTGTCATTAGTGTGACGGAATGTATTACTGGCCCTACATGAATCTAGAAGATAGCGGTGCTCATTATGAAGCTTTTCCACAGATGGGTGGCAAAGGGGATCCTGCTAAACCGGCGCACAGTGGGCCACACGTTGGTAAAAGTGTGCCAAAAATAGGATTTGGTGATCAAAACAAATTCGTTTTTTTTTTTTTTTTTACAAATCTTTTTTTTTATGCTCTGAGTAAAAATAAGACAACCTGCTGGTTGCAACATCCCAATATTTTAATGTTGTCATCTTGAAAATGTTTTTAGTTGGTTATTAGTTTTTTTTCATATGGTACCGGGTAATTTGTACTTTTATTTTTTTTGGGGGTGAATATCTAGTGTAAATGACGCTTTTTCATTAGTTTGAGGGTTTTGTAGCTATCAAAAAAATGTTCAATTTACACTTCTATAACATAATTTTTCTGTGTTTAGATAGAACAGTATTCCTTTAGCTTTTTATCCTTAGAAATTAAAAGCAGAAATTCTTTTTTTATGGCGCAGTTCAGATAGTTAAGGTTTAGGAAGAAACCAGATGAAATGATTGCGAGAAAATTTACATAATTTTTTTCATGTGGAGATATGTGCAGTGTATTGCCTGGTCGATTGCCGCGGCGGAAAATCTACTCGAATGGCTTTTGGTTATAGTTTGAAGCTTTGACCTAGAGATGGTGGCCTGCCCGTTGGTTTTGTGCCCGATTTTTTGGTATTAGAATGCAATTTCCCGTCCTCCCGTTGCTAAATTTTATGTTGCCTAAATACTGCCATAAAGGTAGTGAGGAATGACAGCGGCTACGTGCCCCTGCACAGTGTCGTGCCACTGTACAATTCAAAACTGCGTCAAAACAGGCAATTTTCAATTTGTGTTGTTTTTTCATGCTTTTCAAGTAAAGATTTTTAATACTCTAAGGATCAATGTAGGATGCAATATTTCTTTCTTAGAAAATAGATTTGGCGTGGGTCAGTGTCTGGTCTAGAAGGATCCCAATTTTCAAATTTAAGGGTATTGAGTTCTCTTGGGTGATTCTTTGAAAGGTGAACCTTTGGGAAAAAATAAAGTTTTTCCCTTTTTGTCTTTTAAGCTGCATATCATGATAATGAGCATCTTCTGGAAGTTTTCATGAAATGCATTTTTATCTGTATTTTACAGGAATGGTTTTCGATGTACTCATTTTGCATAAATATTAACATGTAAAAAATGAATATGAAAATTGGTTACGCTAGTAAAATTATGCATTTGGGTTTGTACGCCTGACTTGATTTGTATATGCTGGTCTTGTTACTTTGACTTATTGTAATTAAGTATTGAGGCGATTCTTTGAAAAGTGAGACCGTTTTTTTTGGAAAATAAAGTTTGTTTCTTTGTTTTTAAGCTGCATATTCATATAGGACAATGTGTCCTGAAGTGTCATGAAATTGCCATTTTTTATCTTGTAATTTTTTACAAAATTTTTCATGTTCATTTTGCATAAATTATTTCATGAAATAATTTTTGTAATATTTGAAAAAATGTACGTAAAAATCATTTGTTTGACCCTAACTTAATGTATTAAGCTGGTTCCCTTACTTTTGATTATGTCATTACCTTCTTTTAATTTTCAATTCTTTAAATCTAAAATGTAAAAATAATGGTGTGGAATGATTGTTTTTTAAGATAATTAACTAAATGAAAATTATTGCCATCAAATGTTCTCACCACGTGACCCAAAAACACGTAAAGTTAACGAACCCCGAAAACCATGGTTCTAGTATTATTAATTTCTTTTTTCTACAAAATGTCTAGATTATAATGTTGCCTTGCGATCTCACCGAATATGAAGCCAATGAAGCTTTTAAGTTTAAGTGATTAATTACTTTGAAATTGGTCACACACGTGACACATTCGGGTCACGTGTCGCTATTTTATATATTATTATTTTTTATAATTATTTTCTTCAGGTCTAGATTTTTAATTGTATCTCCTCTGCTTATCTCACTAAAGTAGACGTATCCATGACAAGTTTAAATTTGTATTATTAATTAGAAAACAAATTTGTCACACACGTGACCCTCTGGGTGGGGGCCGGTCATAACATTCTGATTATTTTTAAACTTTCTTAGGCTGACATAATTTATTTGATGCTATTCATGCTCCAAATGGTTCATGAAAAATATTTTTTGCGAAAAAAAACATCAACAACACATAAAGAACAAACAAACAAACAAAACAAAAGGTCTAAAAAAAGGAAAATACATAAGAAATTCAAAAGACAATGAATACACAAGGAATTTAGTTGATTACAAGATCTTTTCCAATGTACAATGTTAGTAATCCTTTATAAGGATTTATGCAAACACAAAATAGCATTCCAGAGCTGTAGTTGCAAAAGAACACAAAAATATGACTTCATGCATGCGTAAATAGCATAATAATTAATTCCATATAAAATAAATTATTATTAATTCATGTGGAAAAATTTAACAAGCGCTTTTCTTGAGTACATCACAGCACTAACCATCGTGCAAATTTTTCGGTCCGCGCTTCGCGGCGATTCAAACAGCCAGATTTCTTATTGGTGCCCGTCACACTAGAGCGTGGTGAAGGTATGTGTGTCCTAGCGTTCGATGGATTTTTCACTCGAAATTTGACTAATGTCCAATAATAGGGCTCAAGAACGCGGTTCCATTTTCCCTGCCACAAAATGGAATTTTTAGATGAGCTCTAAACGACTGTAGAAGCGATAAATAGCGTCAGCGGTACGATGACTGCGCAGTGCTTTAGTCGTCCACCTAGCGATTGCCATAGCGTTAGCAGAGAACTGAACAGCGTATGGCACTTATTGATCTACGTGTTTTAGACTGGTATAGAGAACGGTTAGGAAAACGCCAAACTTGTGCGTATTTGAGTAACGATGCCGACGTTCGTGGAGTTAATTGCCATTTTGCGTAAGCTTCGATGAGCGCGGACGTCGTTTGAAAATCGCTTTGGCAAACGTAGGAAAGCGTTTGCTTTTCGTTGGATACGCCAAAGAAAAGCAGAGGAACGCTGAAGTCAATTTTTGATTTTGAACATGTTCAACATTTCTTGCGTCTGTAACAGCGTTCTTATAAAAGACGCTTTGAAAGCGCTGCCGGCATTCGCTACTTGATCATATTAGCGCTTGGGTGAAACGTTCTTCGTAGTTCGATAGTGCGTTCCAACCAACGCAGAGAACTTTTGTTTATATGTTTTTTACTCAATTCCTCATGTCACCTAAATGGGGGCGTATGTTTTACCCTCAATATCCTTTAATTGTCACCAAATGGTTTGGGTAGACACCGCGCTTGTGTGTATCGAATAAAATGATTTAAAGCTTATTTTGTTTTGTGCTCAAGTAGTTTTCCTTCCCTGTTTAAGTGCTATTTTTACATGTAAAGTAACTATTCGGTATAATGAAATTATAATATTTTCGACTTGAAATAACACATGTAATTGTTTTCTGAGTGAATACCAAGGTATAAACTTCTAAACACTTTTTAAAATGTTAACAAAAATTTGGTATTTCTATATTTATTTTATCATTTTGGAGCAATTATAACTTAAAATACGAATTTCAAAAAGAACACCAGCAGAATTTACACTGTTGTTCATTAAGCTTGAATACTATTATTATTTTTTATTATTATTATATTTATTATTATATTTTTTTATTATCATTTTGTTTATTTAGTATTATATTACTATGTTTATTTTTTTTATTTTTTATTTTTTATTTTTTTTGCTCTAGCCAAATCATTTTGCCTCCAGTTAAATTTCTTGAATTTGTTTGTTCCCCTCTAACTCTCCCGGGACATGGCTGTGGCGGATCCAGACGGGGCGCAGGAGACCCGCACCCCTTCTATATTAAAAAAAAATGAATTGACTGTATATGTTAAAATTCGAAAAATTCGCCAGCACCTATTTTTTTCCCTTAAATTTTCGGGATGCACCACTCGTATTTCAAAAATCCTGGATCCACTACTGCTATGGGTTATTTCTTAGACGAAAAAAAAAATTGAAAGAAATAATAACAATTGCTTGTTAAAGGTTTTTTTCTCTCTCTGTTTTTACCATAACGGTAGAATATTTTTATTATTGATATTCTTTACTAGTCACACTTTTTAATTCAACCCCTCACTTAGCAAGAAACCATTGTTTTTTAAACCTAGATTTAAGACCAATAGCAACCCTACACCTAAAAAGCGTTTCATGAGATAGCGCCGAGGGGCTTTGGTAAAGCCAAAAATGTTGCCAGAATGGTTATTGTTGTGTGGATGAAGTACTTTTTTTAATTATTCAATACCCGGTCATGGTTTAGGAAAAAATCCAATATAAAAAAAAAAGAATGATAAAGATAAACATCAAAATTATTTATGTGGCTGGATCAATAAAAAAAATACAACCTTTTGACCAACAGTTGTAGTTAAAAATGTAATGTTAATGTTAATGTACGCTGAATAAATCTATAATTTATTACACGTTCACAGTTTTGAGCGTTTTCTAGCGCGTAACAACGCACTTATCAATAGGTTCTGTATGCGCTGGGCATTAGCAGTGTGAACGTTATGCGCGATGGATGTTCGTTCCTCGTCGTTCTCTATTCGTTCCCTCGTCGTTCTCTGGTCGTCCAAACGCGTCTAATCTATCTCGGAAGTTTTTTTTTTTATTTATGGTTTATTACTATTCCTTCATTTTTTAATCAATATCTTTGAATGCATCGATCTTTCCTCCTCGATAAAATAAAAAAATAATAATGATATAAAATCTTCCCATTATGTCGGAGAAGAGATTATGGGATAAATAACCAACATGTAATTCAATATAACTGTGGTCTCTTAATCTTTATTTTCATTGGGAATAGCTATATTATATGGTGTTATACAGTCTGTGTCAAAAAAAAATGGTACAGTCGGGGGAAAATCCTTTAGGTGTGAAATCTTTTCATATAATGTGTGTTTGTGGTACCAAATTAAAGCCAAAAGATTTTCTTGCCGATGCGCTTGTCCTGTATAATTTGCTTTCGCAAAACAAAAGTTATGCTAAGTTTTTGTGACGAAGGAACAAATCGAAATTACGCACTTCTATTGTTCTGGAGCGCTGAATTGACGGTCATTATGCGAAATCGTACACAAAGGCATGGGACGGCGTGCGAAAAATGGGATTTCCTTGATTGTAGAAAATTAGTCATATCTCAAAAAATACTGCACCAAATGTGATGAAAAAATTGAAGAAGAAAGAGTGATATTCCTGCTTTATGAAAATAACAAACAATACCACGTTGATATTAAACCTTCACACTATAAAAAAATGTTTTCCAACTGTACCATTTATTTGACACAGACTGTATTATCATAATACTTTTATGCTGCGAGCGCCTTTCAGAGTCGCTCACTAAGCCTGGTAATAGTTAACATTAAAAAGCCCTTATAAACACCGAGTAGGATACATTTATAAAGTGATACATAAATGTAACTATTATTAGCAATACTCTAGCATGCCATGAAGTATGTTTAGAAAGATTTTCGTCAAGTGGTATTTATGTAATTTAAGAAACAAACCTTCATATTTTGGTTAAGAAAAAAAAAATTATTATGATGTATCTAGGAATAGGTATAAACCAAAAGCCTTGGACCACGGGAAAGAATAAGGGAAACGGAAGAAAAACACAGATAAGGAGAACTGGGTAGACAAAAAGGAAGAGGAGCGTAAAAAGAGAATGAAAAAACAGCAACAAGAAACAGACAGAAAGAGAGAGAGAGAGATAGAAAAAGGGGAAGAGAGGAGAAAGAGATAACGAATGAATATAATATAATGGGAGAGAGACTGGAAGATGAAATAGGAAAAAGAAACTAAAAAGAACATTTATATAGAAATTGAGATCTGAAACTCAAAAAAAGTTTTATAATAGAACACAAAGTCGTTTGGAAACAAACATTGTGCAATACGTTTTTTCCCTTTTTTGGGGGGGGGTGGGAGGTTGTGGGGAAGCTTTGTTTATGGGCACAAAATTGTTTATTCATTGATTGTATTCATTATATTGGCATGTTAAAAGTGTTGAACAGTCAATGCATTCTGATAACTGTATAAACAGTTTTGTCCTTTTGTTCTGTTTTCCTATATGATCCTGAGGTGTTATAACCCCCTCATAATTATGATCTATTATTATTTAATTTTTTTTTGAGCACTTAATTATTTCAAATAAATTGATGGGTGAAAAAATCAGCTTGCGCTTTTTTAAATCAAGATGAACCAAGTATTAATAGACGGGGCTTCTTTCATATTAGATAAAATATACTTTTTTTTAATTTCTCAACCCTAATCAAGACGAAGGGTCAATACTCTTTTACACTACATCTACACTCAATACAATATTAGGGTGTTATAAGTTGGTCACGTAACGTGTGGACCAATTTCAAAGCTATCATGGCTTCATATTTGGTGAGATGCAAGTACAATTATATCTAGCTTGGAGAAAAAATTGTAATAATAATAGAACTATGGTTTCGGGGGGCGTTAATTTTCGTGTTTTTAGGTCACGTGTCGTTGTGTGACATTGATGAAATCAATTTCTTTGGTTAATTATCTTAAAACAATCAATTCAACACCATTATTTTTCATTAAATTTAAAGAAATGAAGTAAAAAAGGATATGGACCATTCTTGGTCACGTGTGTGACCGAAATTATGCAAAATCTTGACTTTAATTGCTATAACTCTAACAATTTAAAAATATACTGATTTAATGTTTATATCATGCTAATATATTTTCATGGCTAATCATTTGTAAATATTTTTTGATATTACAATATGCAGTTCAATGTCAGAGGTCAAAAGAAGTGGGTCACGTGTGTGACCTCACAGAACAGCATGATTTTGAAAGTTCAATTTCATTTTGAAATTCCTGTGAGTTTTAAATGATGAAATGTTCTTATTGCTGTGAGATATGCATTATGGACCTGTTAACCAAAAAAATACCACTGGATAGGAGTCATCTCTGAAATTTCTTTTTTATATCTGTTACTTTATATCGTGATGTCGGAGAGAGAATGAAAATTAAAATGGAAAAATGGCCTTGTAACACGTCATTTGCGCTTGTTACAATTGCTCCTTGCTTAATTTCACCCATGGTGTCATAAGGTGTAGGGTGGGGTTATGATCGTAATGCAGTTTCCTATTGG
This sequence comes from Paracentrotus lividus, assembly GCA_940671915.1. Lineage (NCBI taxonomy): Eukaryota > Metazoa > Echinodermata > Echinoidea > Camarodonta > Echinidae > Paracentrotus > Paracentrotus lividus. The sequence continues at coordinate 4,590,964 of CALNVZ010003434.1, read as the reverse complement.
TTTTTCTTATTTTATTATATTTATTTTGCTCGCCAAGTATGTTAGAGTATTATAGATACGATAAACAAACCATCCACAATCACAAACACACTGGGTATATTTGAAAGACTGAGGAGAGTACATGTGCGGACCCCCCCCCCCCCCCAATTCAATAGTACCTTACAATGTGTTGATTCGAAAAATATAGTTTTCTAAAAAGAGAGGCTCACAGAAAAACCAACCAGTCAGAACTCCTTGAATCCATATTTGAACCGAGCTTTATAAATAATAAAAAACGACATATGGTGTTTGCCTCCAGCAAGTAAAATTTTGGAAACACATGAACGTGTCTAAAATTATATTCTCATGATTATAACGAATCTCCAATCTCCTATCAGTTGTCTATCTTCCTCTCCACCTCTCTTATTTCCCTCTATACCCACTCTATTCTACTCTCACCCCTCCTTGCCCCCCCCCCCCCTCTCTCTCTCTCTCCTCTCGTTTCTCTCTCTCTCTCTCAAAGTAACGGTTTCCACAGGACTTGATAGACTGAAGATGTAACGGTATGAAAATCTATTCTTCTTTCTACATGCCTCTACATTCCTCGACATGCCTTTTAAATATAAATGATTTGTCATATATGTTGATAAACGAAGTATCATTGATATGTCATTTATGTTAAGATTATACTATTAGGAAAACATTCTTTTTAAGATAAAATTAGTATTATTTAGATTAATACTTTTCACAATACATTCATTTTATTCTGTGCTTTTGCTTAATTTTTATTCCATGCTGTTCATTTACGTTGTAAATGTCGTTATATTTGTTATTGTATTTCATGTCGCCCTGTACGTTGTTTAATGAACAAGTAACCTGGGTTTTATGTACTCCCATTATTGATCAATAAATGGTGATTCATAAAAATTAAAACAAACAAACAAACAAACAAAACAAAACAAAAGAAAACAATGTTGCCTATTGAAGATCCCCATAAAAGAATAAAACTATGAAACAAACTTACACAACATGCATAACTTGCTTATTTTTTAACCGATTTTGATGAAACTTTCTTTAATTGTTTCTCTCATTCTGCTTTTTCCTATATAATTTATGATCTCCTTAGGCTTTTGTTCCTTTAAAGCAAATGTAAGCAAATTAAATACTTTGTTTTTAGGTCATAAGTGCCAGTGCCGGGTATAGAACCCATGACCTTCGCATCCCTAGTACAGTGATACGACCACTAGACTACGACACTTCTACTTCAATCTTGTCAGATTTTGGCATCCTAAATTGAAATTCCTGTTATTGACATGATACAAAAACACTTTTCTTTATCGAGTTTAAATTATAAATTCTGGTACTTGGTAAATTGCTCAGGTTTAATAATAAGGCAATCCTCCGAGGACATAATATTGACCTTTTATTCCATCCAAGCCAAAATAAACTAATAATGTGAATAATATGAATCATTACCCATATCATTAGTTAAATTTGGCTTGGATGGAATAAAGGTCAATATTATGTCCTCGGAGGATTGCCTTATTATTAAACCTGAGCAATTTACCAATAATGATTCATACGATTAAGATTGCAAATATCTCATAACATCTTATTTGTTTTCCATTTGAATTGCATCCTAAAGAAATGGCGGCACCGGGTGGCATAGTCGATGACCTTCTTGTCAGCCTAGCTGAAGATATCGAGACTGGTGAGCATATGGAGGCTCTAGGACGGACACTTGGATTCAAACCAGCAGCAATCAATAGATACATAGGAACCAATAGGATAGAAGGACGGGTCACGTGCAAAGGAACACGTGACATGTTATTTGACTGGAGACAAACAGTGAGCCTCGACGATCAACAATCAAAGCTAAATCAAGCTCTTACACAGGCCAACCTTATCATGCTGTCTCAGAAGTATTTCAAAGACACAGGAAGTTCTAGAGGTACTTTAATAAAATTGAAAATATTATAACTTAAAAATTATAATATTATATGACTGGAAAATGATATAAAAAATTAGAATTTGAGTTTGAATTCCACTAAATCAAACGTTTTATAATTATCTGAATATAATGTACTTGAATTTATACCTACAATGGCCCCGTGAAAAATTGATTAGGTCATATTTTTTTTTTTTTTTTTTTTTTTTACAGATACTTAAATGTAATTCAAGTTTAACAACAAGAAAATTATTTCTAATACACCCTTTTACCAAAACTTTGGTTAACCTGTATTTCACCGAAAGAAAATAAAGACAATTGTCAAGGTATGGACAATGCAAACAAGTGCATTGTTAATGTTAAAAACCATTAAGCGGTGGGTAGAGATCTAGGCGTTACAGATTTTAGTCAAATCAATTATGATTTAATGAAATTTATTTATCTTTTTTTTTTTTTTTTTTTTTAAGGACATGTGGCCTACATTGAGCAAAAGAAAATAAATATTTATTTAATCGGTTCTCCCAACACTTGTCCGTGGTTCACAAACATATAGGGTACATGCAGGTAATATGGGCCAGCAGGTAATATGGGCCACCTGAAGCAAATCATGTCGTGACCGTCGACCGTGACCGGTGACCGATGTGAGCACCATAATGTTGTTCATATGAACTGTATACGAAATGTATTGTCGTGAGAGCATCTGATGCGAAATTTCTCTGAGAAAATAGCTGAAAACCAACAAGGTAGATAAAACTTACGGCATTTTTTTACCCTGATGTAAAAATTGATATTTCACAGAATGTGATGGTGAAAGAGTGTTTGAGGGGGTAACATCAATTGTTTGTATATTTAGTAAGCTTATAGTTTCATTTTGATCATACTAGCGTGTACAGGTCAATTTGTTTTAGTGAAGGGGTGCAATGTGGCATTGAATGCTTGCCGACACAGCAACATTAGTGCAGGTAATAAGGGACATCCAAAATGGCGGAAATGATTCTGGTACTTAGTATTGGGATGAGGCATCAATCTCTTTGCTACGATTTTTTGGGTATATTCAATAGTATAATAAAATTAATATAAATAACTTATTGTAGGCCTATATTGACTTGTATAATGAAAATAATATTTAAATAATATTTAAAAAAAAAATAATATACAAAATAAATAACAATGAAATATATAGTCATAGGATTTACTGAAGGGTCTATGATTTCAAATTATATCTTAAAGTTAATGATTTTCAACATTTTAAACAATTCCAGACATGGTAGAGTCATTGTAGTTTTTAAAACATACATTAAATACATGTGCCCATATTACCTGCACATGCAGGTAATATGGGCACTTTGGTAATGACGTCAACATTTGAATATTGCAGACAGGGTGGTTGGTGATAATTGTTTTTCTTCACAATAAAAGTTAGAGCAGTAGTTATTTATTCATATAAAGAAAGGTTAGACTGTGTGTCATTTCGTAATTTTATGCAAATTAGGTAAATGAGCTTAGGGGGTCCATATTACCTGCATGTACCCTAACATGTAAACATTATAACTGCATTATACTGCAAAACAAAATCAATAAATAAAATGTCAAATTAAAGTTTGTGTAATGAAATGATGAGAATATAATTATCCATTCTACCTCATTTTATTAAAAAAAGTAGATATATATACTGTAGGTTTTCCCTCCCTAATTCTTACATTTATCATCCGTTTTCATTTAATGTCTTTTCAAATTCGTGAGTTTGATCCGACGGACCGACTTAAGTTAATTAATTTCGTGTTCATGCGCTGAATTTTTTTTTTGAAGCACACAAAGTAAGGGATGCAAAGTTCAAATTCGGATATATGCATTTAATTTCTTTAGTTGTGCATTCAAATTAGTGCGAATTCAAGTATACGGAATGAAATGTCGAAAGGATGGAGACGAATTTGAATAGTTATTGCCGAATGTATATGCTTATTATGTGAAGTAGAACGGGCAAATACGAAATCGATCACAACAATCGTTAATTTTGATGATTGAATACGATTTTGACTGGCAGCATTTCGATGCATCAGCATTTTTCCCGAAAATGGATGCCTCTCATATGCAATTGACTGACAAAACGATTAAATTGACCGGGAAAACCTATACTACCCCATTCACAGTGGTTTTCAAATTAACTCGGTGCTGCATGTCGTGGTGTTGTGAGACGGCAATAAATGCATTCAAGTTATGCCGGGACAGTCCCGGGGTAGATTTCATGTACCTATTCATACTGCAGCGTGTGATTTTTATGACCTCTGTGAAAAAAATATTTACATTGTTTTTACAACCTTCATCTTTGTTTTATCCTACTTCCATCTTCTATTTTAGAATTGCTTTGTTTCCACCTTCTTTCCTTATTTTTCTATCAATTTCTTATGTATTTTCTTGTTTTAACTATCCCTTTTTTATTCTCTTCTATCAATTTCTTATGTGGTTTTTTTTAATCCTTTTTTCTATATTTTTTTTAATATAAAAGTTTTATCTTCCTTTCTGTTCTCTTCTATCAATTTATTATGTATTTCTTTATTCTAACCTTCTTTCTTTCTTTTCTATCATTCCTTTTAACATTTTTGTGTTTGCACTTTCCTTCATTTTCTTCTCAATTTCCTATGCATTTCTTTGTTTTATCTTCCTTTCTTTTTTTCTTTTTTTGTTTTTTTGTTGATTTCTTATGAATTTCCCTCTTTTCATCTTCTTTCTTTTTCTTTTCCATAAATTTCTTATTTAATACCTTGTTTTATCTTCCTCTGTTGTGTCTTCTATCAATTCCTTATGTATTTCTTTGTTTTATTCCTTCTTTCTTTCTTTTTCTATCAATTTCATATGTATTTCTTTGTTTTATTCCTTCTTTCTTTTTCTTTCATATCATTTCTTATGTATTTCCTTCTTTTCCCCTTCTCTCCTTTTCTTTTCCATTAATTTCGTATTTATTACATTGTTTTATCTTCATCTCTTTTGTCTTCTATCAATTTCTTATGTATTTATTTGTTTTATCCTTCTTTCCTTTTTCTCATATCATTTCTTATGAATTTCCTTCTTTTATTCTTTCTTCTTAAATTTCTTATGTATTTCCTTGTTTTTTGTTTGTTTTATTTTATTTTATTTTATTTTATTTATTTTTTTTTTGCGGTGTTCTAGCGGAATGCCTTCCCACTGGAAGCAACACCGCTAGAGTCGCGGGATAGTCACACAACTGTAGCTGTGCTTGAGGCAACTGTGAATGGGGTATAATTTTACGATGGCAGTGGTAACAAAACACGTAATAATATTTTGGTCTTTCATATTGATATCATTCCAGGTATAGACAACAAGAAGATAACCGATTCATTGAATGTTCTGCAATGTCAAAAGAAGCTGGGGAACAAATACCTCAACAACTTGTGCAAAATTCCAATGAAACCATGGGATAAAAATGACTATGCAGATTTCAAAGACATGCATACTCGTGTCACTATTGTAAAGAAGGACGCACGAGGTAGAAATACGAGGAAGAAAGACATACTCCATGGCTCTGTGGCAGAAATATTTTCAAGGAAAGTAAACGGCAAGCTCCCAGTTCGCATTCTCATATCGGCCGCGGCAGGGCGAGGAAAGACGACGGCTGTCGCTAAAATGGCCTACGATTGGTCTCACAAAGTTCCAGGATCAGCATTAGAACATCTACCACTTCTCTTTGTTCTAAAACTCCGAAATTCAGGCCAGCGTATATCCATCGGTGAAGCAATCAAATCTCAGCTTCTAAGTGATGTAACTGATCTTACACCTGACCTTATCGAGGATTTCATAAGAAACAATCAGGACATATGTCACATCATATTCGATGGACTTGACGAATATGCAAGAATCAGTTCTTCCAAGCAAAGTGAAGGGAGTAACATGATCAGTATCATGCGCTGGGAGGAATATCCAGAGTGTCGAGTCCTGGTTACCACACGCCCTCATCTTGAGAACTTCTTCAATGAAGGGGACCTTCCAAAGGTGTACACCAAGATGGAAATCGAAGGATTCTCGATCGAGAGTTCAAGAGAGTATATTGATAGGTTCTTTGCTTTGTACCCGGATGCCTCAATGGCAAAAGGTCTCAAAACATACCTTGGCCGCACACCACTGGTCAACGAACTTATTATAACGCCTCTATTTTGTCTCATGGTTTGCCATTTATGGACGACAGAGGGACTATTCCTAAACACTGTTGCAACCCAGACAGAGCTCTTGGACAACGTGAATGTATTTCTAATGCAACATGCCAATGCCCGATCAAAGTCGAAAAGAAAATTCACTATTAAGCGATTGGGGATAATTATCTCCAAAATAGGTAAAGTTGCTTTAGATGGTCTAATGAGTGATGCTAACAAGTTAGTGTTCACGTCGGATGATTTCCATAAAATTCCCACTATACTTACAGACGCATGTGAGCTTGGAATAGTTTCCAAGTCAAGTATTTCATCCACACACCTTCCACGATCCGACGAGACCACTTCAACTTTAATCGAATTCTATCACAAACTCGCTCAGGAACACTCTGCTGCAAAACATATCGTCAGCGAAATCAATGGGTATTGGTTGCCATGGATGCGATGGAATATGTCTAAGTTGGACAAATTACTGCGCAGGATAAAAGCTCACATCGGTGACTATGAGCATCTCATCCGATTCACAGCTGGTACTGGAGATGCCTTATGTATTAAGATATTAGAGGCCGTTCTATCCAATGAGTCATTGGACGAGAGTGAGCGATATCGCATTCTCCTGGACTGCTCATCAGAGACCCCTCCTGGTTCTGAAGGACACGTGTCTTCTTTGGTTCAAACATGTGTAACTTCACAGAAGATGGTTCTCAAGTCACCGACTGTCTATACCGTCGGTGGAATGAAGAGACCTTCCAGAGGAGCTGAAAAGACAGGCAAGAAAGTTTTTAAAATAAGGTTTCCTCGCTTTTTACTGCACATGTGTTACACTGTAAAAGAGTTGCATAATTTGTGTGAACAATAAGAATTGTCGTTCATTTGTATTTCCAGCAAAATACATCAGGATTAACAAAGTCTGTCCTAACTAAATTTATATTCTATAGAAACTATATATTTTTTTTTTTTTTTTCTGTTGCGTCTATCCTATTATGTAAATTGTACGAATGTCTAGAACTACGATAGCAACTTATTTGTTTCCACTGATGGTGCTTTTCTCAAACCATTAGTTGCCAAGTGAGCAATCATTACATTCAAGGTCTGTGATAGGACCCTGAAAAACATACAATTTAAATTGATTTCCGTTAAGAGATTGACCCATCTACAGCAAATTTATTAGCTTAAATATTGAAAGAAAACAATATTCTCTCTCTCTCTCTCTTAACGTCCCCAGGTTCAACAAGTTAATTTCACGGAATCAACTATTACTTCAGACGTGACCAATGGGCTATGGTTTTGTCTCGGATCCTTCATCAAACTGCAGTCTCTCACCGTCTCAGACTCGTCTCTCAGTTTCTCTCCATCAACTCCTGAGCTTCCATACGTCAAAAAGCTAACAGCCGAGGGTGTGACGTCACAGAGCTACGAAGGTATGCTCTCATTGCTGCCTGGCTTGGAAGTTATCGATATCACTATCTTTGATGTAGAAAGAGATATCTCCCACATCAGTGCTGGTCTTCAAAGGAGCGGGGGAAGGCAAATCTCACGTATCAGCCTCAAATCACATCAATCACAAAGGAAAAGGTATTGAAATAAAAACTAAGTATTTCGTTGTTGTATTTTGCAGCAGAGTACTTTACCTACCGAAATTGTGTTTTCGTAGGAATAGGAAGGAGCACAACCTGTCGCTCGAAGGCCTCGTACTCGGGTTGGGCTGCCAGGATATCATTTAACAGACAAATAAATCCTCCGTTTTAACTGCAGATGATACTTTTCAATGAAGATAATTATATGGGACTATTCGATATGATGTACCTTCCCCCTTCACGACAATACAGAATACCATGAATTACCTTTATTGCCGTAGAATATATTTTTGATACTTGACAGGATGTCATTTAACAGGCAAATAAATCCCCCCTTTTAGCTGCAGATGATACTTTTCAATTAAGAGGTGTGTGACTTTTCGATAAGATGTAACCGCCCACTCCAAGACAACTCAGAATACCCTGAATTACATTTATTGTCGTAGTTGATATAAATTGAAAAGTTTTTTGGTACACATAACCTACAGTGTAAAGGGAAGCCAAGTTTGTTGATTTAACATGGTGTAAAAATATGATTTATGTTTAACGATGCTAATCTGACATATTTTGCATATTATTCCAACAATTCAAATGAATTGTTGAATACGCCTTTTTAATCTTTTATGTTTCAACATAAGAAGTAAACATAATGGCCCGTATTCTGAAGCAAAGCATGAGTCGAAAGTTCGTGCAAAGCTATTTTGGATATGTTGACTGATGCATATTAGAGAAAAGGATCGTAGAATAGGTTTGCACGAACTTACAACGCATACATTCTATGTCTTTAGTTTAGAATATGGGCTTCTAATATAAGTCCCGTGGATGAATAGATGAATTCTTATTATCACTAACTTAATCATACATTTGCTGTGTAGGAGTGGATGTGAACACTTAAGCTACTGCAAGGACGATAGAAAGGTAAGCAGGTTTGTAATGAACATAATAATAAATGCATTTTATTTTGGAATATTTCGGATATTTCTAAAATAAAAGTAATCTTCATAATCAGAACCATTATAATCATTAATTTTTATAATGATAAAAGTAGTATCACTTTCTTTTTCATTGTTTGGCTTACATGTTTTAAAATGTTGACTATATGAGGAATGTATTTATTGATCCTATCTGTACTAGCGTACTAGTGGTGGTGCTTTGAGGTTTCAAACCCAATCTTTTAGTATCAAGTTGTGATGCTTTATTTCCAAGCTTTTACCCACAGCAATTATCCCTTAACATGTACAATGTATGTTTATACCAAAGTCAATTCAGTATGTAAGTTCATAAAATGCCCGATTATTTTAATGCCCAAAAATTAATTTCAGGTCAGTACATTAAATGATTTTTCGCGATTCCATTCGTGCTTTAACCCCCATTTCAAATGCACATCTTGGAGTTAGGATATGTTTCTGTCATATCAATTCTACTCTATGTAAAATGTAAAGTTAACGTATACCAATGTGAGGCATTAAATCGTAATTAAACAAGGCGCGTCCATTATC
>CALNVZ010003434.1:4570355-4580692 GCA_940671915.1 Paracentrotus lividus | reverse complement strand
AAAAAGTCAATGGGCACGTTCGCTTTGAGTAGAATGGTAGCGCCCTCTATCTCTTAAGTTTACAACTAGAATTGATATGCTTTCATTACCAAAGCTCAAAATAGAGGAGTGCCAGCTATCAGCTGAGGTGACCAGTAGACTGTGGTCCTGGCTCGGAACTATCACCAAACCGCACCATCTCACCATATCAGACTCTTCTCTAAGATTCCCTTCATCTCCTCCTGACCTTCCACAAGTCACAAAGGTTATAGCCAAGGGAGTGGCGTCACAGAGCTACAAAGCTCTGCTCTCATCGCTGCCTGGTTTGACCGACATCAATATCACTATCGATGATGCAGAGATATTTCAGATCATAGCTGGTCTTCGTCAGACCGGAGGAGAGCATCTCACACTCCTATTACAGGAGAGGAAAGAATCGAGACAGACGATGAAAGGATTGGGCCGTCTGATTAGAGAACAAATCAAGGAATTAAGGAAGTTATGTGTATCCGGGGTTAAGTGCAAAGATGCAGAAGACCTGGTGGAACTCCTCGTCGAGTCATTACACCATTCTTGTACATTGGATAGCCTGGTCTTAGAGTGAGTAGAGCTAGATCCTGATGGGTTTACTCGATGAAACTAAATTTTATATTCTCATTCAGTGCAGAATAGGATAGCGAGATGGGAAAAAAGTAAATGGGTAAAGATGATACTTAGACTAAATTCATGTATGACTCTTATTCACTCTACCCTAGAATCATGGACAAAAGCACCAAATAGCAAAAGGAAATTAAATGCTAAAACCTTCACGTACTACTATGAGTGAAAATAATAAACATCGACTGTGTAAAAGATGATTAGACATTAATTTCACTGTTTGTAATTACCCTAATGTCGCTAATTTCGTTCATGATTATAATAACAATTAGTAGAATGTGTTAACCCTTCTAGATTGGCCATAAATATTGTACACAACAGCCATATCATGACTATTGCATTATAGGCCTTAGACATTTACATTATATATTGTAACCCATATAAGCAGACCACATAAAATAAATGAAAGATCATATGCTATTGCGTGCCTTTATCTAACAATTATCAAACTATGCCTTTATTGCTTTTAAAAATTAACGATTCAAATTTCAACTAATACCTCACTGTTCAATAAATTGCCGAACAGAGTATAAATGAGCCTAATTTATATAGTTACCACAATCGTTGTCATTCTTAGGTTAGATTAATGTGTTTTATAATGTATACAAATCAAAATTCTAGTTTAACTCACTTTTTTCTTCTCCTTTTTATGTAGGGGTGGATGTGGATCTATAAACTACGACAAGCACGGTAACCAGGTAACTGGATTGTAGAAATTTTATGGTAGACGTAGGCTACGTTATAAAGGTTTTGTTTGATCATTATCCATCACTTCTGAGATAGCTAAAACAACTAAACTCAACACAAAAAGAAAGTTCCCCCTATTTCAGATATCAATAATTTTTTAACCATGAGGAATAAAAAATTAAGAAAAAAGCATTACATGTCCAATGTAGGGAATTTCATTAGCTATCATGGGAGCGAATTTTAGGACCAATCATCAAGTCATGCTTCAGTGAACAATGGTTGAATAAAAAATGCCTCTTTTTTTTATTTTCTTTTTTTAGTTCACAAGCCTAAATTCACAACTTTAATTCAATATTGTCGGACCCATTCTCAGATTTGTAAACATCTACACTTCAGAATATTTGAAAAAAGTGCTTCCCAACATACAGAAAGGGAATTTGTGTCAAATTTCACGGTTGAATTAGTATGCAGCAAAAATTGTCCAAACTTCGATTTTTACTTCTTTACTATGGAATATTTGATCAAATATGATGGAATTCCTGTTTTGGAAGTGCATGCAACCGATATCCCTTCATTCATTGTTAAATGAACCCATCAAACAACCAACAAATAGGCTACTTTAGAATTACGAACATGTATTGCCGTGATTCAATTAAGCGCTATTTTCTGTCCTCAAGAGGCGAATTTGAAACATATCATTATTTTTCTCAAGTAATACATTATAGTAAAACATTGATTTCATTTGGTTGGCTATTTAATGTTAATGATAATGACGTCAACTTCCAAATTCGATCTCTCATTTATTTTTCATTTTAATTTTGAACTGTTTGTCTAAGGTAGTTACATTTTTGAGTATCAATAAATTTACACCAATTTTCCGTATTTTTTAAAAATATTTTAAATGTAGAATTGTAAACTAAAACAAAACAATTAACCAGATTGAAGTGGGATGAATTCTACATGTATATCTTTCTGTATTCGAATTCAGGCTAACACACTAGAGATGAAGGAATGCCAGCTCTCAACTGAATTGACCGATAAAGTTTGGTCCTGTCTCGGATCCTTCACTACAGTGCATGATCTCACCATATTAGACTCCTCTCTCAGTTTCCCTCGATCTCCTCATGAGCTTCCACATGTCACAAAGCTAACAGCCAAGAGAGTGACGTCACAGAGCTACGCAGGTCTGCTCTCATCGCTGCCTGGTTTGACCGACATCAATATCACTATCGATGATGCAGAGATATTTCAGATCATAGCTGGTCTTCGTCAGACCGGAGGAGAGCATCTCACACTCCTATTACAGGAGAGGAAAGAATCGAGACAGACGATGAAAGGACTGGGCCTTCTGATTAGAGAACAAATCAAGGAATTAAGGAAGTTATATGTATCCGGGATTAAGTGCGAAGATGCAGAAGACCTGGTGGAGCTCCTCTTCGAATCCTCACACCATTCTAGTACATTGGATAGTCTGGTCTTAAAGTGAGTAGAGCTAGATCCTGAGGGGTTGACTGAATAAAAAAAAAATATATTCAGTCAGTCAAAAATAGGATAGCGATATGGAAAAAAGATATATGGGTAAAGATGATACTTGGAGTAAATTCAAGTATGACTCTTACTTACTCTACCCTAGAATCATGGACAAAAGCACCAAACACCGAATTAAAATTAAATGCTTAAACCTTCACGTGCTATGAGACAAAAATGTTAAAATATAATATAATGGAACGTGTTAAAGATGATTAGACATTAATTTTACTGTTTGTAATTATCCTAATGTCGCTAATTTCGTTCATGATTATAAAGTAGAATGTGTTAACCCTTCTCGATTGGCCCTAAATGTTGTACACAACAGCCATATCATGATTATAGCATTATAGGCCTTAGACATTTAAATTACATATTGAACCCCATACAAGCTGCTGAAAACATAAAATAAATGTTAGATCGCATACTACTGCGTGCCTTTATCTAATAGTATTTATAAAATTATGTCTTTATTGCTTATCAAATCTAATTATTCAGATTTCAAATGATACCTCATTGTGCAATAGATTACTGAACAGAGTATCCATGAATTTGATTGAAATAGTTACCGCTATTGTTATAATCTTTAGGTTTTATTCATGTCATTCATAAGTTTTGTATGTATACAAATCAAAATTCTGGTTTAACCGGTGTTTCTTCTCTTTAATGTCATGAATGTAGGGGTGGATGTGTATCTATAAACTTCGACAAGCACGCTAACAAGGTAACAGGATTCTATAAATTTTATGGTAGACGTACATTATTAATAATAGATTTAAGATAGTTAAAAACCAGTACGAACCAGCAGCCTTGTACAGAACCATCTCAAGCCCTCAACTTCTCAATTCTGTCCTGATTTCTTACCCATATAATGCATCATCCTTAGCAGGGTAGTCTTATGATACGGATTTATTTGAATGGTAACATACTATTTTACTGCTCAGTAGTTGAATTGAAACCTCAGTAATTATTTTATCAAGAAACAAAACAAATACTTTTCCCCTCAAAACATTCTAGTTTCCCAATACAAAATTAAATTATAGGTTAATTCATACACTGTTTTCTCAAAACATATTTTTTAAGACTAGTAATTTATAACACACAGTCAATGAAAGTGTTGGTCAGTTCGATCTCGCTAAAAAAATATATATATTATATTATGATCTGTACATATGTGGCGAAATTGAACCATATGAGTTGTTCAATATTTCAAGCCAATACGAACCAGCAATCCTGTATTTATAATATCAACTAAAGTCTACAACTACTGCCCTGATTCTTAACCCATAATGCATCTGATTATTGTTGTCGTTTAATACAGGCCCAATTGAATGATAACACACCTTTACACTTCTAAATACATTCATACCCCCAATTTAAAACAAATTAACATGTTGCAAAACAAGTATTTTCCCCCTAAAAATGATGTAGTGTCCTCGATACAAATAACATTACATAGGTAATTCCATGATTAGTTTCGTTACACTTTATGGTACATTGTTATCTAAGGATGATATTAGTTTTCAATTTTTGTTGTGTCAATATCTATAGACCAGCCCTCCCTGACATAATTAAACAGAATCATGAGGCATATCTAAATAAGTAATAACAGGTACTTAAAATTTGGTTAGTTACATTACCAAAAGTGGATATGGTTTTTTGAGGACTGACTTTGACCCTAAAGTTTCTGGAAACTACGTTCAACTAAAACAAACTGTTACATTCATGTTATTGCTGATGAGTTGGCAAGTAATGTGATATACCATATTTCATGAATAGCTTGATATTTTTCTATAGAAACAACAAAAACATGGTTAGATACGTTACATTTTGTCCAGTGAACTTCTAGAGGTCATTTCACCCCTTGTAATATATCAAATATCACAATAGCCTCTGCAAAATGAAAATGTGTTCATCTTTTCCCGTTTAGCGAAATTTTTGTAAGGAGAAATGTTAAACGAACATTGTGTAAATTGCATTCTAGTGAAATTTATTGTACCCAGTCCCACATGTACAATTTCAAATGATGGTTTGATATCTTGAAGATTTCAGCGAAATTGACTGTAAAAAAAAACTGAATATGAAAGCCCTTTGATATCGCGAACATCTATGGCATTAGATTAGTGATAAATTTAATAATCAACTTAGGAGAGACACATCTTCTTTTTTTTTTTTAATGTCCAATAATTCATGGAATTGCCCACATTCTGTTTTAGTCACTTTAATATTTAGTTAGCTAAAACGAAAAAAAAAAATCTAAAAAAAAAAAAAAAATACATATATATACTTTAAGACTAGATGTTTATGACAGTCAATGAGAGTTTAAAATGATTATGTCAACCCTTGGAAATTCTATCTATTCTATACATCTGAAATTTATTTTCCTTGTTTATTTTCTAATAATTTTTTAAATGTTTGTCTCAGGTATCACTGTATCTTTGAATTTACTTTCATTTTCGGTATTTTATTTTTTCTTTGCAATATCTATAATGTATTTATTATAAAATATAAGACCAAACTGAACGGGATTGAACTAGGTAAATACTTTTAAAAAAGTTGTCCTTTTGTATTCCATTTTAGGATAATACACTACAGATAGTGGGATGCCAGCTCTCAACTGAAATGGCCGATAAACTTTGGTCCTGTCTCGGATCCTTCACCACACTGCACTCTCTCACCATATCAGACTCCTCTCTCAGATTCCCTCCATGTCCTCCTGAGCTTTCACACATCACAAAGCTAACAGCCAAAGGAGTGACGTCACAGAGCTACGAAGGTCTGCTATCATCGCTGCCTGGCTTGAAAGAGATCGATATCATTATCGATGATGCAGAGAGTGACATCTCTCAGATCACGGCTGGTCTTCAACGGACCGGAAGAGAGCAGCTAAAATGGATCGAACTTAAAGCACCTCCATCACTCCCATCAGAGGAGATTATGGTATCCACAGAGACGGTGAGAGAACTGGGTCTTCTGATCAGAAAACACACCAAGAACCTAAGGAGTCTTATTTTCTACTGGGTGATATGCAGAGATGAAGACTGGATTGATCTCATTGAGTCTTGCAGACAGGTGGAGACGATGGCATATATAGAGTAAGTGATTGTTGAAGCTTTTGTTTGATCATTGTGTAGTACACGCTAACGCAGTTAGATGATGATGATGATGATCATGGTTATATTTCTTTCATACAAATTTTAAGCGACATGTATTTATAGTGTAAAGGGAGAATTAAATTTATTCTAATATCATCACAATTTTTTTGTTATCAATATGTTTGTCAAATTATTAGCCATAATTAAGGATTATTTATTTTACGTCGTTAAGTTAGCTTCAAATCATTTTTAAATTAGTACATCACACCAGCAAATCGTATGAGGAAAATATACCCCTTCTAGAAATAGGGTTATACATAGGGCACATGCAGGTAATATGGGCCAGCAGGTAATATGGGCCACCTGAAGCAAATCATGTCGTGACCGTCGACCGGTGACCGGTATGAGCAACCATAATGTTGTTCATATGAAACTGTAATACGTAAATATATCGTCGTGAGAGCATCTAATGCCGAAATTTCTCTGAGAAAATTGCTGAAAACCAAAAGGTAGGTAAAACTTACGGCATTTTTTACCCTGATGTAAAATTTATATTTCACAGAATGTGATGGTGAAGAGTGTTTGAGGGGGTAACCTCATTGTTTTGTATATTTAGTAAGCTTATAGTTTCATTTTGATCATACTAGCGTGTACAGGTCAATTTGTTTTAGGGAAGAGGTGCAATGTTGCATTGAATGCTTGCCTGACACAGCAACATTAGTGCAGGTATATGGGACATCCAAAATGGCGAAATGATTCTGTACTTAGTATTGGGATGAGGCATCAATCTCTTTGCTAACGATTTGTTTGGGTATATTCACAGTATATAATTAATATAAATAACTTATTGTAGGCCTATATGACTTGTAAAATGAAAATAATATTTAATAATATTTTTTTTAAAATATATATACAAAATACATACCAATGAAATATATAGTCAAAGGATTTACTGAAGGGTCTTATAAATTTCAAATTATATCTTAAAGTAATGATTTTCAACATTTTAAGCAAATTCCAGAAATGGTAGAGTTATTGTAGTTTTTAAAACGTACATTAATACATGTTCCCATATATACCTGCACATGCAGGTAAATATGGGCACTTTGGGTCATGACGTCAACATTTGAATACTGCAGACAGGGGGGTTGGTGATATTGTTTTTCTTCACAATAAAAGTTAGAGCAGTGTCATTGATTCATATTAGCAAAGATTAGACTGTGTGTCATTTCGTAATTTTATGCAAATTAGGCAATAGCTTAGGGGGTCCATATAACCTGCATGTACCCTATTATAGTTGAAAGGTATTTTTCTGGAAATGGTTGTCCTAGTAACTACGTGAACTCCTTTGTCACCTGATATTGTTTTCAATCATTGTGGAATGGTTAATACAAAGAAAGTTTATCAGAACTTTTTTTTCTACACTGAACACATAAACGGGTAGACCGACTGGCTTTAAAGCTAGTGGTAGTGATGCCCAGACTGACTAGCTTTAAAACTAATCGGTCACGACGGACTAGCTTTCCTTCAACACAACCCGGTTATTAGGACTAGCTTTAAAACTCGTCCGTTCTACGGACTAGCTTAGAAGCTAGTCCGTCAAGTTAGTCCGTCAAGACGGACTAGTTTTAATGCTCGTCGGTCACGACAGACTACTTTTAAAGCTCGTCCGTCGTGACCGACTAGTTTGACGGACTACAGTAAAGCTAGTCGTAGTGATGCCCACTTTAGAACCCAAAGTCGTGCCTCTAATTCCAATATTCATTTCTTTCAGATACAGTAATCTAATAGAAAAGTGGCGCCTATATTTATTATTAGAATTAAATTTCAATTTTCATAATTTAATGTATTGTTACTATCGTAACGATTGTAAAATCAATTTATAATTGTGTGTATTTACAACAGTGTAAATACACACAATTTATAATCGATTTGGTAAAACATAATTTTCGCGTTGGTGATTATAGCATTAATCTATAAGGAAAAAAATTACGCTATCTGTGAACTGAAACATAAGGAATTAAAAAAGAGGTACTCACACAGTCATGTATCAGGAAGAGATCGCCATTATATCAAAAATCTTAACTGTACGGGTATATCAAAGTTTTGCGTCCTGTAAGTTTGCTCATTAAATGGAATTCACATACAGATAATGCAACTAATAGTGATGTCCTTTTCGCAACGCGCATGTTATTCAATCAATAATTTTACCACCTTCTATTAACTGCTGTTGCTAAGCCGGGCATTCACCAGCAATCTATAAGAATAGACGGTTCATGGGTTCTATAGTAACGAAGTATTCAATTAGCATGTCATTAAAGAATGGAACAATATTTCTAACCTACTCGTGAATGGCATACTTGTCACGATTGATGTTATTTGTGCTATCGTATTGCTCTCAGATTGTCAAGCCAAAGCAAACTTTGTTTGAGAATGTTGATTGTATCCAACTTCTATTCACTGTTGTTGCTAAGCCGGGCATTCACCAGCAATCTGTAAGAAAATACCGGGTTCTTGAGTTCTATAGTAACAAGGTATTCAATTAGCCTGTAATAATATGAAGAATGGAGAACAATAATCTACTGGTACTCGCGAATTGCATATTTTTCATGATAGATGTTATGTCTCGTATGCTTTCAGATTGTCAAGCCAAAACAACCTTTATTTCAGAATGTATCAACTTGATTATGCTCGGAAACAGAATAAATAGAGAAGGTACATTGAAACGACATTGCAACTATTTGTATCAAAAGCTAGTCAGTCATTTCAATGGGTAAACTGGGTCTACACAGCTACTTTTATTGTCCTAGTCGGTCACGTCGACAGACTAGCATCAAGCTTGACGGACGAGCTTTAAAGCAGACACAAGATAACTTTTGACAAATACCTCTAACTTTTTGCGCAGTGATTAGTCAATAGTAACTTCAGGCTTTACGTCGCGTCGGTCCATTGACGGACGAGGTTAGGTTTTCAGTGTATAGATCCTATACCAACCCCATATACCAGCCCCATAGTTGCTTCTTCTGTCGGTAGACACATGTTTTTGTTAATTATTATCATTGAATTATTCCTGTCTGAGTTATTCCTTCAATGTACATCTCCTCTTTACAGCACTCTACCATCTCATTTACCCTACTTCCTTTTATTTTCTGTGTGTAGATTGTATGTCCTTGGGACTAAAGATGGCAGCAGACTGCACTCTCATCTCACTGGTCTGCATACATCAAGCGGCGTAATCCGTGTGAACGTTTCCTATGTAAGTTTCTAATTTGTTCATTGTAGTTTGAATAATTTCAGCTCTTATTGTTCTGAATATGAGTTATGTACCTCGTTTAAATTCCTTTTATGTATGTTTGATGATTACCGAATATAAGCATTTACACTATACTCAAATCAACTTTGTTGCGAATATTTTCTAATTGAAAATATTTGTATCACTATCCATCTCAACTGTTGAAATGAAGAAATGAAATTATTTGAAGGTAAAAAAAAAAATCAAAATTAGATTTTTAAAGAATCCATTGAATGCATGCAGGGTTTACGTGTCTTAATTTTGTTCTGGCTCTGTAATTGATTATCTGATTATCAGAACGGCCCAAGTCCATTGTAGTTCATTTTTAGTAAATCATGAAAAAATTAATCATTCTTGTATTTATCAAAAACATGCGGCAGTGAAACCACATATATGTTGTACATTTGAGATTAAGTTATCAAAAATAACATTTGTTGTATGTTTAGTAGACTTTTTTTAATCAAAACATAAATGTTGTTTATTTATTCTGTTTCGTGATCACTGAGCTATAATACTTCTTCAATCTAAACTTTTTTGTATTTATGTCCTTCTGTCTTATGAATAAATTACATACCAAGCCCATAATTCCCGTATTATTGGTCTCCTCCCTATGTTATATTTCATTGATACATACATATTGATTTTTTATATACATAATTATTTATTTATCTATTTGATTTGATTTTTTTATTATTATATTTTATTTATTTTTTTTTTTTTTTTTTTATATTTTCATTGATTCAATAAAATGATAAACCATCAATATAGGTTTGTTCCCGCCCAACTCTTGCTCAAAACAACTCCCGAAATTGTCGATACAGAATCAAATAAAACAGAATGCGAATTGATGATCAAAATCATCATTCAAATTAAAGAAAAAATGTTATTCAAGTTTGTTGTGAGTACTGGATCAGAAGATTATGCTGCGAGTTTTAGCCAAAGCCGTGACGAATGTAGCTTACCCCTGGCAGACATGCCGTCCTTCAGATTCAAACAGAACAATAAGGTTTAAATAAATATTTGCTATAAAACCTTTTTTCTAGGATTTGGCAAAAGGACACAGATCAACAAATAACATTCGATTTCGTATGAATATGGCA
>CALNVZ010003434.1:4525641-4552601 GCA_940671915.1 Paracentrotus lividus | reverse complement strand
ATCTACCTTGCAGTGATCTAAGGGGTTCATACTACTCGCTATGGTGGCAAACCTTTTATGTGGTGTGGGTTGAACGAACTCCTTAAATAAGGCCCCTATGTGATTTTGCTCCCGGTCTATTTTGATGACCTGTTCATGATTTTCATTGTAGAGGAAGAGAACAAATCGGAGCATCTGTAAAGTAGACTACCCTATATTTTCTCCCACGACAATATTTTGATTGTTTTCGTAGCTATCAATATTGGGAGTCGTCGTGTCCGTACGTTCAATACACCGAGAATTAAGGTCACATAATCATATTTGCATGTACGTAGGCCTACATAATAAATCTTTCATTTTGTAAAAGAGGATAACCTTAAACAAGGCAAACATAAGAATTTAAAAATCATTAAATTATATGCAATTTTTTATTTATTTTTTTCATTTTTGTAGGATGGCCTCCTGGAAAGGACAAGATTTCGATGATGTCATTTTTCTAATTGTTCAATTGCTAGTAATTTACTAATCAACAGAAAATTTGACGAAACGAATTCAGTTAGGAGCACGACTCAAAAAAACTTTAAAAAAAACGACAGGGGTATGAACAATTTTGCGGACGTATATATACACAACAAAAAAAGTAAGTCCCCCCCCCTAATCAAAATGATGTAACTTTTGAATGGGATTGTTTTGAGCGAAATGTTTGGAAGGGGGGGTTTTCTAAACTTATTGAGTACCTTCTGTGAAGAAATGACATCGATCCCCTGAGACATGCATGAGTGATCAACGTTTAAAGCAAAAATGGACGTTTTCGAAAGTCACAAGGTTAATTTTTTGGTCTGTAAAAATAACAATTTTCTAAAATTTTCTTTTTACCTTGTGTTGAATTGTTTGGGTGGTTTTATCATCCAAAATTTGACCATCCAACACCAATCCCGACACATTTCACTATTTTCATGGATGAGTGAGCACAGTTTTAAGAATTATTTTTAAACCTCTAAAAATGGTAAAATCCAACAATTTTATTAAAGAATTGCCATCACATATTATGATGGACATGATCGACACATTTTGTGAGAACATAAGCACTTTTCGTCGTTTCATGGACGAGCGAGCACACTTTAAAGGTGAGTTTAGTGACTGTTGTCATGACAAATTTGCCTTTAATGTGTGTTTATTCATGCATTACGCTACGGTTTTATCTCATATTCGCACATAAGTTAGTCCATGAGTGTATAAACATAACTGCCAAATGTTATTGCTCATCACCTTTTTGTTAAAAAGTTCCAGGATATTGATTCAGGGTTTGTTTTCGCCACGAAATTGTACACAATGTCAATGGAGAGAAAACCAAAATTTCAGCAAAATTGAAATTCGGCTTAATTTCATTGATAATTTTTGTTAATTCTACTGAGAGTCTTTTCACGAAACTTGGCACACAACTTCATGGTGGTACTAACAGGAACAAACGCTAAATTGAGAATCTGATAAGGCATGGTGGTAGGGCTAAAGCTCTGAAATTTCTTCTTATTTCCATATTTTTTTAATATCTTCTGCTCACTGAAGCATAAAATACTGAAATTTTTGTGAAACTCAAATCGAATGAACTATCCAAGAAGGTCTGTGACAATTATCCAAAGTAAGCAATTTAATTTTAGTCCACAAACGACAAAATGGCTTTTCACGTATCACGTGTTCATTGAAGCGTGAATTTTTGATAAAATGCCATAGCATGATTTGAAAAAAAATTAATTTGAAATACATATAACAAAACATTGTTGATAAAATGATTATCATCACACAAAAGGGAACAATACTTACCTAAGAATTTTTTTAAAAATTCTTTTTTGTTTTTATTAAGTGTTCATTCAACCGTTAATTGATTGATATTGTTTAAAGCACTCTTCCAGATTGCAAATTCCGTCATAATCAATAATTTTTTAAAGTAAAAATGTGTAAAAAAATGCAGTTTTTGCAAAATTTACATCATGCTCATCCAACCATGAAATTTAATCCAAAAGTCATTTGATGTGTTAGAAATTAAGTACAACAAGCCTTCTGAACACATCTTTTGTTGAAAAGTTTGAATTTGTTCCGATATTATTGAATTAAAGTTATGAAACTAAACTTGTGACTTTTGAAAAGTGACATTTTGCCTTTTGACTGTGCTCATTGAAGCATAACTTAACAAATTTCAATAATATTCACTAAAATGGAAGCTGATAAAATTACCTACAAGCACATGTAATAAAATTCGTAAAATTCCTCTTTGGTTTAAAAGTTATACCAATTTGATTAAGGGGGGACTTACTTTTTTGTTGTATATATATATATATATTTTTTTTTCTTTTTTTTTTTTTTTTTTTTTGTTAGGATGGCCTCCTGGGAAGGACAAGATTTCGATAATGTCATGAAAGACATTGCCCAAAACATGCGGACGGGATGAAAGAGTGGATGACTTGGGGAAGGCACTTGGAATACTGATTCCTGACATCGGTAGCTACCAAATCATGAACGAGCACGGAAGAGGATACATGGGTACTTTACAGATGCTCCGGGACTGGTATGACACTCAGCATTCATCTACTGGGAGAGAGATTTTGAGAGGTGCCTTGGAGCAGGTCAACAGGATTGACCTGCGCGAGAGACATTTTTCAACGCATGAAACCTTTGAAGAAAGTAGGCCTACAGGAGCGCGGCAAACACCTGACAAAAGCGGTAGGTATAAGTTTACGTTTATATGTTTCAAGAAGATCCCCTAACCTCCACCCCCCCCCCATACCCTTCCGCAATTTCAGTCAGCATGACGAAACAGAGTAGTGTAACCAAATCCAGAAAATAGGTTGTCTTAATCTTAGCTCTGAACGTCAAGCTACTGTGATTGTCGAGATGCCGACCTTATACGGATCAATGTTAGGACACAAATGCTAATCAGTGGCACTTGATTCGACACCGAAAATAGGTAGAACTCATCAGAGCATATGGCATGCATTCGATGCCATAATGGATCGATGTTGAAATCATTGATCTTTTACCTAAAATCATCGATCTTTTGAAGGCATCATCGATGCTTTGAAAAAATCATCGATCTTTTTGAGAAATCATCAAAGTTTTTTCTTTGGATGAAGTTGAAACTAATCAGAGCACAAGAATTAAAGAGTCTTCGATCCTTCCGCCAACCAAGAATTAAATACCAATGATATTCACAGAGACTGATACATCAAACATGAAGGATTGAATGTGCCGAATGGGCATTAAGGTTTAGTATTCCTGTTAAACGGTTAATCCTTTAACTTGTACAAAAACGGAAGATAGATCGATGTTTCGTGTAAGCTGCACACTAATAGCCACCTTTCTATAAAAATCGAATAGCGTTGTTGCACATGATCATCAATCTTTTAGATCTCTAAAGAGAGAGAAGAAAAGAGAGACAGAATGTTCTTGATATTTAATAGTAGGAATGGGATGATGACGTAATGTAATTTGACTATTTAACCTCTACATCCATCGGCAATGAGAAGCACTCTTTTGCCTATTCTCTCTTGTATCTATTGAAGTGATGTGTTGCATTATCAAATTTGAGTCTCTGCTTGCAGACTAATACCAAACCTTCTAACCATCGACACCGATGTAAGTTGAAAAGAAGATCATCGATCATTTAGATTCCAGAAAGAGAGAGAGGGAGAGGGATTGAGAGAGAAAGAAAGAGCGACAGAATGTTCTAGATATATTAGTAGGAAGAGAATGATGACTTAGGTACCTTCCCAAAAGTTAAAGCTGGGCCCGCTGCGTGAACGCCGCACAGCGGCGCTTTATACCGGCTGTACTAATACCCTTCAATTAAGTCAATGGAAGAATAATAGGGGAACGGTATGTTCTGCCTGTAAGCCCGCTGTGCGTCGTTCACATGTTTTATTAAGGTATAAAATCAAGAAGGTAAAAAAAACATGTTATTCAGGCGTGTCAGAGTTTGGGTGTGATTGTCAGCTTAATTCCTTTTTTGTGTATTAAATTTCTTTTTGGATATCTTGGAGTCAGTCACAGCCATTATCATTTTATTTTGCCTTTATTGTAACATTTGTGATATGTTATCAAGTTTGGTTGCTTGTTTATATTCGTAAACCTATTATTTGATACAAAGACTACAGGTTGAAAATTGAAATGGCAAAATGGCC
Organism: Paracentrotus lividus; assembly: GCA_940671915.1. Classification (NCBI taxonomy): domain Eukaryota; kingdom Metazoa; phylum Echinodermata; class Echinoidea; order Camarodonta; family Echinidae; genus Paracentrotus; species Paracentrotus lividus. The sequence continues at coordinate 4,548,447 of CALNVZ010003434.1, read as the reverse complement.
TTGATAACGCGACAAAATGCGCTTGTAACAATTGCTCCTTGCTTAATTTCGCCTCAGGTGTTTTAAGGTGTTGGGTTGGGGTTATGGTCAATTTTTTTTTTTTTTCAATTTATTTATGGACTCATGGGTGGATCACCCTTTTCAGCCATAAATAGCTGTTCTTCTAAGGGGTCCGTTAAAAAATACAATTACAAACAAACAACAGTAAAAATACTTATAAATATATCATAAACAGAATTACATTTAAAGGAAAAAAAAGTGCATTGCGGGGGAGGAGGAGGGAGATGGGGAAGGGGAGGGGTATAACAAACCAAAATCAAAATAACCAAAAATCATACAATGGGAGTTTTCTCGAGGAAGTGTTTAAATGCTTGAATAGACCTTGCAGAATTGATATAAGAATGAAATGAATTCCATAGCTTTGAACCACGATACGTGAGCGATCGTTTCCCGTAATTTGTTCTGGGTTGGGGAAGTTTTAGTTTACGTGGGCCAGATCTAGTATTATATTTTGATTGATTGAGCATAAAGATATTGCTGAGATAGTTAGGGCATTGTTTATGTATTGATCTATATAAGATACATGATAAGAGCTTAGACCAACGTACATTCAGACGATATAGTTTCAGTAATTGGTACAAATCATTAGAAGGAAACAAATGGTCCACATTTAATACTGTACGAAGTGCGCGGTTTTGTAGAATTTGTAATTTACCCAGATATGTTTTACAGATATTTGTCCAAGTAGAACTGCAGTAGTCAAAGTTGCTCTGCAATATAGTTTTGTAAAATAATAGTGCTTATTTTGGTTAGTGTACAGCAGAAGTCTTCTCAAAAGGTAGATATATTTCACAACTTTTTTCTTGACATGTTCAACATGATTTCCCCACTGCAAATTCTTGTCAATAACAACTCCCAAGTATTTACACCTTTCAACTTGTTTGATTTTTACACTATCAATAAAAATTTCAGATTTATTAAGGTCCAGTTGCATTTTTTTTCAGGCGTTGATATGAACCTATAAACATGGCCTCACATTTTTTTTTGGATTAACTTTCAGTCTATTATCAGATAACCAATTGGATAAAGATATCAAATCATTATTCAGATTACGTACAGATTCCTGTGGACCTTTTGTTGATGTAAATAGGCAAGTATCGTCAGCATAAAGTGCAATTTCGCAACAGTTAACACATTTTGGCATATCATTGACAAATAGAGTGATCATTAATGGCCCCAATAAAGAGCGCTGTGTCAAACCACAAATTATTTGCTTCTTCTCGGACAGGAAACCATTTACAGATGTAAACTGATATCTTTCACTAAAGTAACTTTTCAACCAATCTAAGGATTTGTCAAATCCATACATTTTTAATTTTTGCAAAAGAATACAATGATCGACCGTATCGAACGCTTTCTTTAAATCAATCATAACCGATCCAACAATATTACCCATATCAATTACATGAAGCAGTTTATGTGTGACGTTAAGAAGGGCACTTTCAATTGAATGTCATTTCCTTGTTTTTTGTTTGTTTTTTTTTTTATTGCGGTGTTGTAGCGGAATGTCTTCACACTGGAGACAACACGCTAGAGTTGCAGGATAGTCCCGCGACTGTAGCGGTGTTTGAAGCCACCATAAATGGGGTATAAGTTTACGATGGGAGTGGTAACAAAACACGTAGTAATATTTTGGTCTTTCATATTCATATCATTTCAGGTATCGACAACAAGAAGATTTCCAGGTCCTTGACTGTTCTGCAATGTCGACAGAAGTTGGAGAACAAATACCTGAACAACTTGTGCAAAATTCCAATGAAACCATGGGATAAAAATGACTATGCAGATTTCAAAGACATGCATACTCGTGTCACTATTGTAAAGAAGGACGCACGTGGCAAAGACACGAGGAAGAAAGAAGTACTTGATGGCTCTGTTGCAGAAATATTTTCGAAGAGAGTAAACGGCGAGCTCCCAGTTCGCATTCTCATATCGGCTGCTGCAGGGCGGGGAAAGACGACGGCTGTCGCTAAAATGGCCTACGATTGGTTTCACAGAGTTCCAGGATCAGCATTAGAACAAATACCGCTTCTCTTTGTTCTAAAACTCCGAAATTCAGGCCAGCGTATATCGATCGGTGAAGCAATCAAATCTCAGCTTTTAAGTGACGTTGATGATCTTACGCCAAGCGTTATCGAGAGCTTCATAAGAAACAATCAGGACATATGTCACATCATATTCGATGGACTTGACGAGTATGCTGGAATCAGCTCTTCTCAGCAAAGTTTGGGGAGTAACATTGTCAGTATCATGAACTGGGAGGAATATCCAGAGTGTCGAGTCCTGGTTACCACACGCCCTCATCTTGAGAACTTCTTCAATGAAGGGGACCTTCCAAAGGTGTACACCAAGATGGAAATCGAAGGATTCTCGATCGAGAGTTCAAGAGAGTATATTGATAGGTTCTTTGCTTCATTTGCAGATCCCTCAATGGCAGAAGGTCTCAAAACATACCTGGGACGCACACCGATAGTCAATGAACTTGTTCTCACGCCTCTATTTTGTCTCATGGTTTGTCATTTATGGACCGAGGGACTGTTGCAAGACAATGTTGCGACTCAGACAGAGCTACTGGACAACGTGAATGTATTTCTGATGCATCATGCCAACGCTAGATCAAAGTCACGAGTCGAAATGACTGCCGAACGCTTAAAGAAAACCATTTCCAAACTAGGCAAAGTTGCTCTAACCGGTCTACTTAGTGATTCGAAAAAGCTCGTCTTTACTCCTCATGATTTCCGTAAAGTTCCCGATGTCCTTCAAAGAGCATGTGATCTTGGGATTGTATCAAAGACGACTGCATCATCACCTGGTCTTCCACAATCTGAAGAAACCACTTCCACTACCATTGAATTCTATCACAAACTTGCTCAGGAGCACTCTGCCGGAAAACATCTAGCTGCCAGAACGAACAAATATTTGCTACGATGGAGAAGGTCGAAGCTGGACAGAGTACTGCATAAAATCCAATCACACGTTGGTGACTACGAAAATCTCATCCGATTCACAGCTGGCACTAAAAACACACTGTGTATTAGGATAATGGAAGCGATTCTATTTAACGAATCATTGGATGAGAGCGAGCGATACCGCATTCTCCTTGACTGTTCATCAGAGACTACGCCCGGAACTGACGGAAACGTGTCTTCTTTGGTTCAAAGATGTGTAAGTTCACAGGCGATTGTTCTGAAGTCACCGACTCCCTATACCGTCGTTGGAATGCAGAACCTTCCAGAAGAGCTGAAAAGACAGGCAAGAAAGTTAATCTTTGAAGGTTTCACTGGTGGTAGAACGATTAGAAGTTGAAGGTTTCACGGTACACCAAGTAATCTTTCTTGAGGGTATGAGTGGTCCTGAAAAGGACCTACCCAATCTCGACGTTTCGGTGAGCATGTTCTCACGGTCTTCAGGAGAATGAGTCAAAATTGTTGTTGTTGTTGGTTTAGTTGGCGTGATAGCTTCGAATGTTCGAAGATTTCCGCCAGGCGAAGTATAGAGGGCGTTTTCCTTCTATTTTCGTTGTTTCTCCAAATTTGTTGAGTTGCGTTGTTGGTTCGACGACCAAGTTGGCTAAGTGCATTGATATCACAGGGCTATATATACCCTTCTGATGGATCCAAAGTGCAGGAAGTTGCACAGGAAACTCAGAGTGGAAGCCTCTGATTGGCTGGTTGCCCAGAGGAACTACGGTTGACTGCACACAACACACTATGGTGTGGGTGTGGAGGAAGTACGGTTGACTGTCTATCCTCTAAACCCACAAGGACAAGCGACTCTCCAAGGACCTCCCTGGAGTCTACCGCATTCCATGCGAGTGTGGTAAAGTGTATATTGGGGAAACCGGCCGTTCCTTTGCCACCCGGCTTAAGGAGCACAAAACCCATGGACGGCGAGACGAACGGGAGAAGTCTGCGATCATCCACCATGCCCACACTTGTGAGCATAGGGTTATATGGGATGAGAGCAAACTAATCACTCAGGTCCCTCACTGGTACCAGCGACGTGTGAGGGAAGCCTTGGAGATTCAGTCACACAACACTGTTCTCCAAGATAGCGGTCTCCATGTTAGTAATATCTGGTTGACCCTCCTTGACAAACAAACCAATTAACTTGTCTGGCCACAACAAAAGATACTAAAACTAGCTGTTTCCAGTTAGACGGTATCGTTGTGTAGCCAACTGGTTGACACTGGCCACAACAAAAGACACCCAACTAGCGGTTCTACAGTTAGACAGTGTCGTTGTGCAGCCAACCGTGACCCCACACAATGGAGGCTCCATCGTTCTAATTTGAGCCTTTCCTTTGCTGTGCAGTCAACCGTACTTCCTCCACACCCACACCATAGTGTGTTGTGTGCAGTCAACCGTACTTCCTCTGGGCAACCAGCCAATCAGAGGCTTCCACTCTGAGTTTCCTGTGCAACTTCCTGCACTTTGGATCCATCAGAAGGGTATATATAGCCCTCTGATATCAATTTTGACTCATTCTCCTGAAGACGGTGAGAACATGCTCACCGAAACGTCGAGATTGGGTAGGTCCTTTTCAGGACCACTCATACCCTCAAGAAAGATTACTTGGTGTACCGTGAAACCTTCAACTTCTAAAGGCAAGAAAGTTCTTTTACTATTTTTTTTTTTTGCGTTTTTATTACAATATTACGGACGTCTCGAACAAAGAAAGGGACTCTTTCATTTTGCTTCCTCCTGCTATATCATCACGCTAGTACTGTACATTCCTATGAGGGTGCTTTTCAAACTACTAATTACCAATGGATCATCCATTATTAGTGAGGAAGGGATTAAACCCTGAGAAACGAGGCCTAATTATAAATTGCTTTTCGGGATAGGGTTGGCCTATGGAGTCTACAACTAATTTTGAGGAAAAAGGGGCGATCTTTATTGAGATTATTTTCTAATTTTAGAACAAGAGGCCGAAAGGATTCAAGTTTTAAATTTGTATTTTCATCATGACAATTTTAATCCACGAGTATGATGTATTGTGTACATCTATTCTGGTCTAATTTAGCAAAAAGCTGCGAACCATTTTATCTTGCGATACTCTTAATACGGCAAAGGACCTGGTATTTACCTTAAACGACACTGGTGGACTCTGACTGTAGAAAATAATCCACATTGAATTACATGACCTGTTAAACCAGATTCAATCTAAAGGGGCATCTTTAGGACTGTTACATAATCATTGCTAAAATTTAAGATTTCAGATCTGATAGATCATCGACTGAAAACAAAAAAGTTAAAAAGTTAAAACGCAAAAAAAACAAAAAACAAATACCATCCTGATCTTTCTTTTTACACTTAGATAGTCAAATGAAGACCGGGGGAAAATGGACTAAGTAATTCCCCTCTTTCATTCAAAATATTGAAAACAAATATTGAAAACAACGGTCTCTCCTCTTTCTCTCTCTTTCTGCTTTCTCCTTCAGGTTCGAGAATTTAATTTCAAAGGATCAACTTTTACTTCTGACGTGACCAATAGGCTATGGTCCTGCCTTACATCATTCAACAAACTGGACCGTCTCATCATATTAGACTCTTCTCTCAGTTTCCCTCCATTTCCTCCTGAGCTTCCATACATCAGAAAGCTTACAGCCGAGAGAATGACGTCACAAAAGTACGAAGGTCTGCTCTTATCTCTGCCTGGCTTGAAACTGATCGATATCACCATCGATGATGCAGAAAGAGATATCTCTCAGATCACGGCTGGTCTTCAACGGACCGGGAGAGAGAAGCTCACTCATATCAGACTTGAAGCACTGGAGTCACTCCCATCAGAGAAAAGGATGGTATCAAAAGAGACGATGAGAGATCTGAGTCTTCTGATCAAAGAACAGACCAAGGATCTACAGAACCTCCATGTATCCGGTGTGAAGTGCGCAGATGTAGAAGACTTGGTGGAACTCTTTATTGATTCCTCAAACCATTCGAGTACATTGAATATGTTGCACTTGGAGTAAGTAGGGATATGTCATCAAGGGTTTATTGTATTAAAACAATGAGTGATTTCACGTTCGGTGTTGGTGTTGGTGTTAGTGTTAGCACAGTGAAATTCTGCTAAAATCGAGCTCAAACACCGAGCTCAGATCATGAGAGTCGATACCGATATCCCAACACGCGCGGATCGATAGCCTAACACCGTCGTCTAAAAAAAATGGCGTCGACGCAATTCGTAGCGAAGTTCCGGTTTTGTTGTTTAAAACTGTTCGAATATACCTGAAGAAGGCCCTAAAAGGTTAGAAACATACCAGTAAATCGAAAATCAATCCTTCTTCAAACCTCTCTTTGATACAAATTTACCTCATGATGGATATTTTTTGACGAAACAGTAAGTTTACAGTTCATATCTCGGGTAGTTTTTTGCAAGCAGCAGGAAATGGAGCGTTACCTAATTCACTTCAAATCCAGACCGGGCAGCGCAGCGCGTAGCCCCCAGACCCTATAATTTCGTACATCGGTTCAGATTAGTAGTGATTGATCATGCCCTTTGTTCCTAAAATATAGATTGAGAAGACATCCATGTTGATGATATTTATTCCTTATACGATTTACTACGGAATACCTTATTTTATATTTTCTAATCATTTTTTCAATGAATTTAGATGAAATTTCTTGGACCCTTGTTAGGCTTGAATTGTTAGTAGCCAACTTGTGAATCCATCTCGTTAACCCAAAAAGGAACCAATTTTGTAGGTCTTGAAGTAGCCTCTTTGGTCTAATATATTAATTGATTAATTATTCTGTAAAATAAAGTATAGTTTCTCTGCCACTGGACCCTCCACTGCCCTTATTATTCACAAGACAAACCAAACGTTGGCCAACACCAACACTAACACCGAGTGTGAAATGAACTTTTTCTTAATCCCTAGGGGTTTAGTGTTAGTCAATGGAAATTTGCACGTGAAATTTAACACCGGCTGCAGAGCTCGGTTCAGCAGACGACATTTGACACAAAATGAAACACCAGCAACCGGAAATACGTCAAAATTTAGAGGTCAACACCTAACACCGACTGATTTTATTCCCATTTCACGTTCGGTGTTAGATCAGACTTCTGCTCCAAAATAAACACTAACACCGATTATAACACCGAACGTGAAATCACTCAATATGTTACATATCCAATCACAGATAGGATAGCGAGATGAAAAAAAATGTGAATGAGGCAAAACGTTACTTAGAGTATGATTTATGTTTTTTTTTTCACCCTAGAACAATGATGGATGAAGACAAAGAAAACTATACCAAAGAAAAATTAATATTAAAGCCTTCACCTTCTTTACATTAGTATTATTACTGTAAGACGCCATAGCATACCGGGCCTCAGAAGTTTACATATATCATACAAGACAGTAAGGCTACAGGAAATAAATGAAAGTCTTTCAGATTCATAGGCTACCGATTGCCATTATATCATAATATTTAGAAATTTATGTATTTAATGCTTATCAGAAATTTAATGATTTAAACATATCTCGCCAAATAATAACTGTTTCGTCAAATGTTATTATCATGCCCAGGTTTGATTTATATCAACCAAAGTTTTCGGGAATAATCAAATCAAAATTTGCTTTTAACCCATTTTTTTTTTCTTTCTGCTATCTAGGGGTGGACGTGGATCTATAAACTATCTCAGAGATAGCCCTTACAAGGTAACAAGATTGTAAAATTATTTTGTAGGTGTAAACGAATACCGTTTTGAGATTTTTATTAATTTTTCATTTCAATTAACCGTTATACCCTGTCTTCAAGAGGCTAATTTGAACCATATTTTCATATTTCTCAAATAATGTATTATAGTAAAACGTTGATTTCATTTGGTGGGTTATTCAATGCTAAAATTGGTGACGCCAGTGTCAAGATTATATCATTAATTTATTTGAATTTTCTTTTGAACCGTTTGTCTCAAGTAGTTACATATCGGTTTTGAGTACCATTCAATTTTACATTAATTTTCGGAATTTTTGCATTATGATTAAAAGTGTAAATTGTCAAACATAATACAGTTGACGGGATTAAAGTGGGATGAATATTACAAATATGTCTTTTTGTATTCAAATTCAGGATAGCACACTAGAGATGAACGAATTCCAGCTCTCAACTGAAATGACTGACAAACTTTGGTCCTGTTTCGGATTCTTCACCACACTGCACTCTCTCACCATATTAGACTCCTCACTCAGATTCCCTCCATCTCCTCCTGAGCTTCCACACATCACACAGCTAACAGCCAAGGGAGTGACGTCACAGAGCTACAAAGGTCTGCTATCATCGCTGCCTGGCTTAAATGTTATCTATATCACTCTCGCTGATGCAGATAGTGATATCTCTCAGATCACGGCTGGTCTTCTACGGACCGGAGGAGAGCAGCTCACACAAATCACACTTGCATCACCTCTATCACAACCATCAGAGGAGATGATTGTATCCACAGAGACGGTGAGAGGACTGGGTCTTCTGATCAGAAATCACACCAAGAACCTAAAGTGGATATTCATGAACCGGTTGAAGTGCAGAGATGAAGACTTGATTGATCTCATTGAGTCTTGCAGACAGGTGAAGACAATGGAATATATAGCGTAAGTGATTGTTGAATATTTCAATTCAGCAAAACATACAGGCTTGAAGCTTTTGTTTGATCATTACCTAGTACACGCTAACGCAGTAGATGATGATGATCATGGTTATATTTCTTTCATACAAATTTTAACCGACATATATTTATAGTGTAAAGGGAGAATTGGAATTGGAATTGGAATTGAATTGGTTTTATTAATCTTCATCATCGCAGCCGTTAGGCCGAATTGTGACAAGTTTACAAACAATAAAAGTGGTAATTATACAAATATTATATCATTATTACAATAAAACATATATCATGCAAACAAAATGATATCCTTAATTAAATGAGACATAACAATATTCATGATGACAGAAAGAAAGTAAATTTAAGATCATTTGTGACGATGAATTAAAAAGAGTTAAATAAACGGATAAATGATGTAAGGCGATTTAGGTATAAAGAAACAGTATAAATAAGCAGATATCCTAATAGCCTAAGGAGTTCATTTATAATGGTTTTTACGGCAAACAATTCTAATAGTGTAAATTATTGGGTAGCAAAACTCGATGATCAAAAAAAGCTTGTAAATCAGAAATGTGAATTGGCCTAATATCCATGGTAAGTAAGTATATATAAAAAATAAAAAAAAAAAACAAACAAACAAACTTAAAGTCTTAAATATTATTTTACAAATTGTGACAATAGATAATTTATTATAATCAAAAGTTTTGAATTTAAGTAACGCAAATATTATATAGCACACATTTCTCATTAAAATAATTATAAGAGTTATTGGAAGTTCATGTTCAAAATATGCATGTTTCCGCGAGAGGTTATTGCACTATTAATTGATCGGTAACATATCTTAACTACAAAATTGATATAACAGGTAAGTACATGTAGGAAGTGGAATTGTATATGATAAAACTACAAAACTGGTTACAATCATATTAATATACTTCAATACATAACAAGCATCAAATTTCAACATAATAATAAATAAAACCTCAGTGGATACAGAGAGAAAGTAAGTTGGCTGGAAATGGAGAGAGACGGAGACAGGGAGAGACAGGCAAAGAGAGAGAGAGAGAGTGAATAAGCAGACCTGAAGAGGAGAAAGGAAAGACGAGGACAGGTAGGAAAGGAATAACGGATGTGTATATAGAGGGGGAATAGAAAGAAAGACAGAAAGGAGAGAAAGCTGAGAGAGAACAATCAAAAATACAATGCATATATATATATATATATAATCCAATATTAAGAATAATGCATTAAATATCATTCTTTGTAATCAACTCTGTCATTTAGCATCCGAGTAAGAAATGGAATCGGGCTGTTTCTGTATCTAACAGTTTTGCATCTCACTTCGACACATTTTACTTTCCTTCTAGTGTTGTAGGTTTGTCTCGGAGGAGGTAACACATGGTGATTGAGTCTATGAAGAGTTTGTTTCCAAAAGGGACTAAATCCACTTTTGATGAAAATTGAGTTATTGATATCAGGACATTGTTCAGATACATACCCATCTGTGAGCAAAATAACTTACCTAAATTTTGATTGCAACTTCCAGAAATTGCAACTTTTAATTTCAATTTTCCATAGACGCCTGTACAAAATCCGGCAAAGAAAAGCCATTTACTCTGAAGTTACAAAAGTGGATTTAGTCCATTTTGGAAACAAACTCTTCATATTTGAAGGCATCAGCATTGACTCGGCGAAAGCTACACATAGACTCTTCCGTCTTGCCTCAAGCGAACTCAGCCTACACCTTTGCAATGCTTCTGGGCAGCTCGTGTAGTTGGTACCGAGGATGATCCTGCAGGCCCTTTTCTGAACGCGTTCGATGGCCAGGATCTGTTCCTTAGTTAGCCCCCCTGACCAAACCGGGACACCGTATTCCACAACAGGTCTTACGAACGACATGTATATGGTAGAGAGGTCTTCCGATGATAACCCATGGTACTTGAGTGTGCGCAGAACATACAACCGACTATTAGCGCGTTTAATCATGTAATCAACCTGACCATTCCATCGTAGGTCGGCTTGGATAAAGATTCCAAGTACTTTGACGGTGTTTTCATTCTTGAGGACTACATCGTCTAGGGTTAGGACAGTTGGACCCAACCTACGCTTCGAGAAACATACATCCATTGTGACACATTTCTTTAGATTCAGACGCATTTTGCTGGCTGTTGACCAGACTTGGAGCTTTGTTAGCGAGGGAGATAACTGAGACTCTTTATTCGACGGTCGCGTTTCCACCAATGTAAGATCGTCGACATATTTGAATTGGTGGACAGTTGTGTCGTCGTCTCGTCCTGCGCTGTTGTCTTTCAGAGCGTCGTTTATTAGCGCAAGGAAGATGACGGGACCTACTTTCGTTCCTTGTAGGACACCTGCATTTATTTCACACCACTTAGACCTTTCTCCTTTATACTTTACTCGGATACAACGGCATGAGAGGAAATCGGCGAGCCATGATACCAGATATGAATCAACACCCATATGAACGAGCTTGATCAGCACAGTTGAATGATCCACTCGATCAAAAGCCTTCGAGAAGTCAGTCATTAGTATGGTTGAAGCGCTTCCGCTGGTTTTAGCATGGCGATGCAGAGTGTGAAGTATTTCGATCAAGCAGTGCGAGGTCGAAACACCCTTTTGGTTTCCAAACTGGGCCGGATCAAGCTTGGGTTGAAGGGAAACCAAGACTTTCTTTGCAATAAAGTGTTCAGCTACTTTTGCAAAGTGGTCCGTGAGGGCAACTGGTCGAAGATTTTCAATACTAGCCGGTGAAGTTTTAGGTATGGGAACCACATCCGCTAGTTTCCACTGAGGAGGTACACATGATTGAGCGTAAGACGCGTTGATGATGTCAGTCAACGGAACAGTGAGTTCATACGCAAAAGTACGTATGAATCGCGAAGATATCCCATCCGGGCCGGTGGCTTTCCGGGATTTAATAGCTTTTAGTTCCTTGTAGACTTCCCATGGATTAACCGAGTAGGCTTGGGGTGCTGGAAGGTAAGCTGGTAATGACGACCTGTCGAGGGGTCCAAGGTCAGACGACACCGACATGAACTTGTCGCATATCATGTTTGCGATGGCCTCGTGCTCGGAGGAATCCAAATTGGGGACTTTTATGTTAGTAGAGACACTTTTACCCGACATGACGCGGACATGCCGAAACCATTGGCTAGGGTTCGCAGTCTTCAGGTGCTGAACCTTTTCCAAATAGTGGTTTGGCTTTGCTTTCGCGATTTTATTCACTTTATTCCGAAGTCTTTTCCACTCTTGTATTTTCCTGTCTTTGAAAGCTAATTGTCGCTGCTTCACAAGGTCTTTAATGTGAGGCGTGATCCAAACCTTGTCAGTTTAGTGAGTTTTCACATTTCGAGAAGGGAAGAAATGTTCAATGGACTGGTGTAAGGTATCGTAGAGGGCGGTGCATTTATCGGATGCAGTGTTGGTGTTGTTGATCTCAGACCAGTCATGATTGCTAATCCATCTCCCATATGCCCGTATTTTGCTATCCGGCATTGGGCGTACCAAACGTTTCCTTGATGTTTTACCACGTGGTATGTTGTCACATGGTCTGATCTTCACCGATCGATGATCACTCAGTCCAATTGGAGAGATTATCTCTGCTTCTTGGTACAGATTGGAGATATTCATTATTACCTTGTCCAATATAGCATCTTCGCGGGTCGGCTGATTTACCACTTGGACAAGTTTATTGGACAGAACATTAGAAAGGTCAAGGCGATTAAAGTCTCCCATGATGATCACTCCAGTGTCTGGCTGCTCTGTGAGTAGTTGGTCAACAGTGGAGCAGATGTGGTCAACCATAGGAGCAGCTACTGGACTGTTTGGTGGGAAATAGAAGACACCAGTTGCAATTCTAGCTGTTTGCCGTGGGAGTCTGGAAGGGCGGAGACTCACCCACAGTCCCTCTATTTCTCCTGGGACTTGAATTTCGTCGATTGTTTGGCATTAAGATGTTGTTTTGTAAACAAAGCCACACCCCCACCGCGGCGATCAGTCCTTGCTTTGGAAAATAGATCGTACCCGGGAATGTTCAATAGGTCAATAGGTACATCGGAAGAAAGCCAGGTTTCGCAAATCCCGGCGACGTCGATTGAGTTGATATCTAAGACGACATTCAGTTCATCAATCTTATTATTCAACGACCGCGAGTTACATAACAGTATTGTTGGAAGTTGGGGCTGAATGGAACGATTGACAGACGCGGTTGCTATGGGAACTAGGTTACCCAAGTTCGCTTTCCGCAACGATGGGTTTTCAAAAATGGCGAACCTGTCGGTAATCAGACTTTGAATGTGACGTTGTTTGTAGATCCCAGCACGGCATCCCCTTCTTGTTACTTTGGCAATATTCAATTCTTTTAGCAGATTCCATGTCTCCTTGGGGAGGGGGGAGGGAGTCTTCCTCACAGTCTTCTCTACATCTAACAACGTTTTCATAGAATTTCGTATTAGTGACGTCATGGTTCATATATATAGTTACGTGTAATGGTACTTACAACGTGTGAGTCTCCCAATCATATACTGACAGAAAAAAGTATCATAGTTTCCACAAAGTTCCACACACATCAGCACAAAATATTCAGTTCCATAAATAACTCAATAATCAACGAGTAGGGTGCAGACACAAAAAATGTGATGATTTCCTCCGAAAAAAAAAGAAGAAAGTTGATCAGAAAATCAGAACTCAGAAAAAGTACGTGTGCTGCCTCAAGGGCACCCTCAAAGGTAATTTTTTTCTAATGTCATCACAATTTTTTTATCAATATGTTTGTAAAAGTATTAACCATAATTAAGATTTTTTTTTTTTTTTTTTTTTTTTTTTTTAGGGGGTCACAGAAAGAGCCTTCACGCGGCGATACCTGTCAGGCTGTTTTCCAGTTTGCGAATCTTTCCATCACCTTTCCCTCTCTCTCTCTGTCTAACTCTGTTATTTTACTGATTACCTTTCCTCATTGTACCTTCATGCCTCTCCAAACTACTACTGTTGACGGAGCCCAGGGTCAGACACTTTGGTCCTTTTCAGGACCGGCCCTGAGCATTATTTCGTCTAACATCGAAGGTTTAACGGGCATCAAACAAGACCTTCTAGCAGATGTCTGCAAGGATCATCAATGTGATATCCTTTGTCTACAGGAAACCCATCGTGGTCCCTCCTCCATCCGCCCCCGCGTCCCGGGTATGACCCTTACCCTAGAAAGACCACATGAAAAATATGGCAGTGCCATCTTTGTTCGTCACGGGCTGACAGTCGATAATTCCTTCCTGTCTGACACGAATGATGTTGAAATCCTTTCCATCAACTTGTTAAGAATAAGTGTGAGTTCCGTGTATAAACCTCCAGCAATACCCTTTGATGTCCCAAGCACGGCCACTGACAACGGCATTAACAACGTAATAGGTGACTTTAACAGTCACAGTGCATCTTGGGGTTACCAAGACACCAACGATGACGGTGAACTCGTGGAGACCTGGGCAGACTCCCATCAACTGTCCCTCATCCATGATGCTAAGCTCCCTTCATCTTTTAACAGTGCCAGATGGCGAAAAGGCTACAATCCGGACTTGGCTTTTGTCTCAAGCGCAATATCCAACCAGTGTGAAAAGCTGGTTTTTGACCCTATCCCCCATACTCAACACCGCCCAATTGGGCTTAGGGTAAATGCTGTCGTCACTCCTAGACCTGTCCCCTTCCGTCGTCGTTTCAACCTCAGAAAGGCGAAGTGGAAAGAGTTTGCTGAAGATCTTGACTCCTCCATCAAGGACCTCCCTGCAACTCCCAGCAACTATGACTCCTTCATCAAGTTGGTAAAGGAATCTTCGAGACGACACATCCCTCGTGGCTGCCGTACCGACTTCATCCAAGGCCTCACAGACGACTCGAAGGCCTTGTATCTAGAGTATATAGATAAATTCCAGACAGACCCCTTCTGCGATGATACCATAGAAGCTGGAGACAAGCTTACTAAGACCATAGCTGAATGCAGAAGAAGGAAATGGCAGGAATTCATTGAATCCACCGATATGACCCACAGCATTAGGAAAGCGTGGAAGACCATCCGCATCCTTGGCAATGACTACACCAAACCTAAACCAAGAACAGAGGTGACTGCAAACCAAGTGGCCCACCAGCTCTTAGAGAACAGCCAGGGTAACCCTGATCACCACCCAAAGAGAGCTAAGCTTCCCGCTATTGCGGCCTCCTGTACTCAAGAGCACCACGGTTTTACTGACCCCTTTAGCTTGTTAGAGCTATGTAGTGCCATCAAATCCATGAGAACAACAAAGCAGCTGGGCTCGATGATCTTCTCTGTGAGCAGATAAAACACCTAGACCCTGTAGCACTCAAGTGGCTCCTCAACATGCTCAACACCTGCCTCGACACAAACAAGTTACCCAAGATTTGGAGAAAATCCAAGGTCATCGCCTTACTAAAGCCAGGCAAAGACCCAGCTGTCCCAAAGAGCTACACACCTATCTCCCTGCTGTGTCATACCTACAAGCTGTTTGAGCGCCTCCTGCTGAATCGGATTGTCACCTTTGTGGATGACCATCTTATAGCTGAAAAGGCTGGTTTCAGACCTGGAAAGTCCTGTACTGGTCAACTACTCAACCTTACCCAGTATATTGAGGATGGTTTTGAGAAGGGCCTGATCACAGGAGCTGCCTTTGTAGACCTATCAGCGGCTTACGACACTGTAAACCATCGGATCCTAGCCAAGAAGCTCTTTGATCTGACTAGAGACCTGAAATTCACAGAGCTCATCCAATCAATGCTATCCAACAGGCGCTTCTTCGTAGATCTCAATGGGAGCCACAGTAGATGGCGCACCCAGAAGAACGGCCTACCTCAAGGGAGTGTCATTGCCCCACTCCTATTCAACATCTACACCAATGATCAACCAGTCCATCCATAAACTAGGAGCTTTATATACGCAGATGACCTTTGTATCACCTCGCAGTGTGACTCATTCGAGGATATTGAAGCTACACTTTCATCTGCTCTGGATGGTCTCGTCCCATACTACGGAACCAACCACCTTCGTGCAAATCCCTCCAAGACGCAGATCAGCGCTTTCCATCTTAAAAATAAAATAGAGAGGACAACCGTCAACTAAAGGTCAAATTGTATGGTAAGGCTATAGAGCACACTTTCAACCCAGTCTACCTTGGGGTCACTCTAGATCGCTCCCTCACCTACAAGAATCACATCTTGAAAACGAAGAAGAAGGTCAGTTCCAGGAACAGCATCCTGAAGAAGCTAGCTAACTCGAAATGGGGCACTGATGCAAGTACCATCCACACAACAGCCCTTGCCCTCTGCTTCTCAGCTGCAGAATATGTTTGTCCTGTATGGGGCAGGTCAGCCCATGCTTCGAAGATTGACCCATCTCTCAACAGCGCGTGTAGGGCCATAACAGGCTGCCTTAAACCAACCAAGGTAGACGACCTCTACATCCTGAGTGGCATCGCCCCTCCTCACATCAGGAGGTCTGCACTCTCTCAAAAGGAGAAGCTTAAACAAGAAAATGATCCACTCCACCCTCTCTTCAATGCCTTGCCAACAACAAAGCGTTTGAGATCCAGGCATAGTTTTCTTCACACTACCGTGTCCCTCAACCAGAGCCCCCACAACTGTAGGTTAGACCTTTGGTCAACCCGTCTTGAGTCTGCGCCTCACAATGTCATCATCGGCCCTAAGGAATCCCTCCCACCAGGATTCCGTGAACCCTGGCCGTTCTGGCTCTGCTTGAACCGCCTGCGGGCTGGAGTCGGCCGTTGCAAGGTGTTAATGGCCAAATGGGGCATCGACACTGAAGGAAGGCCAGTATGCGAATGCGGAGAGGAGGAGACCATGAGTCACCTTCTACAATGCCCTCTTCTCCCCTTCCCCTGCTCCCAAGCTGACCTTACTACTCTTTCGCCTAATGGGATCGCCTGCGTTCAATACCTAATGGGTAGAGTTTAATTCAGATTCCCCTAAGAACCAATACATATGCAATGAATACTATGATCTTTAAAATGTAATCAAGTATAATTACAAATCAAACAGAAGAATAGGAGAAAGGACTCGAGAAGAAGAAGAAGGATTTTTTTTTAATGTCGTGAAGTAAGATTCATATCATTTTAAAGCAGTACATCACACCAGCAAATCGTATGAGGAAAATATACCCCTCCATGAAATATGTGCTTATTATAATTAGAAAGTATTTTTGTGGGAATGGTTGTCCTAGAACCTACGTGAACTCCCTTTGTCACCTGATATTGTTTTCAAATTATTGTACTAATTACCAGAAAGTTAATCAGAACTTCTTTTTTGTTCCAGTAGATCCTAGACCAACCCCATATACAAGCCCCGTAGTGGCTTCTTCTCTCGATAGACCCATCTTTTTGTTATTTATTATCATTGAATTTTTCCTGTCTGAGCTATTCCTTTAATGTACATCTACCCTTTACAGCACTCTACTATCTAATTTACCCTACTTCCCTTTATTCTATGTGTGTAGATTGCATGCAACTGGGACTGAAGAGGGCAGCAGACTGCACTCTTGTCTCACTGGTCTGTATACATCAAGAGGCGGAATCCGTGTGGACGTTTCGTATGTAAGTTTGTAATTTGTTCATTGTAATTTGTATTGAAAGAATAATTTCAACTCTTATTGTTCTGAATATGAGTTGCGTACTTCGTTTAATTTCTGTCCATGCTTGATGATTAACGAACATAAGCATTTATACTATACTCAAATCTTTATTTCATGTATTTTTCAGGTAAAATAAGCTGTATCACTATTCGTCTTAAATGTTAAAAAGAAGAAATTATGTTATTTGAAGAAAAAAAAAGAATCAAAATAAGCTTTTCCAAGAATCATAATTATTCGCTTGCCTTTGAATGCATGCAGGGTTTACGTTTCTTCATTTTGTTCTGGCTTTGTAATTGATTATCTGAGTTTCATAACGGTCCAAGTCCATGGTGGTTAATTTTTAGTAAATCATGAAAAAAAATAATATTTCTTGTATTTATCACAAACATACGGCAGTGAAGCCACATACAAATTATAAGTTTATGATTAAGTTATCAGAAATAACATTTATTGTACCTGATGGGCGTTCGTTAAGTTTGGTAGACTTGTTTTTTTTTTCTTTTAATCAAAACATAAATGTGTTTTTATTTATTCTGTCTAGTGATCGTTGAGCTATACTCCTTCAATCCAAACTTTTGTTTGTATTTATGTCCTACTGTCTAATGAATAAGTTACATTACAAGCCCATAAGTCCCCTATTATTGGTCTCCTCCCTATTTTATGTTTCACTGATATATGCATATTTATTTTTTTATCTTTTATTTATTTATTTTTTTTTTTACGTATTTATTAATTCATATATTTTTTTTTTATTTATTTATTTTTTTTTTGCGTTGTTCATCGAAATCCAATGTTATTTGTTTGATCTGTGTCCTTTTTTCAAAAGCCTAGAAATTTTGTTATGGCATATATTTATTCAAATCCAATATTGTTCTGTTTGATCTGAAGAACGACTCTGTACCGCAGAAGTACGACATTCATCACGTATGAGCTACAAGATAGGCTGCTCTAAACAACTCGCCCATAATCTTCCTGATCTCGTACTCAACAACAAACTTGATGAACATTTTTCTTTAAGTTGAACGATGATTTTTATCGTCATTCGCATTCTGTTTTAATTTAATTCTGTAATCGACAATTTGGGAGTTGTTTCAATATAGTTGGGCGGAACAAACTTATATTATGCTATCATTTATTGGATCAATCGATAATACACTCTAAAAACTGAAGTGCTGTTTTTAGCTCTTCAAGGGCTGAAATCAGCACTTTTTAAGTGCTTACATAGTGACTGCACTCAAAGTGCTGTTTAACTGCACTCAAAGTGCTGTTTTAGCACTTTCACGTGAGCTGAACTTTCAGCAAAAATGGGCAAAAACGGCGTGACTCCGTTGGGATTCGAACTTGGGTCCCCTGCATGAGAAGCGCTGACGAGCACGTTAGACCAATTCACATCTCACGGTTGCTAGCAGATCATATTGTTGCATGATGAACTTTCTTCAAATTTGCCATAATCATCTACTATGCTGTCATAATTAAAGCCAGTTAGCGAGATCTCCGTTGGTCTATTGGTAACGTCAGTGGTACTCTTCCATGTCTAGGTGAACCCGGTTCGAATCCCATACCGACCATGAACATTTTTTGTTGATAAATTAGCACTTGGGTAAGTGCTAAAACAGCACTTCAGGTGCTGATTTAGCACTTCAAGTGCGGTCACTATACGAGCACCCTTAAATTAGCACTTCAGTTTTTAGAGAGTATGCTCCTGGCATCGATGGTGTTGAGTCTATTGGGCTATTTATGATTTTAAAAAGCATTAGCTGAAGTAGTAGTGGTAGAAGTAGTAGTAGAAATAGTAGTAGTGGTGTAGTAGTAGTGTTGTTGTAGTAGTAGTAGTAGTAGTAGTAGTAGTAGTAGTAGTAGTAGTAGTAGAAATAGTAGTAGTAGTGTAGTAGTAGTGTAGTAGTAGTAGTAGTAGTAGTAGTAGTAGTAGTAGTAGTAGTAATATAGTGGTAGTAGTAGTAGTAGTAGTAGTAGAAATAGTAGTAGTGGTGTAGTAGTAGTGTAGTAGTAGTAGTAGTAGTAGTAGTAGTATCAGTAGTAGTAGTAGTAGTAGTAGTAGTAGTAGTAGTAGTAGTAGTAGTAGTAGTAGTAGTAGTAGACTAATGTAGAAGTAGTAGTACTACTACTACTAGTAGTAGTAGTAGTAATAATAATAATATTAGAAGTTGTATAACTAGTAGTACAATGAAGTACAAGTACTAGAAGTAGATCATGTAGATAAACTATAATTACCATTTTTATACAATCTTGTCATGAAGGCTGAAACAAAATTTTTGGGGAAAATGATAACGATTAAGGGTTTAAGGTTGTTGCTTCATTTTCCTTGTTCCACCATTGAAGTAGAATAAAATATTTCGATTTTCAACGATCACACGTTTTACTTACATTTAACTTAAAGACCAGTAACAACCCTAGAACCTTAAACACATTGCGCGGGGTTATGAATGAGGGGTCCTTGGTTGGCAAGTTAAAAAGGGGGTCGCAAAAGAAGAAAAAATGCATCGTGGGGGTTGATAAACTCATTTTGTATACTTCAATCCACGGGGATGGTTTGGGGAACGTCCAATATATAGCCAATGTTCCTAAAATTTGAAGTGGGCAGACAAATAGTCACGAAATTGAAGCCGGAGCAAAATGATGTGGATGTAGCAAAACGAAATATCCAACCTTTGTGACTTTACAGTGTATAACTTCCATTTAAGTTCAGAATGGGGTAACATGCACTGTCAGTGAAAGATGATCGAGAAATCTATAAAAAAAAAATTGTGTACGAGCAGTAAAAGTCCACAAATTCAGCTATTTTGCACTATTTTTAACCTAATTTCAGGATCAGCATTTTACATGGTGAGAGTACACTTATACTTTTTCAAACTTCAAGAACTGTCTTTATTACATCCGATTTTTATTGGTCCTCTTAATTTACTTTTTAATTACTGTACTGATTATTATTTTCTATATTTTATGTTACTTTTTGTATTTTCCTTTTATAGTTGTATATCATTATCAGGAACGTGATATGAAAAGCCTAGTCGATCATGTTTATATTTATCTATGATAGGCCTAAATGTCTTTTTTTTTTTTTTAAATCAAAAGTATTTCCTTAAAGTTTGTGCTGTTATGATATTGTGCAATATTATTATACTTACTCGAGTAATACATCAGTTCAGTTATACAGAGCATTTATTTTTATGACACATCCATGACATCACTTATGTATGGGGAGCTGTAAACAAAAATAGTCAAATTTGGCCCTACAAAAGAGGATTACGTTCTTATAAGAGAATGTAAATCACGGCAAACTTTCAGATTAGCATTAAGAAAATTCTCTCTTACAGAATATATTCATTTCTAATTCATGTCATATGTATATAGTGTAAATTTGGCAAACTATGATAGCATAATTTTGTTGTAATATAAAGTATGTACATTATTTTTTACTTACCTCATCTACTAAATGTACATTCATGCACTTGATGTAACAAATTATACAAGAGAATATAAATTAAGGAAAACTTTTCGATAAACATTTAAGAAAACTCTTCTCACAGGATATTTATTTCATATGTAAATGATGTCAATATTGTCAAACTATATTGTGGGTTTTTTTTTCATGATATAAAGTATGTTCATTATAGTTTACTTATTTCATGTACTAAATGTAATGTATGTACACGATCTTACAAATGATATAAGAGAATGTAAATCTGGGAAAACTTTTTGACTAGCATTTAAGAAAACTCTTCTTGCAGAATATATTCATATCGAATTAATGATGTAAATAATGTAAATATTGTCAAAATGTGGTAATTTGGTTATAATATAAAGTATGTACATGTATCCTCACGATCTTCTTGATCTTTGAGTCCCCAAGGTACACTCCTTGGTTCTATCCTTTTTTTTAAATTATGGTTAATGATTTGTGTAATGATGTGCCAATCAAATATTTTAAATATGTTGACGATCTTTCGTTATTGCAAGGTAGAAAAACAAATGAAGTCTCACAATTACAACTCACACTCAACTCAATTGAAAACTGGTCTTCGTTAAATAATATGACTCTTAACCCTCCAAAATGTTTTACTTTGTATGTTACTGTCATGAAAAATCCTCCCCCGCCTGAGGATCTTTTTTTATAAATACAACAAAATTGTGCAATGTTGATAATGCCAAAATTCTCGGTGTAATAGTGCAATCTACTTTAAAATGGAATTTACATGTTGAAGAACTTGTGAAAAGATGTAATAGGAAAATATATATTTTAAGAAAAATCAAGAAGTATAACTTACCTGTAAAAGATTTGGTTTTAATATATACAGGTTACATACGACCCATTTTGGAATACTGTGCCCCTGTCTTTCACAGCGGGTTGACAATAGAGTCAAACAGTAACATAGAAAGAATTCAAAAACGAGTATGTAAAATCATTTTAGGTCCTCTTTATATTTCATATTCAAATGCCTGTCTATGTAGAAGTTTTGCCAAATCATTGCCAAATAACTCAACGTGCCAAATTGGCTACCACCCCGTAAACATGTCGAAATAGTGAGTTTTCGCAGGACTACGGGGAGCTTATCTAGAACGTTAGCATAAAAGAGGGCACTATTTTTAAAATGCGTGCAAACCCTCGTTTTCTATCTTCTTCAATAACTTTTAATAAAAGTTTCCAATGGTAACCGCACGTGTACCCTTTGGCTTGTAAGACATTGTAACGTCTATTGTTGCAAGGAAGATTCAATCAGTATATAGGGCTTTGATATACAGGGCGACACAGAAAAAAACAACTAATTTTAAAAGCATCTGTCACATTGAAATGTTTTGTTACTTTGATGATTATTTCATCAATAGTCACTCTATATTCCATTATACCAAACGTACAAGTGTATTGTAACGGTCGACTGAGCACTTAGGTTTAGAAAAATCGTAAAATTTGTCTTAAAGTATATTATACCAAGTTTTAGCAAAAACAACCCTTTTAATTAATTAGACTTTTTAAATATTTTGTCCTTCATGAAAAGACCAAGGAGGACTGACCTAAAACCATGAATGAATGCTCAGAAGCCAGGGTTTCTTGTGACAAAACTTGGAAGAAAGTGTATCTCAACAACCCTGATAGCAGAGTGACGTCTTAAAGACGTCTTAAAGACATCACGTCAGACGTCTTAAAGACGTCAGGAAAAGACATCTTTATGACGTAAATTTGCACCCACGTTTGACGTCTTAAAGACATCGTATTTTTACGTCATTATTACGTCTAAAAAAAGACATCTTTATGACGTAAAAATACGACGTCAAATTTTTTTTTTCTGACGTCTTTAAGACGTCACTGTGCTATCAGGGATGTTGACATTAATACTGAGTCCTATCCTATCCTATCCTAACGTATCCTAATATTATTTATAACCTATGCTGTCCTACACAAAGGCCCTATTATACTGGCAGTTTGTCCGGTCCTGCTATATAAAGTGCTACAGACAAATGTTTGA
>CALNVZ010003434.1:4510370-4525616 GCA_940671915.1 Paracentrotus lividus | reverse complement strand
GTCAATCGATAATACACTTAAAAAACTGAAGTGCTGTTTTTAGCTTCAAGGGCTGAAATCAGCATTTTAAGTTGCTTACATAGTGACGTGCACTCAACAGTGCTGTTTAACTGCACTCAAGTGCTGTTTTTTAGACTTTCACGGAGCTGAACTTTCAGCAAAATATGGGCAAAAACGGCGTTGAACTTCGTTGGGATTCGAACTTGGGGTCCCCTGCCATAGAGAAGGCGCTGACGAGCACGTTAGACAATTCACATTCACGGTTGCTAGCAGATCATATTGTTTGCATTGATGAACTTCTTCAAAATTTGCCATAATCATCTACTATGCTGTCATAATTAAGCCAGTTAAGCGAATCTCCGTTGGTTATTTAGGTAAGTCAGTTGTACTCTTCCATGTCTTAGAGTGAACCCGGTCGAATCCCATACGACCATCGAACATTTTTTGTTGATAAATTAGCATTGGGTAAGTGCTAAGACAAGCTACTAGGTGCTATATAGCGACTTCAAGTGCGGTCACTATACGAGCACCTTAAATTAGGCACTTCAGTTTTTTAGAGAGTATGCTCCTGGCCATCGATGGTGGTTGAAGTACTATTGGTCTATTTATGATTTTAAAAAGCATTAGGCTGAAGTAGTAGTGTAGAAATAGTAGTAGAAATTAAGTTTAGTAGTGGGTGTTAGTAGTCAGTGTTGTTGTAGTAGTAGTTAGTAGTAGTAGTAGTAGTAGTAGTCAGTAGTAGTAGTAGAATACGTAAGTATAGTGTAGTGTAGGTGTAGATGCAGTAGTAGTAGAGGTAAGTAGTAGTAGTTAGTAGTGAGTAGTTAGTAAGTATAGTAGAGAGTAGATGTGTAATGGTAGTAAGTAGTGTTAGTAGTGATAGTAGTAGTAGTAGAGTATAGTAGTAGTAGTAGTAGTATCAAGTATGTAGTATTAGTAGTAAGTAGTAGTAGTATGTAAGTAGTAGTAGTTGTAGACCTATAATGTAGAAGTATTAGTACTTATACTATCTAAAAGTAGTATTTAGTTAGTAAATAATAATTATTAGCAAGTTGTTATAATCTAGGTAGTACAATGAAGTACAAGTTAGAAGTAGATCATGTAGATAAAACTATAATTACCATTTTTATACAATCTTAGTCATGAAGGCTGAAAACAAAATGTTTGGGGAAAATGAAACGATTAAGGTTTTAAGGTTGTTAGCTCATTTTCCTTTGTTCCACCAGTTGAGTAGATTAAATTCGATTTTCACGATACACGTTTTACTTACATTTATAACTTTAAAAGCCGAGTAACAACCACTAGAAACGCTTAAAACACATGGCGCCGGGGTTATGAATGCAGGGTCCTTGGTTGGCAAGTTAAAAGGGGTCGCAAAAGAAGAAAAAATGCATCGTGGGGGTTGATAACTCATTTTGTATATTAATCCACGGGATGGTTTGGGGAACGGTCCAAATAAATATTTAAGTCCATGTTCCTAAATGTTGAAGGGGGACATGACAAATTAGTCAAATTGAAAGCCGGTTCAGCGATAAATGATTGGAATGTAGCAAAAACGAAATATCCAACGTTTGTGGACTTTACAGTGTATACTTCCATTTAAGTTCAGGGAATGAGGGTAACATGCCACTGTCAGTAGAAAGAATATCGGAGAAATCTATAAAAAAAAAATTGTGTAGAGCCAGTAAAAGTCCACAAATATCAGGGGCTATTTTGACTATTTTTACACTAATTTCAGGATCACGCAGTTTTACTGGTGAGAGTACACATTATACTTTTTCAAAACTTCAAGAACTGTCTTTTATTACATCCGATATTTTTATTGTCCTCTTATTTACTTTTTAATTACTTACTGATTATTATTTTTATATAATTAATTTTACTTTTTGTATTTTACAGTTAATATTATGTGTATATCATAATCTAGGAACGTGATAATAGCAAAGCATAGCTCGGATCATGTTTATATATAATCATATGATAAGGAACATAAATGTCTTTTTTATTTTTTAATCAAGTGATTAATATAGGTAATATGAGTATAGTATACCAACTCTAACGAGTATGACATCTAAAGTTATGCATTATTATAACGAAGTAATATAAGCAGTTATGACTTATTTAATGACACATCCATGACATCACTATATGTATGGGGAGCTGTAAACAAAATATAGTCAAATTTGGCCCTAACAAAAGAGGATTACGTTCTTTAATAGAAATGTAAATCACTCGGCAAACTTCAGATTAGCATTTAAGAAATTTCTCTAAGAATATATATCAATTTCTAATTCATGTCTATAATTTTATAGTGTAATTTGGAACTATGACTAATGATAGATATTTGTTAGTAATATAAAGTATGTACTTATATTTTATACTAATAACGTCATCTCTAATGACTAACATATAACACGACTTGAAGTACAAATATAAGAGAGAATATAATTAGAAAACTTTTCGTAAAATATTAAAACACTCTCTACAGGATATTTATTTTCATATGAATGATGATGTCAATAATATGTCAACTATATTGTGGGTTTTTTATCTGAATATAAAAGTATGTTCAATTATAGGTTTACTTATTTCATGTACTAAATGTAATGTATGTCGATCTTTACAAATGATATAAGAGTAGGTAAATCTTGGGAAAACTTTTTTTGACTAGCATTTAAAGAATAACTCTCTTGCAGAATATATTCATATCAGATTAATGATGTAAATAATGTAATATTGTCAGAAATGTGGTAATTTGGTATATAAATTACAGTATGTACATGTATCACTCACGATCTTTATATTATTTTAATTCTTGAATCTATATAGGTACCCAAGGTACACTCTGATTCATAATACAACATTTTTTTCTTAAAATATAATGAGTTAAATGATTTGTGTAAATTGAGTGCCAATCAAATTATATAATATAGTTGACAGATCTTCGTATTGGCAGAAATAAGAGAGGAGAACAATGAAGTATCAAACAATTAAACAAACTAACAATAACAAACATACAATGACAATAGAGTTCTTCCCGTTAAATAATTGAACTCTTACCTCCAAAATGTATATTACTTTGTAATAAGTATATAACTGTCATAGAATTCCTTCCCCGCCTGGGACTTTTTAATTAAAATACAACAATTGTAGCATAGTGAATAAATAAGCCAAAATTCTCGGATGTAAATAGATGCAATTACTTTAAAATGGAAATTACATGTATGAAGAACATTGAATAGAAAAAGATGTAATAGAGAAATATATAATATTAAGAAATCAGAAGTATATTACCAATGTTAAAGATTTTGGTTTATATAAACAGGATATACATAGACCCTATGGATACTGATAGCCCCTGTCTTTCACAGCGGAAGTAGACAAATAGAGTCAACCAAAGATAACAATAGAAAGAAATCAAAACGAAGTAATGATATCATTTTAAAGGTAGCACACTTAATATATATACTATACAATGCCATGAATACTAGATAAGAAGATATTTAGCCAAAATCATTAGACACAAATAACTCACGTGACCAATAATAGAGACTACCCACACAGAACATGAATACAGATAAGTGAGTTATACAACAGAAGATAACGAGGGAAGACAAATATTAACATAGAAACGTAGACATAAAAAGAGAGAAGAACACACTTATTATATAGCGATGCCAACCCTCGTTATCAATATCAGATTCATATCATAAACTAATTTAAATAAGATTTCAAAGAAGATAAACAACACCAGATGATACACATTTGGACTAATGATAACATAAAATAATAGATACGATCAATTGTAGAAGAAGATATCAAAATCAGAATTAGAGAGCTTATAATAATAACAGGAGAACTACACAGAAAACAACATAAAAAATTAATTAGACAATCTGTACAAACATTGAAAGATATATATAGATAATACTATAGATATAGATATTTATCATCAAATAAGTACACTCAAATAATAATATCCATTTATAACAACAGCATACAGTGATAGATACAAGAGAATACGGCCTGGCCCTATAAGGTTATAAAGAAAATCGTAAATAATAGATACATATAAAGATTAAATATATAACACAAAGAAATAATTTAAAGCCAAAACCCACTAAATTAAAAAATAATAAAAGACTTAATTATAATAATTATAAGAAAATATAATGGAACAAGAAGAGAGACATAAGACCAAATAAACACATAAATGAGACATACAAGAACACGAGATAATAATAATTAGATGACACATGAGAAGAGTAGTATACTACAACAACACATATTAAAGATAAAGCAGAAAGAAAACAGTGACGTCTTTTAAAGACGTACTTAAGATAAAACTCAGACGTCTTAAAAGAACGTCCAGGAAAAAGACATCTTCTATGACGTAAATATAATACACCCACAGTATATAGAACAGTCTTAAAGACATCGCTATTTTACGTCATTATTACGTCTAAAAAGACATCTTTATGACGTAAAATACGACGTCAAATTTTTTTTTCTGCAGTCTTTTAAGACGTCACTGTGCTATCAGGGATGATTGACATTATACTGGAGTCCTATTTCCTATCCTTTCCTAACGTTATTTTTCCTTAATTGTATTTATAACCTATGCTGTCCTACACAAGGCCCTATTATATGGCAGTTTTGTCGTGTCCTGCTATTTATAAAGTGCTACAGACAAATGTTTGAAGAAGACAGTTACTTATTATTAAATTTACAATTTTTGTTAATGAAATATGAAGAATTTATTATGAAGCACCTGAACATTGTGTAAATATACATAAAATGAATAATAATTTAAAACAATTTTGATTATGTCAATAAGCGAATGCCGGTTACATGGCTTAAATTGTATATTTCTATTCATTTTTCCCCCTTTTTATCAAATCTCAGAAAATACTGACTTCCATGAATATTGTATTTGGTCAAAATGAAGCAAAAAGATTAAGTAACTAATTAAATAGAACGTTTTAAAGAAAACAGTACTTAAAAGATGTACGATATTATTGGATTCAAAAAAATGACAAGAAAAGTAAAAATACGGTCCTATAGAAACAGTTCGTTAAAAGACATCAAAAGTATGTCTTATAACGTTTTAAAGACGTCTTAAAGATGTCGTATTTTTGGTCAAAAGAATGAACAAGGAAAAGTGATCTTATAAACGTCGTAAAAGACATTCTATAAAAGATATATATTTGTCGGGTAGAAAAATAGACAAAAAAGTTGTCTATATAGAGTTTAATAAAGGACAAAGTTCTTAAAGATGGTCGTATTTTGGTCAAAAAATGACAAGAAAAGTGGGTCTTTAGACGTCGTAAAAAAGGTACATCAAAAAGTTGTCTTATAGACGTTTTTAAAGAACGTCTTTAAAGATTGTCGTATTTGAAGTCAAAAAATGAACAAGAAAAGTGGTCCTATTAGAAACGTCGTAAAGACATCAAAAAGTTGTACTTATAGACGTGTTAAATACGTCTTATAGATGTTCGTATTTGGTCAAAAAATGACAGGCAAGGAAAAGTGATCTTTATTAAATGTCGTAAAGACGTCTTAAAGATATCATATTGGGATAGAAAAAATAGACAAAAAGTTGTCTTAAGACGTTTTAAAGACTTCTTAAAGATGTCGTATTTTTGGTCCAAAAAATGACAGAAAAGTGGTCTTATAGACAGTCGTAAAGACATACAAAAGATTGTCTTTATAGGACGTTTTAAGACGTCTTAAAGATGTCGTATTTTGGTCAAAAAATGACACAGAAAAGTAGTTCTTATAGCGTCTTAAAGACCATAAAGACGTTCAATATTACTGTCATATCTTATTGCTCCAAAAATAGAAATTAAACGTCTTTTGAAAGTCAATTACCAAGAAGACATAATCACATACGACATAGAAAACATGTTAAAGATATTTAAATATCAATTTTAATGCGTTTGGAAGGACGATCAAAATATATAAGACATATAAAATGTTCAGATGTTTACGACGGTATGACGAGTTGACCCAGTTTTGACCAGATTTACTAAGACGTCTTTAAGACGTCAGTCTGACTAATACAGGGAAGAATATCAAAAATTCAAGTAAACTCAGTCATCCAGATGAGCAAGGGTAGGAAGTGGTGTCCTGCGGGTAATCTCAAGGCATCATCAACTTAATCTCGCGACGGAAATAAGAATTATTAAAGAGTCTCCGTACTTTTAATTCCGTCCGGAGACCTCCGTGACATTTTAAACATAAACTGTCTCAAAAGTACCTTCCGCGACTCAAGAAACTATTACATTGACTGAGGTATGAGGAGATGATCTCCGGAATAAGTTATACACTCCGTTCTTCAAGGAAAAAGTTCAAACCGTCTCAAAGTAGGCCCAAATCCGTCTCAAATTAGTTTCAAAGTGTTTTCTGCGAAGTGAAGGATTACCACCCTTCTCTTCGTTATGAAATGAAAATAAATAAAATTACATATCCCATAATCATTAAACACATAGGACATACAATAATATATGAGCGGTCTCAAAGAAGGGTCTTACCTTTCTTGGGACGCCACTACGCACTGTATACGAGACAAGAACTTACGAAGTATGCAGAATGCGATCCAATGCTCGAAACCTGCTTTTGTCATCTTGCATAAAGGATGTCTATGGCGCGCGACAGTGGCTGTATTTTCAAAGTCTATTGTTGCTATACGAATTCAATCCAAAGGCTACTTTATCAGGGATACCTAGTTCTTTTTTTTTTTCATACCAAGGTTTTATTGTGTCAAATGCGTCTATGTTTATAACAGCTGACCCAAAACATTGCTGATATGAAAAGAAATAACCTACCGCCCAGCCTTTATGATTAGTCAAATCAAAGTATGTTTCTTTTATGTTTTAGCAAAGGGGGAAATGCCTGAGCTGTATACATTCCTATCAAAGCGCTCGCTGATTGGCTTATAACTGACTTACGTTCTCGAGCTCCGCTGAGAACCTAAGTAACCTATACGTTCTACGTTTCAGGAGAACGTACATTTCCACAAAATAGCGTTGTAGATTTTGACAACGGGGAGCTATCTCTTGTAGCTAGGGGAAACCCTCGATTGTGCACACGAAAACTCGTAATTTAAACGCTTACCAGCCGTTTCTAGCAAATACCAGTTTTACACTCCTTTTCCTGTACTAACAGTATGCAGGGGGTTGGGGCTTCAGCTATTTTGAAAATGAAGCCTTTCATAATGCTAACGTTCTAGATTAGCTCCCCCGTAGTCCAGCGAAAGCACCCTAATATCTTTACGTCACACATCTACGTTTCATCAATACAAGTTTAAAACCAAACGCTTCCAAAATAGCCCTTTGCCTTTTCTGGTAAACCTACTCAACCAAAGTTAATCTCACTTTCGTCTCATCTCAGTACATTTTGTGAGCTAGTCTTTTCTCCATCTTTGCTGTTATGTATATGTAATTATTTTATAAGAGCTTGTTATTTTAAAGATGCTTTTTTATAAAATTTGAATTGAAATTGAATTTTTAACTTGTATATAATATGTATTTATGCTATGTTCAATAACGTAAACAAGAATGTATCAGTTTTTACTGCCTTTCTCGTAAAATGCTCGATTGCTTAATAAATCATTATTGAATTGAATTGAATTGAATTGAATGAATTGAATCTTACAAAATAATGATATAAGAGAAAGTCAATCAGGAAAAACTTTTCGACTGGCATGTAAGAAAATTCTTCTTGCAGAATTTATTTATAGCTGAGTAAATTCATATGAAATATTGTAAAACTGTAATTTATAATTTTGCATGTTGAAATTGAACGGGACCAGCCTCAATTAACTTAAGTTATTCAACACATAACGTCGCGTCATTAAATAGAACCGTTACACGCTCATGTAATACTCCGAACGATCGCACTAAAAAACATTAAATACAATGTTAGTTCGCCCAATTGTAAACTACCAAAGAAATGGCAAAATACTAAACTCCGAATAGCCGAATGCTGGAGTGAACTTGGTCAAGAGTGCCGACGATATCGCGATTTCAAACACGCATTCTGCTGAAAAAGCGAGAAAAACAACAAAAACTTATTTCACGCAAAAGCGTTTGACAAAATTTCATCAAGAAATCCTATCAGTGTAAGGAAAGGGAATTACATCAAAATGTAACTCGAAATGTCAGATAATGAGCTTTCCTTACAATTTTGTTGACATTTAATCCGGTCGTGATTTCCAGACCCTTTTCGAGAAGGTCGGAATTTTACGGAACGGACACACAATTTTGAGATGTTTGGTCTATGATTTCATTTTTTGTCAGCACCATTTACCAATTTCATATTCATATTTTGTATGTATGTTTTGAAATGTTGATATTTAATAGATACAATACAATACAATTTTGTGTATTTCATATCTTCTCAATTAGGGATAGACTTAGGTCAGTATTGTATAATTGAATACAAAGTTAATCTTACGGTGATGAGGTTTACGGTTATTTTGGTTAGTACGCATTCTCCATGTAGAGTCAGTGAAGCACAAAACAGTTCAAGCGCAAAGTTTGTACTGAAGTTCATTCGTAAAGTTTGTACTCCAGTTCAAGTAAAAACCTTATAGTGCAAATCAAGCACGAAGTTAATACTCTAGGACAAATTTTGTAATTTAATTTGTAAAGAATCCTTTAAAATGGAGGATATGGTTGCATTAGAATTCGATGTTGCTTGGCTAGCTTCAATTCAGATAACAACAATAACACTAGGTTTACAGGATGATGCTTAATCCTGTTCATGGGATTTTAGATTTATTTATCATAAAATAGAAATACATTATACAATACAAATAACACATGATAAAGAAATATAACAACATAATAATGCATTAGCTGAAAGAGGGCTCACGTAATCATTTATCCATTTTAAACATTAATTACACATAGCAGAGCGGTTTAGCCGAATAATTGTGCAAATTTTGACTAAAGCATGAAATTTCTACCAATGATAGTACATGCCATAACTTTTATTTTAAGATCGGGAGGTAAGTCAGGTTTGACCTCTGATGACCTCCAGAGGTCAATGACCTCCAGAGGTCAATGACCTTTAAATATCAAAATATTGATATTTTGCGTCAATTCTCTGTGAATGGCATGATAATAATGTAGGAAACATGCATTTTATGTTACAATCAATGATTATTGTGGTATCTCAATTCGCAGAGACGTCTCCGAGACTTTTTTTTCCGTCGCGGAGACGTCTCAGAGACGTTTCCTCGACAATTTTCAGAACTGTCTCAAAGCTTTAAAAAAAAACAGTCTTGAATCTGTCTCTAATACTCGCGGGACGTTCTGCTACAAATCTAGACCACGTGACAAATCAAGTCACGAGGATCTCGGAGACCTCTCAGAGACGTACTCGCGACAAGTGTCAAAACCGTCTCCAAGCCGTTTCCAAACTGTCTCAAATAGTCCCATATCTGTCTCAATATAGTTTCTGCTATTCCCGCGACTCATGAAACTTCACGGGGACTGAGGAGACGTCTCGGAGACGTCTCTGCGACAAGTTTCCAGCGGTCTCCAAGCTGTTTCCAAACTGTCTCAAATAGTCCCATATCCGTCTTAATGTAATTTCCCTGATTCCAGCGACTCATGAATCTTCGTGGGGACTGAGGAGATGTCTGGAATACGTTTCGGAGACGTCTCTGCGACAAGTTTCAAAACCGCCCTTACAAAAATGTCGTGTGGTACCACGCAACGGTACCATACAAAATACCACAGGATTTTCTTATGGTTTTTTGGCACAAATACCACACAAAATACCATACAGAAGTACCATACAGCCAAAATACCTTAGGATTTCCTATGGTTTTTTGGCACAAATACCACACAAAATACCATACAGAAGTACCATACAGCATAAATACCATAGGATTTCCTATGGTTTTTTGGCACAAATACCACACAAAATACCATACAGAAGAACCATACAGCCAAAATACCATAGGATTTCCTATGGTTTTTTGGCACAAATACCACACAAAATACCATACAGAAGTACCATACAGCCAAAATACCATAGGATCTCCTATGGTTTTTTGGCACAAATACCACACAAAATACCATACAGCCAAAATACCATAGGATTTCCTATGGTTTTTTGGCACAAATACCATACAGAAGTACCATACAGCCAAAATACCATAGGATTTCCTATGGTTTTTTGGCACAAATACCATACAAAAGTACCATACAGCCAAAATACCATAGGATTTCCTATGGTTTTTTGGCACAAATACCATACAGAAGTACCATACAGCCAAAATACCATAGGATTTCCTATGGTATTTTGGCACAAATACCACAGGATTTTCCTATGGTATTTTAGCAAAAGTACCACAAAAAAAAAATACCATACAGGAGTACCATACAGCAAAAATACCTAATAGCATTATCCCAAACTAGTACCACACATCAATACCGCACACACTTACCAGGATTATGACATACCGTTACGACCGGAACACCACACGCCGTTAATTCAGGGATACCACACGCCGTTACCACAGGATTGCCGCTAGACACCCAAGGATACCATACTCTGGTATATATACCACTATTTAGCAAATATACTTTGGGTGACAGTTAGTTATTTTCTATATCTCTTGATAATAATGCAAATGTCAAAACTATCGCTCTCGATGTTACTTTGTGTTTAGGAAATATATTTCCCTAAAATAAAAAATATTAATATGCAGGCAATTACTAGTTAATGAGGAAAGCTTCACAAAATACTGATTTGTGCATACAAAAACATTGTATGCAAATGAGCTAATTACCATAGTACCACACGAAGTTACCACAGGATACCTACGACTACAAACTTCAGCAGTAAACTGCCATAAATCCACTTTGGCACTAATGCCGTTCTGTGTTTCATCCCTGTTTGGATGTTTGTCTTCATCGGTTCCGTTCAATTTACCATTTGTTAATTATTTCCCATTTCGTCTAATCATGTCGACTGGTCAAACACCACTTAGTCAATTTCTGCTAAGAAACTATCCCTTAGAAAAAACAATAGCATGTGACAATACTACGCAACGAGTAGGTATTGACGCGTCCCGGGTGGAAGGGGGAAGATCGAGCCCCCCCCCCCGCATCGACGTTTGTTGTTTGTGGGATGCGTCCACCTCGATTTTGAAAGCTTTAACAAAAATGTATGTACATTATAATAAACGAAGAGCACTTTGTGCGTAAATGAACCAAGTTCATGTCTAATTATAAAAGCAAAATTCGGCTCGCGCTTCGCTTGAGCTTGCAGAACTAAAAGAAACCAGGCATAATTAAACTAATAATTCTTTCTTCAGGTCTGATGATTCATTTTCCTTTTTTGTTACACGCTTTATTTTTCTACTTTTGCATTATGTTGTGAGGGTTAGGTTCATTTCGTATGTAATTTTGGATGTTTAATAAGTATGAGGTATTATCTTAAGCGCTGTCTCCACATTAATTCCATGTGCTCTAGAATATTGCGCTGTATTATTTTATATGTCTCTTTGGGGTGCTTTATATTATTCCTGAGTCTAGGTGCTATGAATAATTCCTTCTCCAAACTCTTGGACTAGTCGAATCTTTTTGTTTTATTGTCTTAATATTTTGTAGTACAATTTTTATGTATTTGCCCACTTGTCCATGAGTGATGGAATAAACTTTGTAAGTTGTTCTAAATGTGCTTGGTGTTGTCTAGGTCCTGTATCGTTTATAAGAAAGTAGCCAATATTCAAGCATAGGATACAAACTAAATTATATATATATGTATGTTAAATACGTTGATTAGTGCGATTTCCTCGCTCTTCGATTAATTGTGTTTTCTATAGTGATTATCAGCTTTATGTATACTCAATGGAGTAAGCTACCGAATTATTATAGAGGGCAACACATTTTTAAGTCGCGCTATCGCGTGTCTCACAAAGCAGGAATACTTAATTTAACAATGAGCTTTATCGAATATTATGAGCAATGCTTCAGCGTCGCTTCTGTTGGTCGAATATGCTTATTATTTTTCCATACCTCATATATCTTAGATTTCATTAGTTCTGCGATTTAAAATATTACTGTGATAATAGTGAACCATTCTGTTTCGAATTTTTGTGGGTGTGCTATACAAATACCATTTAAGAATCCTTTTCCGATTCCCATGATAGTCAGATGAAGTATTCCTCATCCTGGTTAGTGTGCTCCGTTGCTCTCTCTACGTACCTGACGTCGATGCACATGAAATCGCAGCCCCTGATGGTGGAGGACCGTGCAGTATTGTACACAGGGCTCGATTGTACCATCAGTGGATCTCCAAGGTATACATGTTTCGGCTCATATACCTCGTGCACAAATACATCGTGGTATTTGCTTTGGCCATAGGTATAGACTACTTAGCGTGACTAGGCTCGTCTAGTAATTTGATGGGGTGTACTTAGCGTTAAAAAAAAAAATTACAGCACTCAACACTGTTTATAGCGTTATTCTGTGGGTACTTTGTGCCCAAAAAACAATACACCCCCCATCACCCCCCACCCCCCCCCATGTATGTTTCTGCCACAGACACTACATTATGTTATGTATTGCTTGTATGGTTTTTGGAAATACCCATATAAAAATAGAAGAGGTGGGGCCCCGTGGATTGCTGTATGGGTTTTTGTCGAAATCACCAGTTGTTGTCTTTGTATGTTTTTGATTCACGTTATTCGATGCCGACCCCTCGCCCACCCAGGCCTTTCGACGCCTTTGCACAATCCATGTTAGTATTGCTGTTTATGTTTTTTGGACACCAAATACCATATGTATCCCCCGGGGTATTGACTGTATTTATGTTTGGAACAAAAAATACATATGTATGTATAGCGTATTTCTGTAGCTTTTTTGGCACTAATCCTATGGTCATGGTTGCGTGTTATGTTTTTTGGCAAACAACCAATACCATAATGTGCGCGGTTTTGACTGTATGGTTTTGCGCACAAATACCATATGTATGGTCTATTGCTGTATGGTTGGCACAAACCCATATGTATGCCGTTTTTATTTGCTTGTATGGGGTTTGGCACACAGACTACCATATGTATGGATTTGCTGTTATTTTTTTTAACGCATATCCATGTATGTATGGTTAGTGCTGGTATGTTTTGGGCACACATAGCCACATGGATATGGCACATACCAAGTATGCTCTGTATCGCCCGTGTCATTTGTCCCGTCTCTAGCCTGCGTTGTGATGACCGCTGGAAGAAAAAGTTCAGCGCATGTTGCGCCCAAGCGTTTACCCCCCCAGACCCCCCCGGCCCCGCGCGGCCTCGCTCCGCCAAAACATATGGTATTTGTGCCAACCATTACAGCAATACCATACATTGGTATTTGTGCCAAAACCATACAGCAATACCATACATATGGTATTGTGTGCAAAAACCATACGCAATACCATACATATGGTATTAGTTCAAAAGCATACAGAAATACCATACATATGGTAGTTGTGCCAAAAACCATACCGGCATACCATACATATGGGTATGTTGTTGTCCAAAACATTACAGCTACGTTACATATGGGTATTTGTGCCAAAAAACCAGTACGAATACCATACATATGTATTTCTGCCAAAAACCATACGCAACACATACATTATGGTATTTGTTGGCCAAAAACCATACAGCAAACCTACATATTGGTATTTGTGCAAGAAACCATGACATATGGTATTTGTGCCAAGAAAGCCATACATATTTGGTATTTGTGCCAAACCATACAGCATTACCATACATATTGGTATTTGCTGCCAAAAAACCATACAGCAATACCATTAATATGGTATTTGTGCCAAAAAAACAGAAAATACCATTACATTGGTATTTGTGCCACCAAAACAGAACCATAATTATGTATTTGTGCCGGAAAACATACGCAATACCAAATGGAGTGCCAAAAACATCGCATACCTACATGTGGGTATGTTGTGCAAAAAAAAACATACAGCATCCCATACAATTGGTATTGTGCCAAAACCAACAGCAGATACCTACTATGGCATTTTGTCAAGAAACCGATATCATATGGTATATGTGCAAGAAACCATACATATGGTATTTGTTGCCCAAAAACATCAGCAATACCATCATATGGTAATTTGTGGGCAAAAAACCAGTACAGCAATACCATTACTATGGTATGGCCAAAAAAAAATACAGCATCCTACATATGGTGTGCCAAAAAAACTACAGAATACCAACATATGATTTGTGCCAAAAAACCATTACAGAAATACCATAACTATGGGTATTTTGCCGAAAACATACGCGGATACCTACATATGGTATTTGTGCCAAATACACAGCACTGCTGTTGGTATTCTTTATGGTACCCTTTTTCCTGTGTGGTATTCCTTATGGTTTATGGTATTTTTTGTACCATAGATCCATACGTCCAAGGACATTCAGAAATACCATATGAATACCACAGGACATTCAGAAATACCATAGGAATACCACAGGACATTTTTGTAAGGGCGTATCCAATTAAGCCGTTTCCAAACCGTCTCAAAGTAATTTCTGCGAAGTGATATACCACCATTATGCTGCAGTCACACAGACATGTACGTATAAACACGTTTGTGTTGTTTTAATCTTACTTCTTCTTCTATTCTATCCTTTCTTATGTATTTCTTTGTTTTACTGGATGAACGAGATTATCAATATTTCCACTGCTGACACCGGTAGGCATCTGTGGGGATCCGCAGAAAAGACAATATTTTTTGGACGCAACCGGACGTAACTCAACGTAAGTGTCTGTGTGACTGTAACATTAGTAATTATAAACAGGGTTTTATATTTGAACTCTGAAAACAATGAAAAGTCAATGGCCTCTCGAAACATCAAAATATGAATATTATGTGCGTTATTGGTAAAGGAGGACATTGCTATAATGTTATATTTTTTATTAAAATGAGACCATTCTTTCCAGAGCAACTGATACTTAATTACAGGTTCCTACCTTTCAGATCTAAGGACTGTAAAATGTTAATGACTTCAAAATATAAAAATATTCATATTTGCCCTGTTGTTATTAAAATTTTAGTAATTCCAGTCTGTTGCAGTCTCATTTTTGCAACAAATAGGTAGTTATCAACAATTTTATACCTTTTTTTTGCGCCTTGGGTGCATTTTAGGCAGAAAAGAGCGCATTACAAATTTAGAATTATTGTTATTATTACCACTATTATTATTATTATTAC
>CALNVZ010003434.1:4467891-4507805 GCA_940671915.1 Paracentrotus lividus | reverse complement strand
TCCAAGACGTCTCCTCAGTCCCCGCGAAGTTTCATGAGTCGCGGGAATCGCGGAAACTAAATTGAGACGGATTTGGGACTACTTTGAGACCGTTTGGAAACGGCTTTGAGACAGTTTCGACACTTGTCGCGGAGACGTCTCTGAGAGGTCTCCGAGATTCCTCGTGACTTGTGGAAGATTTGTCACGTGGTCTAGATTTGTAGCAGAGACGTCTTGCAAGTTTTGGAGACAGATTTGGGACAACTTTTTTAGTTTTGAGACAGTTCTGAAAATTGTCGCGAAGACGTCACTGAGACGTCTCCGCGACGAAAACAAAGTCTCGGAGACGTCTCTGGGAATTGAGATACCACCATAATTATTGAGTGTAACATGAAATGCATGTTTACTTCATTTTTATCTTGTCATTCACAGAGAAATAACGCAAAATATCAATATTTTGATATTTGAAGGTCATTGACCTCTGGAGGTCATCAGAAATCTGACTTACCTCCCGATCTTAAAATGAATGTTATGGCATGTACGACCATTGGTAGAAATTTCATGCTTTAGTCAAAATTTGCACAATTCGCCTAAAATTTGGGGCTAGACAGCTCTACTAATATTCGGTAACAATATCTATTGACATGTTGATTTTTTTCTTAATTTTTTTATACTCCACTTGTAATAATAATTGCCAATATAAACACTTTAATTCTATACTCTGTAAGAATAATGGTAATAACATTACGTATATATTACATTATCATTATCATTGCTTTCTCCTTTAAGTTTAATATTACTCTCTATGAATATGTTGTTATATTTCTTTATCATGTGTTATTTGTATTCTATAATGTATTTTTATTTTATTATCTGATGCATGTTGTGCACAATTCAACTTTTATTTTGCGATGCATGATTGTTTTTTTAAATGGATTTCATGTTGAATTTAATTGAATCTCGTATTAATAATCACATTGTTGGCTGTAATGCATTAGCTGAAGGAGGGCCCACTTCACCTCTCATTGAAAGCTCACAGTATACGTTTATTTTAAGCATGTCTGCATTCAATGTCTAGAAACTTGTTAAATTTGCTCACAAGAACAAAATAAAACATTTTTAAGAGCATGTTTTAACCCATTGCACCGAATTATTACTGGAGCTCAAGCAAAAAAAATAATAAAAAATAAAAAAAACGTATTATACTTCATGCGCAAAATTGTACTGAAATTCATCCTCAAAATTAGAATTCCAGGGAAAACATTGTAATGTAATTTGTCAAGAATCCGAAAGGTGGTACGTGTTGTTTGAATTCGAGATAACTTTGCGAGTTTTCAGGGAAGAACAGTAGCACTGTGTAACATGGTATGGTTCTTTAAGACATTTTAGAACCATAGTCACATTATTGGCTATAATGTTTTAGCTTAAAGAGGGCTCACTTCATCTCTTATTCATCTCACAAGAACAAAATAAAACCCTGTGCTCCTCAGCTGAAAATTTAAGAGCATGTTTTTAGCCCATAGCACCTATTATTTATAATGCTGTAATAGCGAATGTTATGCAGCCAAAACTTTTATGCACAAGCCAAATATGTTTCTTGTCTGTTTATATTTGATATGATAATAAGGCTCGTCCAATCACCTGTTCCTCAATAACAGGAATCATTGTAAAAATTGTACCCCCCCCCGCCCCCCCCCCCTCCCCCCCCCCCCAAAAAAAAATCCCTTTTCAATCATGATCGCTTTAATAACTTTTGATTTGATTAGAAGGGAAAGAAACAAGACATTTTATCTAAGGTGTAAAAATATGCTCGGTAAGTTGTCTACTAACCTGACCTGAGACACAACTGACACAGGATGCCCAAGTTCCAAGGCTGCGAATCGGCTATCTGCCATTACAAACTGTATATTGTGCATCAAGGCAAACACCATTCTTTTAGAATCTTTTAACTAGAATCTTTTAAATGAAATCAGATAACATCTCACTAATTTGTCACATTTTCATTTTGAAAAATTGGGACGATTCTTTACTCTTTGCTCTCTGACAAACAATTTTTACCGTTCTTGTCATGAGGAACGGATTATTGGACGAGGCTCATTACCCAGTTACCTATGAATGATACAAAAATGACATTGGGTGCGGGTTGTGCATAAAAAGCCACGCTCTGAGTGTTTATTTTTATCTTTTATTAAAAACTATTTCTAGAATCATGATGAGAAGAGACTATGAAAAGGCATGAAGAGAAAGAGAGAGAGTTTGCGTGTATGTGTGTGTGTGTGTGTGTGTGCGTGCGTGTGTGTGTGTGTGTGTGCGTGTGTGCCTTTGTGCAATTTCTTTTTCAGAAAAAGATGGGTGTTGTTCCAAAGATTTTTTTCTTGAATAATCATGTGTTAGGTTTGACATTTTGAAGAGTATTATGTAAACATTTTTGTACATGTATGTGTATTTGTTTTAATTTTACAAGTTATATATTTATAATAAATAGCTGTAGAAAAATACGCGTCATCATTTGATAGATTAGTAACACGTGACCTACCTTCAATAAATAAATACCCCCTAACTTTATTATGACATGCTTAATATTCACCCAAAATAAAATGTGTAATAACTATTGCTTTTTGAGAGAAATACTATAATCTGATAATTATCAAATAGATAATAGTAGTAGTGATGTTTGTAACACTTGAAAAAGAGACAAAGAAAAACTAATTTCATAAACCAATTATTAATGATATGGGACATGTTCATATTTCAAGTACAAAGGAGAGGGCGTAATCATGATACAGCATGATGCCACGGATTATATTAAAGCTTGTTTTATGATCCCGGAAATTACTATTTCTATATTTTGGAATGTATCGGCCAACAATTGATATAATTATCGACCGAATATGACAAACTGTTCATACACCTTATCAAATTGAATTGCAGATTTTGAGGAAATTATTTTGCACTCTCAGCCGATTTGAAATTGGTCGAAACTTGGTGAGTAATTAATACATGTAATTATCTTTGTGTGCAAAAACTGGTGCCACTCCCTGGTTTCAATTCGAACTGGTGTACGCAATATATGTACATGAGCACTAAACGGGCCTACCATCATTGAACATGTACTGAAGTATGACGTAATCATACAACTTGTGTTCAACGAGATGAAACAAGCTATTGGGCAATCCCAATATAAGTATTTTTATTTTTTCATCAGCATTATTACATAATAAACTTACGTCAGACTGCAAAATATGTATTTTCTTGAGATATCTATTAACACCGAGTATGCGGCTGATTAAAATAAACTGAAAATATGTGTTAAAAAGGTAGCCCTAATACATGTAATAGGAGAATTTTTTTTTTCATTTTTAGTAAAAATGTAAGTGAGCTCGGCAATATTTCTTCAGTTGAGTAAATGTAATATCAAAGAAAAATATAGCCTGAACTTTCAATAGCATTTAGGGTAGATGTAGGGAATACCGGACAGTAGGGAATATCGGACGGTCACCACATGTCCAGCCCTAGCTGCCAACATAAGATCAACTGAGTTGAAATACCGGCATCTATTGGTCAGGTGGTCTGTCTGGGAAGGTCGAATGCTGTATTCGACAACAACAAGTGAGAAATTTCCGAGAAAACTACCACAATCTGTCAAGGTAGGAAAATTTGCAGCCTGAAAAATGGCCTGATATAAAAATTGACATTTTAGAGAATGTGATGGTATAAAAATAGAATTGGGGCATGACCTCTATTTCATGCTTTATGCACATGTGTGGAGGGTGGGCCAAACGTGTATGGAGTGTTTGCACTGTACAAAGCCTGTGTATTGGGGTGGCAGTG
Source organism: Paracentrotus lividus (assembly GCA_940671915.1). Classification (NCBI taxonomy): domain Eukaryota; kingdom Metazoa; phylum Echinodermata; class Echinoidea; order Camarodonta; family Echinidae; genus Paracentrotus; species Paracentrotus lividus. Next base: position 4,503,995 of record CALNVZ010003434.1, on the reverse strand, counting down.
TGTTGAAAAGTGCTAGTCAGTCAGTGTAGGGAATACCGGACACTACATGGACGGTTGTTTGTTTTACTTCCGGGTTGAGTTGCTAAGCATGTAGATCAAATAGTAAGTTGCATATATAATGTATTATATTTATTTATTAAATTGTTTGACAATTTTGAAATGTCTATTTCTCTTTATTATTATTGTGATATGTCATGATCTACATGAGATATAAAGTTATTCTGAGTGCTTTGAAATTTTGTAGTAAAATGCATATAATCTTCTAAAAATGAATAATGTTATAAAAAATCAATACAAACATGTTAAGTTGATGGTTTACATTCAAATCAGTGCTTCCAGACAGATCTTTATACAAAAAAAAAGGGTAAAAACATATTGTCCGGTATTTCCTACACTGTAGGGAATGCCGGACAATTTAGAATGACGTCAGTATTTGCAAATAACTGCCTCAACAAATATTTGATTACCTCATTTTTTTGGGGGGGAAAATAAAGTTGAATGATGAAGCTAAGCAATGACAATCTTTTTCTTTTGTGATTTTATTGTTTTCATGTGCTAATTAAGCAAATGAGCAATTGAGCTTAAGTGACCGGTATTCCCTACATCTATTTCCACATTTTCACTGTTGTTATTGTGCAATGCCTTTTTTTTAATACATGGTTATATTCATTTATAACCAAAAGCGTTGACGACCAAAATTGTTATGGTGTAAAAATGAATGAAATCAACGTTGTACCCTAGACAAAAAAAAAAATTTGACCCGTACCCGAGACAGAAGACTTGGGCCTATAACCATAAAACTAAATTTCATTTGAAGAACAATAACAGCACTACACTGCAGACGTTTTTCCTTGAGGTAGGACTGAGGGGGCCTTGGTCGGTCGCGTAAACAAAAAGGGGCCCCCAAATGAGAAAAAATGACAACACTGACCATCTAGGTGGTTGACAAACTTTTTTAGAAGAAAAATCCCTTGGAAGAGTTGAGGGAACGTCTAATATCTATCCAGAATCCCGGAAAGTGAAAGCGGTCACAAACACATTCGAGAAATTAAAGCTAAATCAAAGTAATGTCGGTAGAGCGACCTTACATGATATTATAATATATAATTTATATATATATATATATATATATATATATATATATATATATATATATATATATATATATATAGAACCAACAAAATAAAAGCAAAGGTTCCTATCATGATATTTCAACTGTACCAGATGGAAATAGATAATGGAAAATACTATTATTGTACACTTTTTGTGTAAATGTGACTTTTGAATTTAAAAAAATAAAAAAACAAAAAGATAATGCGTACATTTCAATATTGAAATACGGTACCAAAATAAAACAGTATAATTGAATTTGAAGAAAAGAGAAATGATGCCTTTAATTCCATAGAAACATACATTACAATTTCCAATACAGAAGCTGGATTATGAAACTTTAAAAAAAAGAAAACGTTTATATATATATATATATATATATATATTCAAGGAACTAAATATAAGGTATCTGAAATGATTTTGGTGCATGGAAATGTTTCTTATGTGTTTTTTTTTTTTTTTTTTTTTTTTTTTTTTTTGGGGGGGGTTAATAAATAATGCATTCACTGTTTAAAAAAGATAATAAAATGAAATACATAAATAAATAGATAAACAAATAAGATTAACAAGTTGTTGGCATGTAAAAATTACAGTTTTGATTGTTTTCCATTTTTATGCTATTTTTCTTTTTGAAAGAAATATAATTTTTTAGGAAATCGGCTTGATTTTACAGTTAGCAGCTCATGCAACTGTAAATAAACAGGAATTACATTTCCCGACAATCTTTCCTGCGTATGTAGGAATAATTCTCGTAGTTCCAGTTTTCCATAAACGGAATTTCCCTGTTAAAAAAAAAAGAAACAAGTTCTTTCTAAAAAAAAAAAAAATTACTCTTAATAAAGAGGTTTCTTGCATATCAACAAGCTTCCTTGTTTCTTGTTCATTGTTCTGTGTAATAGTTTTGAAATTATTAGGGAAGTTTTCCTGTCGAAAACACAACTTAGTCTGTTCAGCGATGGTAAAAAAGAAATATTAATGAATTTACAAACTTGTTCTTAAGTTCATTAGGTAGATCATGACTATTCATTAATATTAATTTAACCATGGGTCGTTGTACTCATGCACAATGAAATATATCACCTTACATATGATTAAGGAAATTACTCTAACAACCCTAAGCGAAGTTGTCAAAGAATAGGTGTGAGATTTAGGATTATAATTTTGGATTAGTGTTGAGGATTAGGGAAATGATTAGGGATTAATGGACTTCACCAATCCACATGCTAGGTATTTTCTGTTTGTGTTTATAACATTTTATAATATGATATATACAGGAAAAGAATAACCTTTTACAGCGCCTCTAAAAAAGGTGGTCAATAACGGGAACCTGTAAAATTAAATTAGACTCTGACATAATAAGGCTGTAAAAAACAGGGATTCCTGGTATCTTGACTGCCAGGTAATTTCTCGTGAAAAAACGGCTGTTTTTTTTTTTTTTTTTTTTTTTTTTTTTTTTTTTTTTTCAGAGGCATTTTGACCATTGGATTTTTAATTACACGCTTCTTAAATATAGGCCTATATTGTAATATTTACATATTAAATGTTATAAGAGGGGCCGCGGAGCCGGGGGCTGGGGGGCTTCAGCCCATGAACCCACCCCCGCCCCTTCTACTTTTTTTCAGCAAACTTGTCAGCAAACGTGCATTTAAAAAAAAGCGAAAAATGGCCATAGATTTGTGATTTTTAGGCTGTTCACCCCCCCCCTCCCATTTCGGCTCAGACCCTCCACTTTCAAAACGCTCCGCGGCCCCTGTAGAATAATCCATCTAATATTGTTTTTCAGCGATAGACATACGAAAATCGTAATAATACTCGACAGCAAAGCATCCCGTTTCAAAACTTTTGGCGCCATCTCATTTCCATACGAGGGCCGTACTCACCCTCTTGGTACTGCGCGAATCGGAGATAAATACATAAATGGATGTTTTCTACTAGCCAAACGTTCAGCGTATTGAATAGTCAAGCTGTACAAAGAAACACTTTCCCTGTAATCTTTTTACGAAATGCATTGTTGTAATGTGTTAGGAGTGACTGTGCATTTAGAATAGGGCAAGTCCACGCTACTTGTTCCCGAGATGGTGATTTTTCGACTTTTTGACCATTTTTGTGTCAAGTCTGTCAATGGGTTTGTAAAGGTATACATAATGTGTCATATATCACCATAAAGGGTATGAAATGAACTTAATGCAAATGCAAATGAGGTCAAAAAGTCATTTCAAGGTCATTGATATTCCTGAAAAAATATATAAAATGCATTAAAAATGCTATTCTCAACCATTTCAAAAAGAGGTTTGTAATAGGAGTACAACCAAAAAGTAAGTATTTTCTGTTTTTATATTTGCTTGGCTAACTCTCGTGAAAATATCACGAACCTAGCAAATAGCTTCCCATATTTTTATACTTAAAATATTCAGGTCTCAGAAATATTTTGACAAAAGTTAATGATCTGATGTAAAATCATACATTTTTATTACCCACCCTCCCACCTTTAGAAATGAAACAAAATAAGTTTTTCGTACATTTGTGTTTTGTATTATGTTTATTTTGTTTTATCAGAGAGATTTTTTAACAAAAGATGTTGCTACGCCTTGGCTACACCAGTTGTTTAATAAAAAAATATTACAGGGAATAATTGTCCCGTGTGTTACTGTCCCGTTTGTAACCTGACATTCTTAGTACCTTCAGGAATATACCAAAGGATTGAGATTTCATTTCAGATTTTTCAACCCCTATGTTTGGCTTTGAATGTCCCGTTTGTTACCGCGCAAACTAGCTTGGACTTGCCCAATACTGATATGCTTCTTCATACGAAAATTCATTATTAATTTTGTACACAAATATTACAGTAGTCATTGAACCAAATCTTTGGGACCAACTCCAATTAAGCAGCTTTGAATGTACCAGCCGTTCGGTTTTTTTTTTGGTTTTTTTTTATTCATTTTTTCCCTTCTGTTTGCTTTTCATTTTTCCTCCGTGAATTTCATTTCTTTGTTTTCTTTTGTTTGGATGTGGTAGTGCAATAGCACGTTACAGGCAATATTTGATAGTGGCATATTTGGTTTGTTTACCCTCATGAATCACTCTCGGAACTGAATAGCTGTTCCTCATTCTCTGTCATGCATGTAGTCACACGTTCGTTCCATCAGTTATTTTTTTGCTTACCTTTAGGCTTGGGGTTAGTATTGGTGCTTGGGTTAAGTGACTTATTTTCAAAATAAACAAACATCCGTAAAATCATTAAGTATAATTATTTCCCCAAACATTTTGTTTCAGTCTTATGATAATGTTTTACAAAGTATCGATATCTGTGCTTGGAGTTTAATTGTGATTCATGTTTTGTTCTGTTTCTACAAGGTATCTTGAGAAGATGGTATAAAAAAGTAAATATTCTAAGCCCCAATCAAAATTTACTTTGACCATCCCCCTAAATAATTTGCACCCCAAACAAAGATGAAATGAAAATAGAAGTTTGAATAATATTTCAAGTTATATTTAAACTCGTATACGAACCTTGCAGTAATAGCATAGAGGCGAGTATAAGATAATCAAAGAAGAGATAGACAGGCCAGTATAAAATGAGCTATGGTCACCCAAAGTGTACAAAAACTTTAAACATTGGCTTCCTATTTTCTATTATTTTTAAATGGGAACATATAAACTTGAAAATAATAATGAGAATAATAATAATAATGATATAATAATAATTGGAAATTTATAATGCGCGGTTTCTACCATCATTTGCAAAAGTTTAAGACCACCCTAAATTTTTGGGGTATTATGTTCAATGAGCATTATTCTTTTGTTCCATTGAAATATTATGTAACATGTTTTCCTGTCATGGTTCATGGGATGAGATTAATGGTTTAAGTTCATTTCCATGAATGTCTTTGCCTCAGAAGGTCTTCATCTGGCACTTTGTCTCTTATCCAGGATGGGAAAAAAAAACAGAGTCTAAGTCAGGTTCAGAGGGTTAAAATAGTAACCCTTTTCCAAGAAGGCTACTCTGAACGCAAGATTAGTGAGAAGACTGGGTGTAGCAAGACTGTCGTCCACAATGCCATTCACAAATTTCGAAACGATGGCTCATTTTCCGACCGGAAGAGGAGTGGTCGTCCAAGAAAAACAACGCGTTGCGAGGACAACATGATGAAGAGGATTGTTGGAAGAGATTGTTCCATTTCCTGTCGTGACATCAAGGCCGAGCTGCAGTCTACTGGTATTACAGTCAGTAAGAGTACCATTTCTCGCCGTTTGAGCAAGGAATTTGGGCTAAAAGAATAATGCTCATTGAACATAATACCCCAAAAATTTAGGGTGGTCTTAAACTTTTGCAAATGATGGTATATGTATATACTCAACTGCGCATGATATAGTGAAATAAGAATGAACAATACACAATATTATAGTTAAATCAATGCTAAGGTGGAACGTGGGTCTGCTTTACAGATTATTATTACGTTTAAAGTTAATCTACACGTCACGGCGCGTCGGGGTGACGAAGTTATTGAGAATGGAAATGCTCTACTTATGCAGGAAGTTTTAATTATTTAACTAATAATCCATTAATTAATCAAGAGGGTAAAAAACATGGTACTCATGGTTAGAAGTGATTATCAGCTTATTTCCCTTTTTTTTTTTTTTTTTTTTTTTTTTTTTTTTTTTTTTTTTTTTTTTTTTTTTTTTTTTTGCAGTTCTTGGTGTTATTCACATACTTTATCATTGCTCTTATTATAACATTTGTAAAATGTTATTGGGTTTGTTTGTTCATTTTTTGTAAATCAATGACTCAAAGAATACAGGTTCAGAATTGAAATTTAAAAAAAATAATAATAACAATAAACAAATAAAAAATTTACAAAAAACGGCGGATCGCCTAGGTAACACGACATTTGCTCTTGTAACAATTCTTCCTTGGTTTATTTCGTTTAATGTGTATGATTTATTTATGGTCGTAATACACTTTTTATCTTCTTATTTCCTTACATTTTCCTTTTTGTCGCTCACCCATTGTATTAGGGTATTTTAAATACGATAAACAAACACACCAGCAATCACACACACACACACACACACACACACACCCACATTCACAATATGGGTACATTTGTATGAGAAAAGCTTGAGAGAAGTACATGTTCAGACCCCCCCCCCTCCTCCAAATTCAATGGTACTTCACACTGTGTTGATTCGAAATTTTCTAATTTTCTATAAAGAGAAACTCACAAAAGAACCAACCCGCCAGAACTCCTTTGAATCCATATCTGAATAGGGCTCTACGGATAATAAAAATGACGATACGGTGTTTACCTCGAGCAAATACAATTCTTTTTGTATTATTGAAATATATATTATGTGAAATGGTGGTTTCGAAGCAACTTTGGATTTACGGGATATGACCAAAAAATACGTTTGGTTAAGAAGTTATGATAACCCTATTTATTTAGTGATGTTTGAAAAGAATAAATCGTATCTGGAACAATAGTTGCTAGTTACGATTTATACATAAACCAATGTCGTAATGAGATCTGCAATGTACTCTAATGAATCGACCATCATAGACGATTACGCATGTCATTTATGGATAATATATTTAATTTATTGACTTACAAGTGTAAAAGATAATGAACTATTAATCTATTCATAATTATATACATGATATACCTACTTTCAATATTTATTAGATTTTGTTATTTAGTCATATGATACACTCAAGGCCCAGTTGTGTGGGGGAAAAGGCTATATATATATTGTGTTTCTGCTCATGCTGAAAAAAAATCCTTTATCTAAATAAAAGGGTGTTTCCCAAACCTGTCAAAGGCAATCATCTGACGACATATTTTTGACCTTTTATTCTAACTGGTAACCAAGCTAGCATACCAACAATGAAGTAATAATGTGGGTGTTTCTTCATACGATTAAGGTTTTATATACACCTTATAAGCATCTTATATATTTATTTTCAATGTTCAACTGTAACCTACAGAAATGGCGGCATTGGGAGGTATTGCCGACAACCTTCTTGTCAGCCTAGCTGAAGACATCGAGAATGGTGAGCAGATGGAGGCTCTTGGACGGGCACTCAGATTCAAACCTGCGGCAATTAGTAGATACATAGAGACCAGTAGAATAGAAGGACGGGTCACGTGCAAAGGAACACGTGACATGCTATTTGACTGGAGACAGACAGTGAACCTTGACGATCAACATTCAAAGCTAAATCAAGCTCTTACACAAGCCAACCTTATCATGCTGTCTCAGAAGTATTTACAAGACACAGAAAGTGCAACAGGTACATAAATAAAAATGTAATAATATTGACAGTTTTGAGAATGAGTGATATGTTTTCCTGTAAATACAAATAAAACTAAAGTTAGGAGTAGATTATTTATTGCGATGGGAAATTAGTTTGAATTACTAACATTGAGGAAAATATACGTTTAGAATAATTCACGCTCATTTGGGTAAAATGAGATTATATTCGAGTATAATTTAGTTGAATTTATATCCAAAATGTGCCCCGTGGAAAATTGATTTGCTCGTATTTTGTTATGTATATTTGGAGAATGGTGTCAATCTAGAGAACAATATCCATACTAATTACATCAATTTACCAATATGTTTATTTGAAATCAATTATTAAAGTACAGATAATGACAACAGGAGCAAATCAATTTCTAAATAACATTTAGCGTATTATAGTATTCGAGGCATTAATAATTTTAATAAAAATTCGTTGTGATTCAATTCACTAAAGCGTAACGTGAAGGTTTGTGTAGTAATAATAATATAATAATTCACTCTTCATCACCTTATTAACATGGTCGATACAGTGAGAAGGAATTAGAAACAAAAGCAGTTGTGATATTTTAGTCTTTACAATTTATACCATTCCTGGTATCGATAACAAGAAGATTTCCGAGTCCTTGAATGTTCTGCAATGTCGCCAAAAGCTGGAGAACAAATACCTAAACAACTTGTGCAAAATTTCGATGAAACCGTGGGATCAAAATGACTATGCAGAATTCAAAGACATGCATACACGTGTCACTATTGTAAAGAAGGATGCACGTGGTAGAGATACGAGGAAGAAAGAAGTACTCGATGGCTCAGTTACAGAAATATTTTCGAAGAAAGTAAACGGCAAGCTCCCAGTTCGCATTCTAATATCGGCTGCTGCAGGGCGAGGAAAAACAACAGCTGTCGCTAAAATGGCCTACGATTGGTCTCACAGAATTCCAGGATCAGCATTAGAACATCTACCAATTCTCTGTGTTCTAAAACTCCGAAATTCAGGCCAGCGTATATCGATCGGTGAAGCAATTAAATCTCAGCTTTTAAGCGATGTGAATGATCTTACACCTGACCTTATCGAGGATTTCATAAGAAACAATCAGGACATATGTCACATCATATTCGATGGACTTGACGAATATGCAGGAATCAGTTCTTCCAAGCAAAGTGAAGGGAGTAACATGATCAGTATCATGCGCTGGGAGGAATATCCAGAGTGTCGAGTCCTTGTTACCACACGCCCTCATCTTGAGAACTTCTTCGATGAAGGGGACCTTCCAAAGGTGTACACCAAGATGGAAATCGAAGGATTCTCGAGAGAGGGCTCAAGAGAGTATATTGATAGGTTCTTTGCTTCGTTTTCAGATTCCTCAATGGCAGAAGGTCTCAAAACATACCTGGGACGCACACCACTGGTCAATGAACTTGTTATAACGCCTCTATTTTGTCTCATGGTTTGTCATTTATGGACCGAGGGACTATTGCAAGACAATGTTGCGACTCAGACAGAGCTACTGGACAACGTGAATGTATTTCTGATGCATCATGCCAACGCTAGATCAAAGTCACGAGTCGAAATTACTGCCGAGCACTTAAAGAAAACCATTTCCAAACTAGGCAAAGTTGCTCTAACCGGTCTACTTAGTGATTCGAAAAAGCTCGTCTTTACTCCTCATGATTTCCGTAAAGTTCCCAATGTCCTTCAAAGAGCATGCGACCTTGGGATTCTTGCAAAGACAACTTCTTCATCATCGGGTATTCCACAATCTGAAGAGACCACTTCCACTACCATTGAATTCTATCACAAACTTGCTCAGGAGCACTCTGCCGGAAAACATCTAGCTGCCAGAACGAACAAATATTTGCTACGATGGAGAAGGTCGAAGCTGGACAGAGTACTGCGTAAAATCCAATCACACACTGGTGACTACGAAAATCTCATCCGATTCACAGCTGGTACTAAAACCACACTGTGTATTAGGATAATGGAAGCGATTCTATTTAACCATTCATTGGATGAGAGCGAGCGATACCGCATTCTCATTGACTGTTCATCAGAGACTACGCCCGGAACTGATGGAAACGTGTCTTCTTTGGTTCAAAGATGTGTAACTTCACAGGCGATTGTTCTGCAGTCACCGACTCTCTATACCGTCGTTGGAATGCAGAACCTTCCAAAAGAGCTGAAAAGACAGGCAAGAAAGCTCTTCTACTTTTTCTTTTTTCTTTGCGTTTTTATTACAATATTACGGATGTCTAGAACAAAGAAAGGGACTCTTTCATTTTGCTTCCTCCTGCCATATTATCACGCTAGTACTGTACATTCCTATGAGGGTGCTTTTTCAAACCACTAATTACCAATGTATCATCCATTATTAGTGAGGAAGGGATTAAACCCTGAGAATCGAGGCCTACAACTAATTTTGAGGAAAAAGGGTGATCTTTATTGAGATTATTTTCTCATTTTAGAACAAGAAGTCGAAAGGATTCTAGTTTTAAATTTGTATTTTCATCATGACAATTTTAATCCACGAGTATGATGTATTGTGTAGAACCATTCGGGTCTAATGTAGAAAAACGCTGCGAACCATTTTATCTTGCGATACTCTTAATACGGCAAAGGACCTCGTATTTACCTTAAACGACACTGTTGGACTCTAAATGTAGAAAATATTCCACATTGAATTACATGACCCGTTAAACCAGATTCAATCTAAAGGGGCGTCTTTCGGACTGTTACATAATCATTGCTAAAATTTAAAATTTCAGATCTGATAGATCATCGACTGAAAACAAAAAAGTTAAAAAGTTAAAACGCAAAACAAAACAACCGATACCATCCTGATCTTTCTTTTTACACTTAGATAGTCAAATGAAGACCGGGGAAAAATGGACCAAGTAATTCCCCTCTTTCATTCAAAATATTGAAAACAAATATTGAAAACAACGTTCTCTTCCTCTCTCTCTCTCTCTCTTTCTGCTTTCTCCTTCAGGTTCGAGAAGTTAATTTCAAAGGATCAACTATTACTTCTGACGTGACCAATGGGCTATGGTCCTGCCTTACATCATTCAACAAACTGGACCGTCTCATCATATTAGACTCTTCTCTCAGTTTCCCTCCATTTCCTCCTGAGCTTCCATACATCAGAAAGCTTACAGCCAAGAGAATGACGTCACAACAGTACGAAGGTCTGCTCTTATCTCTGCCTGGCTTGAAACTGATCGATATCACCATCGATGATGCAGAAAGAGATATCTCTCAGATCACGGCTGGTCTTCAACGGACCGGGAGAGAGCAGCTCACACATATCAGACTTGAAGCACTGGAGTCACTCCCATCAGAGAAAAGGATGGTATCGAAAGAGACGATGAGAGGACTGAGTCTTCTGATCAAAGAACAGACCAAGGATCTACAGCAGCTCCATGTATCCAGTATGAAGTGCGGAAATGTAGAAGACTTGGTGGAACTCTTTATTGATTCCTCAAACCATTCGAGTACATTGGAAAGTCTTGTCTTAAAGTGAGTATTGATAGATCATCAATGGTTTACCCAATTAAAACAATATTTTAAATATCCTATCTAAGATAGGATAGCGAAATGAAAAAAAAATAGGCAAAAGGTTACTTAGAGTATGATTAATGTTTCTTTAACCCGAGAACAATGACTGGAAGAAGAGAAAGAAACCTAAATGAAAGAAAAATGATTATTAAAACGTTTAACTTCTTTATATCATTATTGCTGTGATACAAAAACAACAAGAAAAAAATCCTAAATTCCGGTTTAAAGTGCCTGTGGTTATATAAAAAGTTAATGGAATATATTAAACCTTGGTTTTGTTGGGCTGTTTTATTTAGGGTAAATACTGTTCGTTAAAGGCGCTATAACATACCAGGCATCAAAACTTAACATATCTCATACAAGATAGTAGGCTACAGGAAATAAATAAGTTTGTCAGATTCATATAGGCTACTGATTGCCATTACCGATTCAAACGTATCTCGCCAAATAATAACTGATTTGTAAAAAATTATTATCATGCCCAGGTTTGATTTATATTAAACAACGTGTTCTAGAATAATTATATCAATCAAAATTTGCTTTTAACCCATTTCTTCATTCTGCTATATAGGAGTGGATGTGGATCTTTAAACTATCTCAGAGACGATATCACTTACAAGGTATAACGATTATAGAAATTTCTTTGTAGGTGTAAACGAATAACACTTTAGATTTTTTTTTTCAATTAACCGTTATGCCCTGTCCTCAAGAGGCTAATTTGAACCATATTATTATATTTCTCAAATAATGTATGATAGTAAAACGTTGATATCCTTTGGTGGGTTATTCAATGCTAAAATTGATGACTCAGTGTCGAAATTATATCATTAATTTATTTGAGTTTTCTTTTGAACCGTTTGTCTCAGGTAGATACATATCGGTTTTGAGTATCATTGAATTTTATATTAGGGGAGACCGGGGATGGAAGTCACGAAATTCACATTTTGGGCCAGATAATTTCAATGAAAGTACTCAAACACTCCATTTGGAGAGTGTAGATATCCTATTATGTTGGCTAAAACCTGAAGCACATAAAACTTGAAAACATGTAAACACTAATTAACTTCAGCTTAAGTAATGAAGAAATTTTTTGTAACAACCTACCCCGTATACGGGGTAAGTTGTTTTTATACAGTGTGTCCCACAAAAAATGCTAATGGCACTTTAGATGGGTATAATATTACGATAACAATATTATATTATTTATATCTCTACACCCGTAAACTACAAATTTATTTTCTGCAACTGAATGAAATATTATGTGATATGGTCCAATAATCACAAAGATATGAGCAATTTTTCATCAAAGATCAGGAAACCTCTACATCCAAGTTTAGTATTAAGTAGTACCGGGTATATCGAATAAAGGAAACCCAAGTTTGATCACTAATAATTTGACTAATATTTCAGTAGTGATTATGAAATTTATATGACTGTAAAGTGCAACTCATTACCATTCGAATGATATGTCTCTCAGCTCACCAATATTACGCATAGCTGAACCCCATTGTTCTGAAAAAGTCTTGCAAAATTGTGAGTGTTCACTTTCATGCTCCTTGAGATGCCTTATTCAAATGCGCCTGAAAGGAAACCCAACTTTGATCATCAATGAACGTGAAAGTGAACCACTCACAATTTTACAAGTCATATCTAAAACAATGAGGTTCAGTGATACATGATATTGGTGAGCTGAGACAGGTATCATTAAAATGGTAATGAGTTGCACTTTACAATGATAAATTTCATAATTACTACTGAAATATGTTTTCAAAGTAGCACTGATCAAACTTCGGTTTTGTTATTTAATACATTCGGTACTACTCAATACAAACTTGGATGGAGAGGTTTCCTGATGTGTAATGACAAATTGCTAATATCTTTGTGATTCTTGGACCATATCACATAAAATTTCATCCAGCTGTAGAAAAAGGATTGTAGTTTACGAGTGTAAAGATATAAGCAATATAATATAGTAATTTTAATATAGTACCCTCTAAAGTGTCATTAGCATTTTTTGTGGGACACACTGTATGTAAACATACGGGATAATTTGCTATAATGTGTACATCTCTTATACCATACTTTTGTTTCAACTTTCCAGTTTCTTCATATCGTTAACAGTAGATCAAGTAGAGCTCTAGAATAGACCAAAGTAATAATAGAAATATTAAATATTAACACCTGAAAATTGACACAAAATGTAATTTCGCATGTTTAATGTAATTGGGGTAAGTTGTTACATCGACATGGGGTAGGTAATTGTAAAAACGTACCCCGTGGGTGATTTTACAGACAAAATCAACTGTAGCTCAGGCATTAGGCAGAATTACAGGGCATGGCTCAGGGGTATATCAGTGACATACATGTACTATATTCACAATACCAGATTATCATCATATGCCTTTGGTTGTAAGAACTATTACAAATTTCAATTTTTGTCAAAAATTCACTTGGAACTGTAAAATATGTTTTTTGTTGATTTACTTTTTAATAAAACAACGGAGAAACCTCACGACCGGCAGTTCATCACAGCTATGTGTAGGCTGTATATAAATGTCAGTTAGCACGAACTCTCTTGTTCCAGCTTAGCACACTGAGAACTGTAACAACTGACCCGTGTAACTTTCATCCCCGGTCTCCTCTAATTTTCGGCATTTTTTGGATTGTGATTAAAAGTGTAAATTGTAAAACATAATACAGTTGACCAGATTGAAGTTGGATGATTATTACAAATATGTCTTTTTGTCTTCAAATTCAGGATAGCACACTAGAGATGAAGGAATGCCAGCTCTCAACTGAAATGACCAACAAACTTTGGTGCTGTCTCAAATCCTTCATTACACTACATCATCTCACCATATTAGACTAAAAGTATGATTTCATGCAATGCATAAATTAGCATAATTAATTCATATGAATTAAATAGATATTATTTTGGGAAAATTAACAGTGCATTCTTGTAGATTATATCGCACACTATACCATCGTGCAAAATTTTCGGGTGCTCGCGCGATCAACAGCCGAAATCTTATAGGGGGCGCATCATGGCCCCCTCCCTCCCCGCCCCCAGTCTTGACAACTACCAAAACACCCCAGTGACTAATTTGGGTTGAGTTCATAAAGGTTTTACCACAGCGCATATAGTAATTGCTCAAAATGTACATTTATTGCGTATGTATGATATTTTCATTTTTGTGTACAGTTTGCTAAATGTCACACACATAACCCACTAAAATGTCACACACGTGACCCGACATCACGATACAAAATAATAGATTTTAAAAAAAGAAATTTCAGAGATGACTCATATCCAGTGGTATTTTTTAGTATATCTCACAGCAATAAGAACATTTTATCATTTTAAACTCACAGGAATTTCAAAATGAAATTGAACTTTCAAAATCATGCCGTTCTGTGGAGTTACACACGTGACCCAATTTTTTTGACTTCTTACCTTGAACATGCATATTGTAAACATTAAAAATATTTCCAACAAAATATTTTAGCATAATATAAACATTAATTCAGTATATCTTTGAAATTGTTAGAGTTATAGCCAATAAAAGTCAAGATTTTGCATAATTTCGGTCACACACGTGACCAAGAATGGTCCAGAAGGGGTACTACAAATAGCAAAATTTTAAAATTCCATGCATCCTAGTTTGTATATACATAGCAAAATTTATACGTTATTTTGTATAAAAATGCAAAAAACGTCCTGTTTTCTAATCATTCGAATACATCAAAATGCCCGTTTTCTCTTCGCACACGCCTTTGTTTTTCATCTTTTACCAGAATTTATATCATCGGATTCTAACCGTCAAAACTTTTAAATTCATTTTATTTGACGTCCTTTTTTATTTATTTTTTTTTATTTCAAATTGATTTTCAACTTATTAGCTGCGCCAATTGAGCTTTACGGGCTCCAAAATGACCTGAAACTTATGGGGCGCAGAGTTGAAGTTAAGGGGGCGTATGGTATGGTATGGTTTTATTTTCCGTATAAAAATGAAACATGATACATGATACAGAGTAATAATATGACATAATATAGATACGGAGGGAACACTCTATTCAGAACCATTAATACAATGGCTCTGTTCTTCCTAGAGGTCCGCAGTACTACAAACATATAAACATAATATGAAATTAATATAAGATTATTTAAAATATAAATGTAAATTACAATAAGATTACCATAAATGATTCAAAATCTCAAAACCTTTCATCCATTCCTTTAGGTCATTTTTGAAAGAAGTCAGCGTGTTTGGTGTGCGAAAATTGAGTGGTAGGTCATTATACATCTTAGATCCGCGATAGGAGAAAGTCCGCTTACAGTAATTAGTTTGGGGTTTTGGTAGTACAAAGCTTTCAGCATTTCTTAGAGCATAATTTGTTTCTTTGTGGACAAGATTATTTTGCATATAATGAGGGGTTAAATCATG
Source organism: Paracentrotus lividus (assembly GCA_940671915.1). NCBI lineage: Eukaryota > Metazoa > Echinodermata > Echinoidea > Camarodonta > Echinidae > Paracentrotus > Paracentrotus lividus. Next base: position 4,488,590 of record CALNVZ010003434.1, on the reverse strand, counting down.
TAAAATCTTATACATCATAATATACATGTGCTTACTACGTCTTGTTTTTAAGGTTTCCCATTTTGGAATATCATGAATTTGGAAAATTGAAGTATGAATGTATGGGTTAATCCTAAGAATGATTCTCCCCGCCCTATTTTGAAGTTTTTGAAGTTGGTCCAGAAATTTATTTGGAGAAGATTGCCAAATAATATCTGCGTAGTCAAAATGAGGAAGGATAACAGATTGATAGATTATATTTAGGTAAGTTTCATTTAGTATATGTTTTAACCTGCCTAGAAAGCTTACCATTTTCCCAACCTTCTTTATAAGTTCGCTTAAGTGAAAGTCCTATTTTAATTTAGAGTCGATATTCATTCCTAAGTATTTTATGTTCTTCACCTGACTAATTATATGATTACCTATTTTCAAATTTAAGGTATTATGTTTATTTAGCATATAATTTGATCCTATCATCATTGATACTGTTTTTTCACAATTGATATATAATTTATTTTGATTCATCCACTTTGAAAGAGATTTTAATTCATAATTCATAACTGACTGTACCTCAAAGGGGTCTTTATGTGAGTAGTAGATAACAGTATCATCTGCGTACAAATGTAAACTGCAATTATTAAACACTTCAGATAAGTCATTTATGTATATTATGAACAATATAGGCCCCAAAATTGAGCCTTGCGGGACACCATGAGTTAATATCAATTCACTAGATGAAAAATTATTAATTGAAGTATACATTTTACGATTACATATATAGTTATAAAACCACTTCAGCATTCGGCCATTCACTCCAATAGAAGCCAGTTTCTGTAAGAGAATTCTGTGGTCAACTAAATCGAATGCCTTTTTTAGATCAACAAAAAGGGCCCCTGTATACAATCCTTTATCAGTTGAATGGAGCCATTCATCTGTAACCTTAGCAAGGGCAGTACAAGTGGAGTGTAAAGGCCTAAAACCAGACTGGCAGTTAGTCAATATATTGTTTTTCTTTAGATATCTTATTAAATGCTGTTGTATTATCTTTTCTAAAATCTTTGATAAACATGTTAATAACGATATAGGTCTGTAATTATCAGCTAAAAAATTATCCCCTGTCTTATGCAGGGGAATCACCTTTGCAACTTTCCACCTTGAGGGAACTTCACTTTGAGATATAGATTTATTAATAAGATAAGTTATAGGTTTAACAATTTCAAGTAAAAATGTTTTCAGTCGGAAAGAATCTATTCTATCAACTCCTGCTGACTTCTTATTCTTTAAACAACTGATTACTTTTAATACTTCTGCCTCAGTAACCTTCGGAACATCAAAATTATCGCCAAGACTATTGCATGATTCTGTGTTTACAAACTCTTCATATGTAAAATTTGGCATTCTGAAGTCATCACCATTATGTTGGTTTCCAATATTTACAAAGTGTTCATTGAAACTATTAGCCAACTCATTACATTTATCACCACAAGATTTCCAAGATTTCGTTCTATCTTGACAAGAACCTAGTTTATCCATAAAATATTTTTTCTTACTTCTTTTAATTTCAAAGGTTACTTTATTTCTTAGTTGCCTGTACTGTATCCAAAATATTTCTTGCTTCTTGTTTATAGCTTTTCTTTAATTTTGTCACGTTCTTTCATGAGTTTATATATATATATTCGTTTAACCAAGGGGAATGCTTTTTGCGCATCCTCTTTGTTTTCATTGGCATGTATTTATCTATTGTGTCCAAAAAGAGATCTTCCCAATTTTTAACGGCTTCATCAAGATCAATACACTCTTCAACTTTGGCCCAGTTTTGCCACCTCAGATCAGTAATTTACTTGATGCGATTTTCTAAAGGTTACGTAATTAGCAGTAGACTGATCATTGTTAACATGAGTTTTCCAGGTCATGTAACTCATAGAGTGGTCACTTAACCCATTGTGTATAACTCCAAAAGAGCATACTTTGTCTGAGCATGTTGTCAGCATATGGTCCACCAATGAAGAAGAATTAAGCGTTAATCTAGTGTATTCTGATTCATTGATCTGTCTCATCCTATATATATCATTAATTTGAGAGTATTTACGAACATCGCTAGTATATGGATGCTTAATAGCAATATTATAATTTATATCTCCCATTAAGATAATTGGACTATTGAAAGCACCTAAATAAACCAACAATTCTTCATAAGAATCTAACACGTGAGTTTTATTAGGCGGTCTGTACCAATTGATGAAAATAAATGGTTTTGTATTTTTCAGACGAATAAAAATACAGATAACTTCCAGTTGTTCTACCGATTCGGGTAATATCAGTTTTTCAAAAACTATACTTTCATGTATATATATTTAAAACTCCTCCACCACTTCTATTTCTATCTTTTCTTATAACACTATAGTGTGGTATATTTATTTCATTATCCCCAACTGAACTGTTTAGTCTTGTTTCATTTAAGGCCATAATATGGATATCATTAGAAGTCAAAATCGCTCCCATTTTTAATCAGCTTACAATGTTCAGATGACCAAATTTTATTCCCTTACCACTTAATTGGGAATAGACTGGAATGTTTCGATTGACATTAGTATATTCATTTTTGTTAGATGGTTGGTCTGTAATTTTAACATGTTTTGGTTGACAACTGTAATTATGAGAATAAAAAGGCAGCTGTTATAATAAACGGCGAGGGCATATCCAAGATATAAACAGTTCAGAGGGATCGTTGTATAATGATTCGGTTATTCTAGCACATGAGATGTGAATCCATTTTCTACACTGTGTACATAGTAGACCTTTATGATTTATTTTAACTGACTTTTGGCATATCCCACATAAATAACCCTTAGCCATAAATATATATATATACAAATAAGTTTAAAAGAAAAAAAACAATTAATAATTCGTGTATGTAGTGAAAAACAACATAGTGGACCAAGCAAGGAACACATACAGAGAGTTCATTTACAGTTTTTTCTGCTTCTTCTAAGGACGAGATTACTTTCTTCGTCGCCTTGCCAGAAGTGGAAGGGATAGCGGCGAAGATTCTACCATCCACGGACCATACAGCAGTAGCAGTTTTTGATTTTCTAGCAGTCTTGAGAATACGATAGTTCGTGGCTGTAAGGTCCTCTGAGATTGATCTGCCCGTATTTGCTAGTTTTCGTCGGTTGTGAAGTATGTCGTGCCGCTTTCTGTACGATGTGAGTTTCACAATAATTGGCCTGTATCTAGGTTTCTGTTCATTCGTCTTCGTTGCGTTGCTTTCGGGTTCGGCTACCTTGCCCGCGTAAGTTGTTGATGTCGATGACGCACACGATGGCGAAGAGGAGGACGATGGTGACCCCGAAGTGGTTGAGGGAGGGACATCCGCCTTCATGTAAACTGGATAGGCACCAGTACGGTGGCTTCTGTCTATGTCGTCTGGCGTTAGCTTGACACCTAATTCTGTTTGTGCCAAGTCCATGATAATCTTATCCGTATTCTCTATTTTCGATTCGGGGATCCCGAACAATCGCAAGCAGTTTCTCCGCGAATATTGCTCGGCAATATTTGCTTGGTGCTGTAGCGACCTAATTTCTTCATTTTGATGAGAAATACGCTTTTCCATGTCTTTTATGGTAATATTTTTGGCATCGTTCCCGATTTCCAGCTCCAAAATCTGACTCTCATTTCTTTCAGCCATATTGAACAATTTTGGAACTTCAGACTTTAGTTCTCTTATTTCCTCTCGAACTGCTCGTTTCACAATATCTCTCATGGATTCTAGAAAATCCTCATGCTGTAAAGCCCTTTTTATATGACTTGTTATTTCAGTAGATTCTGTAGACATGATAGGTTTTGATGCACTTGATTGATTAGAGAAAATGTCACAGACCAATGTCTCAGAATATTAGTCCGAGGTATATATATAGTCACAATAATAGCCGATAAGTAGCTTACCGAATAACATTCAAGTACATTGTCCGTAACCTCTATGGGCTCATTGGCCGTGGCCGTGCCGTTGAATAGTGTCCCGGTTCCGTATAACACTGTATGATATATATGTGCGGAGATCTCAGGATCAGATCACTGATGTCAATTTTTGTCCTCAAAAACTAGTCAAAATGAGCTAAAATGTCACAATCATAATTAGCCCTTTGTGTTCCATGTAGTCCACGAAGTCTAATGAGATGATTTTTCTACATGATTTTACGTCAAGATCCGGGTTTAAAAGCCATAAACTGAACAGTTTTCGGGAGCTCGGTAACGTACGTGACTCGGCTTTTCTCTCTCTATCTATTATAAGCGTCAAATCGGTTTTAAAATTAGGGGCGCCAAATTGAGCTTACACGTATAGGGCGCCCAAATAATCTGAAACTAAGTGGCGCCGAATTTACGTGAAACTAAGGGGGCAACAAATTGGTCTTTAAAATATGGTCTCTCTATCTAAACACAACACAAAAAGAAAGTTCCCCCTATTTCAAAAACAGAACGGGATTGAACTAGGTAAATACTAAGAAAATTGTCCTTTTGCATTCAATTTTAGGATAACACACTAAAGATAGTGGGATGCCAGCTCTCAACTGAAATGGCCCAAAAAAAGCTTTGGTCCTGTAACTAGGTAAATACTAAAAAAATTGTCCTTTTGCATTCCATTTTAGGATAACACACTAAAGATAGTGGGATGCCAGCTCTCAACTGAAATGGCCAAAAAACTTTGGTCCTGTCTCGTATCCTTCACTACACTGCATGATCTCACCATATCAGACTCCTCTCTGAGTTTCCCTCCATCTCCTCCTGAGCTTCCACACATCACAAAGCTAACAGCCAAGGGAGTGACGTCACAGAGCTACAAAGGTCTGCTATCATCGCTGCCTGGCGGCTTGGAAGAGATCGATATCACTATCGATGATGCAGATAGGGATATCTCTGAGATCACGGCTGGTCTTCAACAGACCGGGGGAGAGCAGCTCACACGTATCATCCTTACAGCATCTCGATCACTCCCTGAGAAGAGAGAGGTATCAAAAGAGACGATGAGAGGACTGGGTCTACTGATCAGAGAACAAACCAAGAAACTACAGAACCTATACATGAACCGACTGATGTGCAGAGATGAAGACTGGATTGACCTCATCGAGTCTTGCAGACACGTCAAGACGATGGAATATATATCGTAAGTGATTGTTGAATATTTCAATTCAAAAGATATAGGCTTAAAGCTTTTGTTTGATCATTGTGTAGTACACGATAACGCAGTAGATGATGATGATCATGGTTATATATCTTTCATACAAATTCTAAGCGACATGTATTTATAGTGTTTTCTTCTAATATCATCACGAATTTTGTATCAATATGTTTGTTAAGTTATTAGCCATAATCAAGGATTAATAATTTTATGTCATCAAGTAAGCTTCATATTATTTTAAAGCAGTACATCACACCAGCAAATCGTATGAGGAAACCTACTCCACTTATAGCCTAGGACATCCATATCCTAGAAATAGGGTCATATATATTTATGTATGCATATTATAGTAAGAAAGTATTTTTGTAGGAATGGTTGTCCTAGAACCTACTGAACCCCCTTTGTCACCTGATATTGTTTTCAAATTATTGTGGAATGGCTAATTATTTACCAGAAAGTTAACCAGACTGACTTTTTTTTTTTTTTTTTCTGTACACCCTATACCAAACCGATATACAAGCCCCATAGTTGCTTCCTCTGTCGGTAGACACATCTTTTTGTTATTTATTATCCTTGAATTGTTCCTGTCTGAGTTATTCCTTTAATGTACATCTACCCTTTACAGCACTCTACCATCTCATTTACCCTACTACCCTTTATTCTATGTGTGTAGATTGCATGTCTTTGAGACTAAGGAGGGCAGCAGACTGAACTCTCATCTCACTGGTCTGGATACATCAAGAGGCGGAATCCTTGTGATGGTTTACTATGTAAGTTTGTAATTTGTTTAATGTAATTTGTACTGGAAGAATAATTTCAGCTCTTAATTTTCTGAATATGAGTTATGTACCTCGTTTAAATTCTTTCAATGTATGCTTGATAATTACCGAACAAAACATGTTATCAAAACATAAATTTGTTTTATTTATTCTGTTTCGTGATCGTTGAGCTATACTCCTTCAATCCAAACTTTTTTTGTATGCATGTTCCAAGCCCATAATTCCCGTATTATTGGTCCCCTCCCTATTTTATGTGTCATTGATATATGCATATTGATTTTTTTTAGTATAATTATTTATTTATTAATTTTATTTTATTTTATTTTTTATTATTATAATTTTTTTTTTTTTTTTTTTTTTTTTTTTTTTTTTTTTTTTTTTTTTTTTTTTTTGCATATTCATCGAAATCCCATGTTATTTGTTTTATTTGTGTCCTTTTGCCAAAAGCCTAGAAAAGGGTTTTATAGCATATATTTATTTAAATCCAATATTGTTCTGTTTGATTTTAAGGTCGCCTATAGCTGGAAGGAGTATTACATTCATCACGTATGAGCTACAAGATAGGCTGCTCTAAACAACTCGCACATAATCTTCCTGATCCAGTACTCAACAACAAAGTTGATGAACATTTTTCTTTAATTTGAACGATGATTTTCATCATCATTCGCATTCTGTTTTGACATACACTGTCGCTCATAAAGGTTGTATTTTTTTTTCATGTGCTCCAGCAACATTTTTTTGCTCTAGCTTTAAATTCTTAAAATTATTTGTCCCCGTTTTCACTTTTCGGAACTCACGACATATCTTGGACGTTCCCCAACCATTTCCGGGGGATAATAAATAAAATAAGTTTTGTCAACCCCCACAATGCCGATTTTTGCCATTTTTCTCATTTTGGGGCCCCTTTTTTGTTTACCAAGCTGACCATAGCCTCCTCCTTCCTACTCCCGCGAAAAGCGTTTGAACTATAGGCATGTTATTGCTCTTTACGTTAAATCAAGATTTAAGGTCACAGGCTTTGATCTCTTGTCTAGGGGAGGGGTTGAAGTAAAAAGTGAGATCGGTAAAAAAATTGAAATATTTTATCTTACCTTTATGGCCAAAACAAAGGAAATAAAAAACAGTCGTGTACCTTAATTATTATTGTTTTCCCTCAGATTTTGTTTCAGCCTTAACGGCAAGGTTGTACTAGTACCTGGTAACCATAGTCTATTTTTCATTATGATTTATGTTTGGCTGAGATTCTACTATACATTTTTGGGAAGACAGAAATTTCCATGTTGTAAAAATGAATACAATCAATTTTGAACCCCAATCAAAATAAACTCTGACCCTTCCCCTAGACTATAAATCTAAGTCTGTGACCATAAACCTAGATTTAACTTAAAGAACAACAACAACCCTATGCTTCACACGCGTTTCCTGAGGGTAGACCGGAGGGGGCCTTGTTCAGCCGGGTGAACAAAAAAGGGGCCCCAAAGTGTGAAAAAGAAATGGCAAAAATGGTCATTGTAGGGGTTCACAAACTTTTTTTTAATTTTCCAATACCCCGGAATGGCTTGGGAACGTCCAAAATATAGCACGGGTACCGAAAATGAAAGCAGCCGGACAAATAAGTTCTAGAAAATGAAGCTGGAGTAAAGTGATGTGGCTGTACCGCATGAAAAATATACAACCTATATGAGCAACAGTGTAGTTGGGAGGAAGAGACCTATATTATGCTATCATTTATTGGATCAATCGATAATATGCTCCTGGCATCGATGATGTTGAGTCTATTGGGCTATTTATGATTTTTAAAAGCATCAGCTGAAATAGTAGTGGTAGTTGTAGTAGTAGTAGTAGTAGTAGTAGTAGTAGTAGTAGTAGTAGAAGTAGTAGTGAAGTAGTAGTAGTAGTAGACTAATGTAGAAGTAGTAGTAGTAGTAGCAGTAGTAGTAGTAGTAGTAGTAGAAGTAGTAGTGAAGTAGTAGTAGTAGTAGACTAATGTAGAAGTAGTAGTAGTAGTAGTAGTAGTAGTAGTAGTAGACTAATGTAGTAGAAGTAGTAGTAGTAGTAGTAGTAGCAGTTGTATACTAGTAGTACAATGTAGTGCAAGTACTAGTAGTAGATAAACTATAATTACCATTTTTAAACAATCTTGTCATGAAGGCTGAAACAAAATTTTTGAGGAATGATAATGATTACGGGTTTAAGGTTGTTTCTTCATTTCCCTTGTTCCACCATTGAGGTAGAATAAATGATTTCGATTTTTCAACGATCACACGTTTTACTTACATTTAACTTAAAGACCAATAACAACCCTAGAACCTTAAACACATTGCGCGGGGTTATGAATGAGGGGTCCTTGGTTGGCAAGTTAAAAAGGGGGTCGCAAAAGAAGAAAAAATGCATTATGGGGGTTGATAAACTCATTTTGTATACTTTAATCCACGGGGATGGTTTGGTGAACGTCCAATATATAGCCAATGTTCCTAAAAGTTGAAGTGGGCAGACAAATAGTCACGAAATTTAAGCCGGAGCAAAATGATGTGGATGTAGCAAAACGAACTATCCAACCTTTGTGACTGTACAGTGTATAACTTCCATTTAAGTTCAGAATGGGGTAACATGCACTGTCAGTGAAAGATGATCGAGAAATCTATAAAAAAAAATTGTGTACGAACAGTAAAAGTCCACAAATTCAGCTATTTTGCACTATTTTTAACCTAATTTCAGGATCAGCATTTAACATGGTGAGAGTACACTTATACTTTTTCAAACTTCAAGAACACTCTTTATTACATCCGATTTTTATTGGTCCTCTTAATTAACTCATTAATTACTGTAATGATTATTATTTTCTATATTATTTTTTTTATGTTGGTTTTTTTTTTTTTATATAGTTTTATATCATTATCATGGACATGATATGAAAAGCCTAGTCGATCATGTTTATATATATATTATTTCTTTATTTTTTATTTTTATTTATTTTTTTTTTTTTTAATAAATCAAATGTTCCAGTATTTCCTTAAAGTTTCAGGCTAGACCAGTGCATTGACACAAGCTAGGACAGTATTGATGTGCTGTTATGATATTGTGCAATGTTATTATACTTACTCGAGAAATACATTTGTTCAGTTATACAGAGCATTTATTTCATCACACATCCATGACATCACTTATGTATGAGGAGCTGTACACAAAAATAGTCAAATTTGGTCCTACAAAAGAAGGATCACGTTCTTATAAGAGAATGTAAATCAAGGCAAATTTTCAGACTAGCATTAAGAAAATTCTTCTTGCAGAATATATTCATATTTAATTCATGTCATATATATATATATATATAGTGTAAATTTGGCAAACTATGATATCATAATTTTGTTGTAATATAAAGTACATGTATGTACATTATATTTGACTTACATCATCTACTAAATGTACATTTATGCTCTTGATGTAACAAATGATATAAGAGAATATAAATCATGGAAAGGAAAACTTTTCGATAAGAATTTGAGAAAATTCTTCTCGCAGAACATATTCTTCTCTAATTAATTTTATATGTAAATAATGTAAATATTGTCAAATGTTTATATAATGTTTTTTTTAATACAAGTTATGTACATTATATTTTACTTATCTCATCTAGCATTTAAGAAAATTCTTCTCACAGAATATATTCATATCTAATTATTATTGTATATGTAAATAATGTAATAAACTATGATATAATAATTTTGTTATGATATAAAGTATGTTCATTATACTTTACTTAGGTCTATTTCATCTACTAAATGTACACGTATGTACCCGATAAGAGAATGTAAATCTGGGGAAAATTTTTGACTCGCACTTAAGAAAATTCCTCCAGCAGAATATATTGATATCTAATTTGTTATGTAAATAGTGTAAATATTTTCAAACTCTGATAATTTTGTTATAATATGAAGTATGTACATGAATCCTCACGATCTTCATGATCTTACAAAAAAATGATATGAGAGAATGTAAATCAGGAAAAAAACATTTGGACTAGCATTTAAGAAAATTCTTCTTGCAGAATTTATTCATATCTTAGTAATTTTATATGAAATATTGTAAAACTATGATATATAATTTTGCATATTGAAATTGAACGGGACCAGCCTCGATTATCTTAAGTTATTCAACACATAACGTTGCGTCATTGAATTACGGAGCCCGGGAAGGGACATCATAAATTATTTTTTTATCTCATTTTAATGACATACTAAGTCGTTAAAACGAAATAATTATCCTCATTTTAATGACATACTAAGTCGTTAAAACGACATATAATTATCTCATTTTAATGACATACTAAGTCGTTAAAACGAACATAATTATCTCATTTTAATGACATATAAGTTCGTTAAAACGAGTATTACCTCATTTTAATGACGTACTAAGTCGTTAAAACGAGATATTTATCTCATTTTAATGACATACTAAGTCGTTAAAACGAGATATTATCTCATTTTAATGACATACTAAGTCGTTAAAACGAGATATTTATCTCATTTTAATAACATACTAAGTCGTTAAAACGACATAATTATCTCATTTTAATGACATACTAAGTCGTTTAAAAACGAGAAAATTATCCCGTGGCACGTGGTTGCCTGCGCGTCGTAGCTCGCGCTCGTGCATATTATCACACTAGTCTGTAAGATAAGGACCAAAAAATGGCCTAGTTGTTCACTTCCGGCAGAAAGTGTAAAATTTGGCATGTGGGGTATTTTGGGGCGCTGATTTTAAAAATTGCCGGCCCCAAGCGATCCGACCACTCGAACGGCGGCCATTTTGAAATCCAAGATGGCCGCCATGAAAAACCATTGAAACTGCCTTATTTAAGTTCTAAATGACATATGGCACTCAAATTTGGTACACAATGGTATTTTGACATCCTGAATTCGAAAAATTGCCGACTCCAGTCGTTTGTAACCCATTGGTCTACAACCTATTGGTCTACTACCAGTTGTCTACTTCCATTTGGTCCACAGCCATTTGGTCCATTAACCAAAGGTCCACTAACCATTTGTCCATTGACCAATAGGTCTACTAGGCGATTGGTCCACATCCAATTGGTCTACTAGGCGATTTCCACATCCAATTGGTCTACTAGGCGATTGGTCCACATCCATTGGTCTACTAGGCGATTGGTCCCATCCAATTGGTCTACTAGGCGATTGGTCCACATCCAATTGTTCTACTAGGCGATTGGTCCACATCCAATTGGTCTACTAGGCGTTTGGTCCACATCCAATTGTGTCTACTAGGCGATTGGTCCACATCCAATTGGTCTACTAGGCGTTTGGTCCACATCAATTGGTCTACTAGGCGATTGGTCACATCCAATTGGTCTACTAGGCGATTGGTTCACATCCAATTGGTCTACTAGGCGATTGGTCCACATCCAATTGGTCTACTAGGCGTTTGGTCCACATCCAATTGGTCTACTAGGCGATTGGTCACATCCAATTGGTCTACTAGGCGATTGGTCCACATCCAATTGGTCTACTAGGCGATTGGTCCACACCAATTGGTCTAATAGGCGATTGGTCCACAACCAATTGGTCTACTAGGCATTTGGTCCACAACCAATTGGTCTACTAGGCGTTTGGTCCACATCCAATTGGATGCATGTACTACGCATCCTTGTCTTCTAATTCATGAATTGGACTAGTAATTGCCGATCGAGCGACCTCACCCTATATACCCCTATTGCTCTCATATATGGTGACTTCCGGGGGGGGGTGGGTGGAGGGGTGGGGTTGAAATTTCGGCAACCATTAGGTTATGGTATGATATCAGCTTAAATCATATTAGCCCTTTTTTCATGTTTCTCAATTTGAAAATTACAAGCGATAAGCGGGGGGGGGGGGTAAGTTTTCAAAATTTTCAGCCTTCGGCTAACCACGAGCTCATAAATCAGCCGTATAGGGTTACAGGGGCGGATCCCGCATTCTCCAATAGGGGGGGGGCGGCGGAAAAATTCTTCATTAAAAATTTCCTCGATGAACAGCTTGGAGACCTAGGCTCTGGGGGGGGTGTCATAAGTCTATAGACAAGAATTTTGAAAACCTGTTTATTTTCAAATTTCATGAACAAGCTAATGTGTGTTTTTTTTAATGATATGCGAGCGTTAAGCGCGAGCCGAAACTTTTGGATATTATGAACCTGAAAACAGTGCATTTTATTATATATATATATATAAACTGGACAGCAAAAGAAAGTACCCACCCCTGTCAAAGGCCGCACACAAAAATTCACGACATAAATATAAACAATTTTTGTACACAGGTGTGCTACAATACCCCTTACTATCACATACACATAAGCAATTGAATATCTTCATAACAAAGAAGAACTTGACATGCATAGCATCTTTGTCTCTGAATCAAAAAGTCCCAACACAAAAGCATTTTCACCAAGCAAAAATGGCCACTGCTCCTTTCCTGCAGGCAATCCTGGCATCACATTGTTTCAAACAGGACAATGCAAGACCCCATACAGCACGGTTCACCACCAACTTCCTTCAGGAGCAGGACAATTGACGTCATCCCATGGTGTGCATGCTCTCCTGACCTCAATCCCATTGAGCATCTGTGGGATGAACTTGGCAGACGGGTGAGATCAAGGGAACAGCCTCCTACCAATCGGCAAACATTGATCCAAGCTCTGCAGGAGGAATGGACAGAACTTCCCCATGACTACGCCAGACAACTTTGTCCAAAGCATGCGTCAGAGATGCTGAATGTGTCCAGGCACAGGAGGACATACACATTATTGAACATTGTTGTTTGTGTCTGGTTTATTTCATCCTTTGACATTGACTTTTGTGTAAAACATGGACGGCTCATTCTGTTACATTTTGTGACTTTTGATTCAGTGACCAAGATGCTGTATATGCCATTTTATTTCTTTGTAATAAAGATAATCACTTCCTGTTGGGTATGTGATTAGTAATGGATTATTGCACCATAACCTGTGTACAAAATTGTTTATTTCTATGGGTGAATTTTTGTGTGCAGCCTTTGAAAGAAGTGGGTACTTTCTTTTGCTGGCCAGTTTATATATATATATATATATATTTTTTTTTTTTTTTTTTTTTTTTGGGGGGGGGTGGCCTGTTTATTAAGATAGCCCTAGTGATCTAAGTAAACAATGCGAGCGCTTTATTTTCCTTTTATTTTTAGTACTGTTTTTAATTTTCATTTTCTTTCTCTTCTCTCTCTCTCTCTTCCTTTTCTCTCTTTCCTTTTCTCCTTCCCTTTTCCTTTTCCTTTCTCTTCTTTTTCTTCTCTTTCCCCTTTTTTGCGCCGCCAATAGGGTGGGGGCACGGCCCCCTCGTCCCCCCTGATCCGCTAGTGGGGTAGGTATAAGATGGTAATCGGCTCAAATCATGTTTTTTTTTTCCAAATATTTTAGGGTTTTTTTTTTGTTTAAATTTTTTGCTCAATTTTGGCGTCCTCTAAGGTCATCTTGCGCCCCTTTGAAGTCATTGGCGCCCTTTTTGGCTCCTACAGGGGGGGGCGGGACCCGAAATCCCCCCACAACACACACACACACATACACGCATGCTACGTAAACTCATCTTTTCCCAGTGCATGTGGAAACGGACCAGTGTATCTTCTTTTCGACAAATCTATCTTCCTTAGTTTCAAACAAGGGCGATATATTAAGAGCCTCCTGATCTCTTTCTCATCCTCTTCTCCTTTCTTCTTTCTTCTCTCTATCTATTTTTTAATATTATTTATTTATTCATTTTATTGTTATTTTTTTAACAAGGGGGCGCGCTCCCTCCCGCTCCCACACCCCTCCCCTCCCCCCCCCCCCCCCGGGTACGCGCCAGCGTTGCAAGTGAGGCTAATGAATTCAAACCATGATATAATTATGTTGCCAAGTATCAAAACACCTACTTTCCCCTAAAAACATTGTAGATTCTCAATACAAATAAAATTGTAGGTTAATTTTTACACCGTTTTGTTAAGAGTTTTCTCAAAAGGTATACTTTAAGACTATAGCTATTTATGACACACAGTCAATGAGAGTGTTCGCTCTCAGCTCGCTTTAAAATGCACCGTTTTCAGGTTAATCGTCAAAAAAAACGCCCACCTCCTTTTACTGTACTTTGACACTTTGAAGCATGCAAAATTATATTATTAGAGGTAAAAACTGTAAATAAACAAACATGCACGTATTCTTGGGGGGGGGGGGGGCTTGGTGCCCGCCGAATTAACATTAACTTAGGGGCGCCAAATTGGTTGCCAAGACGAGCAAAACCTAAAAGGAATAAAAGATTTTTTTTATACCGCGATTGACCCCGGCTGATGAATGACGGCCGAAGTTCCGAAAAAAATTTGCACCAACGCCCTCACGTAGCCCCCACTTAAAAATATTATGTCTGCCACTCCCCTATTGAAGAACTGATACAACACATGGTTAGCGGATCAGTTATTGGTTGTAGACCAACTGGTGAGTGGACCAATTGGATGTAGACCAATTGGTGAGTGGACCAATTGGATGTAGACCAACTGGTGAGTGACCAAATGGATGTAGACCAATTGGTGAGTGGACCAATTGGATGTAGACCAATTGGTGAGTGGACCAATTGGATGTAGACCAATTGGTGAGTGGACCAATTGGATGTAGACCAACTGGTGAGTGGACCAATTGGATGTAGACAACTGGTGAGTGGACCAATTGGTGTAGAACAACTGGTAGTGGACTAATTGGATGTAGACAACTGGTGAGTGGACAATTGGATGTAGACCAACTGGTGAGTGGACCAATTGGATGTAGACCAACTGGTGAGTGGACCAATTGGATGTAGACCAACTGGTGAGTGGACCAATTGGATGTAGACCAATTGGTGAGTGGACCAATTGGATGTAGACCAACTGGTTTAGTGGACCATTGGATGTAGACCAACTGGTGAGTGGACCAATTGGATGTAGACCAACTGGTGAGTGGACCAATTGGTTGTAGACCAATGGTTGTGGACCAATCGGGTGTAGAACCAATGGTTAGTGGACCATTAGGGTGTAGACCGAATGGAGGTAGACCTATGGCTAGTGGACCAATAGGTTGTAGACCAATAGGTGTTTTACCCTCCAGTCGATTCAGCCACTCAGTCGCCGCCATCTTGAATTCCAAGATGGCCGCCATGAAAAATTAGAGATATGCTAACTTGAGTTCTATTTGACATGTGGCACTGAATTTGGTAAACAATGGTATTTTGACATTCTGAATTCAAATATTGCCGGCCCCCATTGATTCGATCACTCATCGGCCGCCATCTTGAATTCCAAGATGGCCGCCATGAAAATCATTGATATGCCTAACTTGAGTTGTAATTGACATGTGGTACTGAAATTTGGTACACAGATGTATTTTGACATCCTGGATTCAAATATTGCCGGCCCCCACCTGTCCGACCACCTGGTCGGCCGCCATCTTGAATTCCAAAATGGCCGCCATGAAAATCACTGAATATGCCTAACTGGGTTATAAATGACTTATGGTACTGAAATTTGGTACACAGATGTATTTTGACATTCTGAATTCAAATATTGCCGGCCCCCATTGATTCGATCACTCAGTCGGCCGCCATCTGAATTTCAAAATGGCCGCCATGTAAATCATCAACGTGCCTAACTTGAGTTCTAAATGACAAGGGTAATGAAATTTGGTACACAATAGTATTTTGACATCCTGAATTCAAATATTGCCAGCCCCAATCGATTTAACTACTCAGTCAGCCGCCATCTTGAATTCCAAGATGGCCACCATGAAAATCAATGATATGCCTAATTTGAGTTATGAATGAAATATGGCACTCAAATTTGGTACTTTATGGTATTTTGACGTTCTGAGTTCAAATATCGCCGGCCCCAATCAATTTGACCGCTCAGTAGGCCGCCATCTTGAATTCCAAGATGGCCGCCATAAAAAATCAATGATATGCCTAACTTGAGTATAAATGACATATGGCACTCAAATTTAGAACACAATGGTATTTTGACATTCTGAGTTCAATATGCACCAATCGATTCGATCACTCATTCGGCCGCCATCTTTAATTCCAAAATGGGCGGCCATTGTAATCATCGAATATGCCTAACTTGAGTTATAAAGGACATGGGGTGTAGAAATTTGGTACACATTGGTATTTTGACATCCTGAATTCAAATATCGGTGGCAACAGTTGATTTGACCACTCAGGCGGCCGCCAAAGAAAATAATTCATATGCCTAAGTTGAGTTCTAAATGACATGTGATACTGAAATGTTGTATTTTTACCTCCTGAATTCAAATGTCACTGGCCCTATCATCCGAACAGGGGGCACACGAGTAAATAGACGCCCATAGGCTCACGTGTTAAATTAACGCTCTACAAAAACAGACATTCCAATATTCTGTCGATGGAAATCATTTAATTATCACAGTAAAGTTAAAATTTAAAGGACTCGTAGTTCAGGGACTTATAGAAAAATTTTGTCAGCTCAAACAAAAATCAAGAATCCTTGAGCGAGACTATGACAAAAGAGACAAATTTTGTAGGCGTGATTTAGAAGATGTACAAAATTACGAAAAAGATTCCTAAAAATACGCCAAAGTGTCTAATCTTCAACTAAATGGTAAATTATGAAAGAGTAGGACTTATAACACATATTTATCATAAACAGCAACATAAAACCATTAAATGATTATATATGACCATTTTCCATCAATAAAAATGACCTCATCTTTAGTACGCCTTCCCGAAAAACCTTGCATGCATATTTTTTACTCGTGTGTACCCAACAGTCGGTTGGCCGCCATTTTGAATTCCAAGATGGCCGCCATGAAAATCATGGAAAATGCCAGACTTGCATTCTAAACTATAATGGGCACTGAAAATGGTAAACATTGGTATTTTGACATTCTTCATTCAAAAAATTGTCGATCCCTTGTGATCTAATCACAGGGTCATCCCATCTAAAATTCGAAGATGGTCGGCTTGACAAATCATTGCAAATTGCTTATTGAGTTCTAATTGTCCTTTGGAATTGATTTTTGTAAACAATTGTACGTTGTCGTACTGAATTCAAATACTGTCATTTTCATTAATAGACCACATGGTAACAGCCATGTTAACATTATCACAACGGTCATTTAAAGCCCATGTGAACTAGCAGCTTGTATAGCACCACCTCAAGTCCTCAACTACTCAATTCTGCCCTGATTCCTAACCATAATGCACACCCCTGAAGAGTGTAGTCTTATAGCATTTATACACAGAGTCAATGTGAGTGTTGATCAGTTCGCTCTCACTTTAAATCCAGTATTTTATGAAAGTTAACGTTGAAGGCAAAGTTACGTTTAAAAGAAACAAGTTCAATGTAATGGCATCCTGGTCATCTTGGCCCGAGGCATTACCGACAAGCTGCATGTAACTTTTTTTTTTCTCTGGCTGCTCACCGTGTGGTCAGATCGCTACGGAGTGTGCACTATTTGAGTTCAGGATTTCAAAATACAATTGTATACCAAATGTCAGTGTGACATGTCATTTAGAACTCAAATATGCATTTCAATGATTTTCATGGCGGCCATTTTGGAATTCAAGATGGCGGCCGACCAAGTGGTCAGATTTCTAATGCAGATAGTATTTAAATCAAAGTATCAAAATACCATATGTACAAATTTCAATACCACATGTAATTTATAACTCAAGTTAGGCATGTTCCCATAGTTTCAATGGCGGCCATTTTGGAATTCAAGATGGCGGCCAACTGAGTGGTCGGACCGGTTAGGGCCGGCAATATTGGAATTCAGGATGTCAAAATACCATTTTGTACCAAATTTGAGTGTCATATGTAATTTAAAACTCAAGTTAGGCATATCATTGATTTTCATGGCGGCCATCTTGGAATTAAAGATGGCGGCCAACTGAGTGTTCGGACTGGTTAGGGCCGGCAATATTTGAATTCAGGATGTCAAAATACCATTGTGTACCAAATTTCATTACCCATGTCATTTATAACTCAAGTTAGGCATATCAATGATTTTCACGGCGGCCATCTTGGAATTCAAGATGGCCGCCGACTGAGTGGTCGAATCGATTGGGGCCGGTAATATTTGAACTCAGAATGTCAAAATACATTTTGTACCAAATTTGAGTGCCACATGTCATTTATAACTCAAGTTTAGACATGTCATTGATTTTCATGGCGGCCATCTTGGAATTCAAGATGGCGGCTGACTGAGTGGTCGAATCGATTGGGGCCGGCGATATTTGAGCTAAGAATGTCAAAATACCTTTGTGTATCAAATTTGAGTGCCATATGTCATTTATAACTCAAGTTAGGCATATTCCATGATTTCAATGGCGGCCATTTTGGAATTCAAGATGGCGGCCAAATGAGTGGTCGGATCAGTTGGGGCCGGCAATATTTAAATTCAGGATGTCAAAATACCATGTGTGTACCAAATTTCAGTGCCACATGTCAAATAGAACTCAAGTTAGGCATATCTCTAATTTCATGCGGCCATCTTGGAATTCAAGATGGCGGCGACTGAGTGGGTGAATCGACTGGAGTCGGCAATTTTCGAATTCAGGATGTCAAAATACCATTTTTGTACCAAATTTGAGTGCCACATGTCATTTATAACTCAAGTTAGACATGTCATTGATTTTCATGGCGGCCATCTTGGAATTCAAGATGGCGGCTGACTGAGTGGTCGAATCGATTGGGCCCGGCGATATTTGAGCTCAGAAATGTCAAAATACCTTTGTGTATCAAATTTGAGTGCCATATGTCATTTATAACTCAAGTTAGGCATATTCCATGATTTCAATGGCGGCCATTTTGGAATTCAAGATGGCGGCCAAATGAGTGGTCGGATCAGTTGGGGCCGGCAATATTTAAATTCAGGATGTCAAAATACCATTGTGTACCAATTTCAGTGCCACATGTCAAATAGAACTCAAGTTAGGCATATCTCTAATTTTCATGCGGCCATCTTTTGGGAATCAAGATGGCGGCCGACTGAGTGGGTGAATCGACTGGAGTCGGCAATTTTCGAATCAGGATGTCAAAATACTATTGTGTACCAAATTTGAGTGCCATATGTCATTTAGACTTAAATAAGGCAGTTTCAATGGTTTTTCATGGCGGCCATCTTGGATTTCAAAATGGCCGCCATTCGAGTGGTCGGATCGCTTGGGGGCCGGCAATTTTAAAAATCAAGCGCCCCAAAATACCCCAACATGCCAAATTTTACACTTTCTGCCGGAAGTGAACAACTAGGCCATTTTTTTGTCCTTATCTTACAGACTAGTGTGACAATATGCACGAGCGCGAGCTACGAGCGCAAGGCAACCACGTGCCACGGGATAATTTTCTCCGTTTTTAACGACTTAGTATGTCATTAAAATGAGATAATTATGTCGTTTTAACGACTTAGTATGTTATTAAAATGAGATAATATCTCGTTTTAACGACTTAGTATGTCATTAAAATGAGATAATATCTCGTTTTAAACGACTTAGTATGTCATTAAAATGAGATAATTATGTCGTTTTAAAAACGACTTAGTATGTCATTAAAATGAGATAATTATTTCGTTTTAACGACTTAGTATGTCATTAAAATGAGATAAAAAAAATATATTTATGATGTCCCTTCCCGGGCTCCGTACTATCCTCAACCCTGTCCTTACAAATTTTGTAAGGACATTTTAACACACCCTATTTGTCCGAAAAAATTGTCTAAAGGTCTAGGTTGTATCTTTGGTTGACGAATAATGGCTAAAAAAGTAGCGCTTCACGTAGACATAATAGATTTCGTTTTGACGTGATGATGAAATGATCTTAAAATTTTTGCTGAGGAGAACAGTGTTTTATTTTGTTCTTGTGAGTAAAGTTTCTAGACGTTAGGTATGCATCTGAAGAATGCACATGCACTGTGAGCTTTGAATAAGAGCCCTCTTTCAGCTAAAACATTGTAAGCAATAATGTGACTATGCATCTAAAATGTCTTTTAAAAACCCATCCTGTTACACAGTGCTACTGTCCTCTGAAAATTCGGAAAAATCCACATCGAATTCTAAACCACCTGTACCCTCCTGTAGGATTATTTACAAAAAAAAAAAAATTGTAAAGTTTTTCCTGGAAAATACTGCGATTCAACCTTCGTGGTTAAATTGCAGTAAAAACGTTGTGCTTGAAATGTAATACATTTTTTTTCTTCACTTGAACTCCAGTAAAAATAAGGTGCAATGGGTTAAAAACAGTCTCTTAAAATTTTAGCTGAGGAGCACAGTGTTTTATACGGAGCCCGGGAAGGGACATCATAAACTATTTTTTTATCTCATTTTAATGACATACTAAGTCGTTAAAACGAAATAATTATCTCATTTTAATGACATACTAAGTCGTTAAAACGACATAATTATCTCATTTTAATGACTTACTAAGTCGTTAAAACGAGATATTACCTCATTTTAATGACATACTAAGTCGTTAAAACGAGATATTATCTCATTTTAATGACATACTAAGTCGTCAAAACGAGATATTACCTCATTTTAATGACATACTAAGTCGTTAAAACGAGATATTATCTCATTTTAATGACATACTAAGTCGTTAAAACAAGAAACTTATCTCATTTTAATGACATACTATTTACTAAGTCGTTAAAACGAGATAATTTTCACGTGGAACGTGGTTGCCTGTGCATAATATTTGTGAAGGGCCAGCTCGCGCGCTG
>CALNVZ010003434.1:4371451-4463616 GCA_940671915.1 Paracentrotus lividus | reverse complement strand
CGCGAGAGCGGCCGAAAATTTGGCACGCATGGTAGTGTGTGATGTAAACTACAAGAAAGCACTAGTTAATTTCCACTAATAATAATAATTATTATTTTATATGAATTAATTATGGCTAATTTATGCATTGCATTTGAAATCATACTTTTTGTTCTAATTGACAAACTACAGCTTTCTGAATCTATTTGTGTTTGCGATAATCTTTTAGTTAGGATTCCCTAACAATTGTTACTTGAGATTAAAAAATTGATATCGCAACTAAATTCCTTGTGTATTTCATTGTTTATGAATTTGCTTATTGTATTTCCCTGTTTTTTCGTACCTCTTTGTTTTGTTTGTTTGTTTGTTCTTGGCGTGTTCTTTGTTTTGTTTTTTCTCAAAAAGTTATTGCAGAACACTTTTGGATGCATGAGATGCTTAAAAAATAAATTAATTTCAGCCAATGATAAGTGAAAATAATCAGAATTTCATGACCACCCCCGCCCAGCGCGGTGACGTGTGTGACCAACTTTGTTTGCCTAATTAATAATCAAAATTAAGACTTGTCGGGGACGGATTCCATATTTAGTGAGATCAAGGTAGCCTACATTAAAATTTAGCCTTGAAGAAATAATCTATAATGAATACCTAGCAGCCATTAAGGTTAAGCACGGCGCATAAACCTTGTGTTTTCTGCCAGTACCTTGTGCTGTGAATCTTTGAGCGGCTAATTAATTTCCAGGGCTTGATTATCTATAATATTAATCAATTAACAACACTTATTTTGGCGGTTAATTAAAAGGAATAGCAGGTAAATAATAATATATGATAACAGTAATCCAAGTAAGAAGTCAGCCATATCCATTCCAGTCAGGGTTTAAAAAAAATGATATTTTATTTACCTTGCTTTTCCATTTAATTATCATTTATGGTTAATTTATGCAAATGAGCATGAACAATTGCAAACAATCACGCAAAAAACATCAGTTCATGAAACTTCAGACATTGCCTCTATTTGAAATATGCAGCCTTAAACATCAAAAAGCAAAATTTATTAGTCCCCAAAAGTTCACTTTTCAAAGAATGGCCGGAATAGCCTGGTCCCTTTTTTTAAGGCACATGAACCATAGTTGGTCCCACAACGTGGACCCGTGGGTCACTGTGTGTGACCAATTCAAAGTTAAGTTAAATAACTAAATTAAAGCTATCATGGCCTTCATTATTTGGTGAGGATGCAAGGCCACATTAGTTATTCTAGCTGGGAGAAAAAAAATTTGCTAATCCAATAATAGAACCATGGTTTTTCGCAGGGCGTTAAAACTTTTCTCGTGTCTTTTGGGTCACGTGTGTGCCATTTGATGGCAAATTTGATTTCTCTTAGTTAATTATCTTAAACAAATCAATTCTTACATACAACATTTATTTTTCATTTAGATTTTAAAAGAATGAAGTTTAAAAAAAGGGATAAATGACAATAATCAAAGTAAGGAGACCATCAATGTATACAATAACAAAGTCAGGCGCTCAACAAATGAATAATTTTACGTACCATTTTTCTATAATCAAATTTTTGCATGTTAATTTATGCAAATGAGCATGAAACAATTTTGTAAAATCTAAGATAAAAAATGCATTTCATGAAATTCCAGAAACAAGGCTACATAATGGAGAATATGCAGCTTTAAAAACAAAAAGGAACAACTGTGATTTCCAAAAAAGGTTCACTTTTCAAGGAATCGCTCCAACAATACACAATACAGCGTGCTAGATAATCGAGGGCGCAGATGTGTCACTATTCACAATGGAAATAAACAAACAAAAAGAACATCAAAAAATTTGTATGATAATACAGGGCACCGATCAAGGGTGCATATTAGGGGACAGGTGCCTCGAAAGTAAGTACAAAACTGGCAGGCCATAAGTATTCCCCTCACAAAATCCACGATGGTTCTTATAAATAAACCATAAATATGGAAGTGAGTATGTAACACTTATCTCTGGCTCTTCATCGACAAGGCTAACTTTTCTTTGGACTCGGACCACTTGATTTCATGATTATACACTGTATTAATACACTTTCCACTATTCTCCGGGGGCTAAATGCCCTCCTTTCAATTAAATCAATCCAAATCTTTAGATAACCATTAAAAATTTGCGCTGAAAAAGTCTCAGCTCGCGCTTCGCGCTCGCATAATATAAAACTATATCTATGAGTGGTGTGTTCATCTTTTATGCATGTATTAACTTTACGATTGATTGCTTTAAAACACCCAGCTCCCCTCCCCACATTTCGCTGCTGGCCATGTAAGGCTACAAAGATCTTAGTTTCATCAGGTAACACTATTATTGAGAAATTTTCAGCTCAGCGCTTCGCGCTCGACACAATATTTGCCCTCAAATGGAATTTCGTCCATATAGAATTTGCGCTTGTGGCTATTACATTACGTCATTGCATGTTCCGCTTCTAAATCACAGTTAAAGCCCCTAGCCTCCATCAATTTCACGTTTTATAGTCACGCTCGAACAGTACAAATACCATCGTTTCAGTCCGATAATTATGAGAAAAATTTTAGCTTCGCGCTTTCGCGCTCGCAAATTACAGCCCTATGAGATTCGACCGATATACTCCAGGTACTCATCATGCATAATAATGGTGCATGTGTGTGAGGGTATTTATAGACAATTACATCATGATGCGCCCCCTTAATAAACCAGATAAAGCCCCTTACCCCGTTTCCGAAAATTTGCATTATTCATATAATCATGATAATATATTCCCATGTCATGTCACTATATATTCGAGAAGATTTTCAGCCTCGCGCTTCGCGCTCGCATAATGATTTGAACAATAGTGTTACTATTAGTTTTCATGCATGCATATTATCTGTAGTCATACAATCATCATGCGTCCCCTTGAAACAAACCCAGTTAAGAAGCCCCTTCCTCGTTTCGCGATTCGGCGATTATGCTACCAAAATGCCTTATTTATGTCTCACTTATTACCTATTGCGGAAAAATCTTCGGGCTGCGCTTTCGCGCTCCATATACGATACGTTTTCACATATTTATATGCATGGTCGTATTCTACAAGATTACCCCACCCCAACAATGGCAAATGTGATCATATACCATCGCTATTGTGTGCAATATGCGAGAAGCAAGAAATATCGACGTCATCATCCCACCCCCAATCGCCAAAAACCAAATCGACACCTCTTGCCACCCCTTGATGTGAATTCTGTAGAACATGACAATAAACCTAATTAGTTAGGATATCACATTGTGAATGTTCCTAAATTCCGTTATAATTTTTATTTCATAATAAATGAACAAAACCATCCTATTACTTTACGACGAAAGGAGGGCGACCCAACCAAAATGACACAGGAAACAATCAAAAGTGCCACGCGTATATAAAACCCGCACAATTGACATAGATTCCAATTATTAATACCCTAGATGTGAATTACTTAATGTGTATACTTAATAGATGCACATTAAGCAAAAACTACTTTTGATATCACATACATCACGGACATATAACTCTCAAGAATCAGTTATATCATAAAACAATATGGCATACTGATTGCGTAAGGACCAACCAAATGACACGCGAAACCAACCCACAATTGCCATCCATAATTTATTGCTACATATTTAAATAAACGCTGAAACAGTTTATATCACATAGGTGTGAACGTACCTATAGAACTCTCCAGTTCATTCTTATCATAATAAATGGGCATAAACAAATCTCTCATTTTTTACGGACGCAAAGGAACAAGAAAAATTGAAACACTCGCATCGAATATAAAGACAAATAAAACAAAAAAAAATTCAAAAAAGAAAGGAAAAAAAACTACAGGGACCAACCAGATATCGACATAGGAAACAACCAAAACTGATCATTATCTGAAGATGCACATTTATCGCTATAGATCAATTTGTTTGATATACTGTTGATATACTATGCCAGGCAAGAAACTAGATTAGATATAAAAGGGGGATGAGAAAGTACATCTAAAAGTTATTTCTAAATATATTTAAGTCTAGGAACCTACGGAAATATTCAACTCAAAGTTCAGATCTCAATTCAATCAAGAAGGACGGAAACACCCCGTCGGTTATTCAGACATTAGAAGGACAAAAAAACGAAGAAAAAAGCCACACTGAACATGACCTAAATTCATAAATACACTAGAGCAAAATAATAAGCAAGGAAAAAAAAAGGGGGAAAGGAAAAGATGAAAAGAAATACTGGTACTTGCAAAATAAAAATAAAAATTTAGAGGAAGGTAGAGCCGAACCCGCTACGTCCCTCAATCAGAGAAAGTTCAAGCTCAC
This sequence comes from Paracentrotus lividus, assembly GCA_940671915.1. Taxonomy (NCBI): domain Eukaryota; kingdom Metazoa; phylum Echinodermata; class Echinoidea; order Camarodonta; family Echinidae; genus Paracentrotus; species Paracentrotus lividus. Next base: position 4,459,293 of record CALNVZ010003434.1, on the reverse strand, counting down.
ACTGTGCACTAGATCAAACACACTGCCGCCACAACCCATTAACTCTAGGAAATCGCTGAATTTAGCAATTGATTCGCTTCAAATATTCGCGCTACCTGACATTCGTTGCCATTTCATATTACGGAGCCCTTATCAATATTCATAAACGCCGCCATATGTCACGCATGGTCGCTTTAAGTGCGCTCCTCAAGACTTCTGGTTGAAGGGTTCTATACAGCCCATGAAATAAGTTCATACGCATAAAATTCACTACACGGCCATTCTAGCTCTCAAAAAAAGGCTCATCTGAAGCACTAATGATTTCTCCTTTATAAAAGTAAAAAAGGAATTCTTCCAAATACCTTCATTGATTTTATATTGAATCATTTTTTTCCAAACCATTACCTCACACATTTTTTATACGCGCGTCAGGGTATTTCCCCAATTTTGAAAGATGCTAATTAGTGTACGTAATGTAATATGCAGCCCATATAACGAACGACGAAGCGCATTGACTAGCACTTACGCCGTGCAATTTCGGTCAAGTTCATCCGGAATAAAATGGAAATCAATCGTGACCAGGTGTACTACGTTATTGGAATCGAAGAAAATTTAGGAAGCATTACCGATGAACAGAAGCTACTTTTATCAGGTAGGTCAATATTACTATTTTCTTACAAATATTCTGCTAGTACCGTATTAAAAGGTTATATTAAACTTTAGAATTTTCCTACATATTCTCTACTTGGGTTCAGTCCCACCGTTAAACTATACACAGCCCCGTTGCCGAAGAGCGACGGGCTGTACTTCCACCACTCCATTTACTAGCAGAAATAATCGAGCGATGTATGAGCGCACTCAGGTGATTAACTGGATCATTAATCAATCTAATATTAAATTGTGTAAGGATTTCTTACTGATGCTCTTTCACCGCGTAACAAACGACTTAAAAACATGAAGCTATATAAGACTATCTTGGGCTTACCAATACGAAACTTTTCCGTGTTGCCGTCTGTCTCTTACTCATAGTGTTGGTGCAATCCGCTGCCATTTCTAAATTACGTCATTTTACTGCTGCGAATGACGTATTTAACTCTGTGGCGAAGACAAACGCGGCACGCACGGGAAATGTACGTTGATGGACCTCAAATTTTCCTGTATTTTTCTACATTATTAGTGATTTTACTCATGTGAAACATTACGCAAGTGTCACCAATTCGAGCGAAAAAACTTTCAAAGATTCGATTCAATGTGAGTATGAACTCAAGATAGTTATTTTTGACCACGAAAATTTGTGGTCACTGTATAGATTATTTTCAAAAACTTCGCATAACTATGTCTACTGGTGTTGTCATTTCCCGTCGCTTCGCGACGGGGCTGGTCGGTTTAGTCCCACGTATAAACTTTAATGTGGTTATGTGTGTTGATGGTTGTCCAAATCATTCACCTAAAGTAAGGCAAGCAGCAGGCATTGAACCTTAGATGAAGATTTTATTTATTTATGAAATTAGTAGATCTTTAATCTAGGCCCTACCTTTGCAGATCTATAAATTGAGGGACACAGAACAAGAACCTGATTGTGGGTGTTGGAAATAAACCCACTATCATGCATTGGTTATGTGGTAGCGTAGCACAGGGACTGAGTCAGTGAGTCAAACCATAAAGTTTGAAACCCCTCAATATTTGAGATTCCAATTTGGAATGGTTAAAAAATACCACTAAGAATGGGAAATATATCCAAAATCATCATTCATGTAAATGCCACTTACCTAAACTGACTCTTCGCCACATCAGATCTTCCTACGAGAAAAGTGTGAATTTGAAGACATCTTTATATTCTTCAAGATCCATTTGCATTGTGGCAGGAGTCTTGTCTGATTCGCTGTCGAAATAGGGCCTAGATCTAGAGCATAGCCAGTCCTAGACCTAGCTGCTGCTGATGTCAGTGCATGCATGTTGCAAATCTGAACAGCAAGAAGTGAATCAATTTAACTAGGTCTTGCACAGGCCGACAGCAGAATTCTGGTCTCTGATGCCCCCCTATGCAATTTTTTTTCCTTTGTAATGAAAGAATGAAAAGATAGAACATCCGCCTAGTATGTGTCAAAGTGACATGTAGCGTTCTATCATAAGCGTGAAATAAATAAAGTAGTTTAGCCAATGTTTTATTCCCACTATTTTTGGAATTCTAGCCTGGAAAAGTTGAAGGGCCAACAATCATTTTTGCGAGGTGCTTGTCACTTCGCAAACCAATACCACTTTGTGTAACGCGGCTACCGCAGTACACCTTGATGGCAACATGGTTAAACATGTTACTACGACTAGCCCGCACACGAACGGTGCGGGCAATACGCTTTAATTGACATTTTAACGGCGATGTGAAAGTCGCTTTTTCCGCCGCTTTTCCGGGCAATAACTTAATCACTGTCATTAACAATACCGTATTACCGGTATATTATCTTTAAATATATCTTTATATTACAAATCAGCCCGGAAACTATCGTCTTTGTGATTCTTTGTATCAAATGATATTTGGGGGTCCAAAATCTCCAGACTTCTTGCCGCCAAATATATTCATTGGGTTATGTTGAATTGCAGCTTTCAGAGTATTAAGAGTCTCCATGCTGTGTCAGACTAGCTCTTAGGGAGATTGAACCCGCACGAGATATCAGGTTAATAAACAACAACAGTCAACGGCATCAAAGTTAAGGACTATCAGATGTATTTCTTGTAATTCCTATTTCACAAATTAGTGATAAAATTGTCTAACTAATGGCGTTATGATAGACGGGCTGACCAGCTTGGTTGATCTCACCCATCGAAGTATAAACACGCTACCAAAAGAATTTAACCCCCTATTAAATTGTGGGCTAGGCTCGCCATGTTCTATCGCGTGGGTAGACGCAGAGGTTCTTAATTGTAATACGATTGTTTAGTCCCACCCGCACAGAAATGTAGTCAGCCAAAGGGCGTGAGGGCATGTATTGGCCCGATGCAGCCAGTTCGCGCGTGCCTTGTTTAATTTAAATGACCTATGAAATACAGGGCCTTGCATCTTCCGCACTAGGCATGTGCCATCAAGCAAAATATGATTGCATGAATCATCTGTTAAATCTTTTGTAATTCTAAAATCATTCTCTGTTCTTGTACATACTTGTAATTTCTAAAATCATCTAGTGTACATAGGACCGTAATTCTAAAATCTAAGCCATGGTGTGTGTCTATTGCCACTTAACGCGTTGCAGAATCATGTAATTTCTGTTAGAAGTTAGAATACGAGCAGTGTGCTCTCAAATCAATTCTAATCACAGAATCCCTGTTGAAATGATCATTTTTTGCGTTTTAGATGCTACTTGGTTGATGATTTTGGGTTTGATAGTTATTTATTTGATAAATTTGTCAGCTTCATCGGGCGCGACATCTACCAAGAACAATTAAATTGCACTCACTGTGTAATTGTGTTCATTAATTAGTCTTGGTCTGACCAGACTCGTGTTGTTGGATGACTGATTTCACGTTGTATTTGAGGGACGTGAACTTGTGGTTCGAGGTGTAGTTGTTCAGGAAAATGACTACCGTCAAGGTTTACTTGTGTGATGTCGTTAGGTGGGCAGCCCCCTTATGGTTTGCAGAATGACGTGTCAGTTCGTCCCTTCCCCGAAGAAACAGATCATCGTTTGGGGATGACAGGTTACCTATTATTATGGCCCATCGTACCCCCGTCAAATCGTGGGACTCCGGTGTTTGAATCCAATCATTTCAGTGCTGAAGAGGAATGTGCCGTGTGGATAACCACTTAAACACTAATCCCAAAATGGAATAGCAATGAGGAGGGATGTGAAGAATGGTAAATGCTGGCGGTTGAGCAAGCGAACTTACTAATAACAGTAGGAGTATACACTCGGCATCATTAAGACCCATAGATGACCTGCTCATCAAGATAAAGAGCTGAAAGTTGAGGCATGTTAGAGTAGTATCTAGTGAAGGTACGTACGAAGAATCACGCCATGTGAATAATAACAATAAACACTGATGCTAGTGAATAGCAGAAGATGCGTGTTGGCATGGATGCATATTTCTGAATTGAAGTGTACACAGAGGACACACAGGTAACACAATGGAATTGTGAAACCGACGGTGATGTATGGAACTGCGAGCATTGCATTCGAACAGAGAGTCGTAGCTGATGCATGTGTCATGTACTTCATAGTGACAGAAGAGATATTTAATGAGAGAAACAAACAAAGCATCAGGTGACGTACAATGAAGCGTTACGTAAAGAATGAATGTAACAAATGGGATGACACTTACATTACAGTTGGAATGTGGAGCAGAGAGATGATTCGGGAAATGGAACAGGTGCCAGTGAGGTTATAATGGAGTCTCTTGTGAGACTGTGTCATTCAGCCATTAGAGAAAGAGATGAAGGAGAAACGGAAGAGAAAAGACCTTGTGTTGTTCAATGAGGCTGTTCAATGTGCATGAGATTAAGATTAGTAAACCCCCCTTGCCCATGAATTCGGCTACTGATGTGCATGCGCGGTGATGAAAGCGAGCTTTGCAGTTGTCAAATTTCTGCAGTGTACTCAGTGGATAGTGCTCAGTAGTGCTTCCTCCAGTTGAGTCTGCATGATCTAGATAAGTACCTTACAGTCCACTCTATAGGTGTGTGCTCCACTCTCCGGTATTGACCTTTCCAGGAGTTCTCAACGGTGTAGTTGAGTCTGACATTACTTAGGCAAATCTTCTGAAGAGCTAGGCTATTGTATCGAGCTTTGTTCAGAACTTTTAATTGTTATAGTTTGCCTTTGATATGTCTTCACCTGATTTAACTTGGCCTATCGTGTTCTTTCACCTGATGTAGACTTTGCCTATCGTGTCTTCCACCTGATGTGACTTTGCCTACGTGTTCTTCACTTAATGTGATTTTACTTTATCGCGTTACTAACTGTCTTCGTAAACCTCTCGTTCGATATTCCGATAACACAAGATTGCTGTGCTGTGGTGATGAGCAGTGTCGTAGTTGACCATTGCCCACACCGAGGGCTAGCTGGCGTTAACCTCAAGGATGCCTCTTGTCATATTGTCCCAACACTGAGTAGCGGGCGAATACAACCTTCCCGTTGCGTCTTGAGTCCGGTCCGCAGCTTGACATTGCTAAATAGTAATGCCAATAGCGGTGACAACTGGAGGAATCCTCTTCTCCTCCATGCATGTAAACGTAAAGGTGGCGATAGATCAATTCCTTAACTGCGGCAAGCTAGTCCCACCTGTCGCAACCAACTCCTTGCCACGAAGATGAGGCCACACCTGGAACGCTGTTGACCTCGCATGTCTGTGCCACCCACACCTCGAATGCTCTCCTGTGGTCACTCTCCTTGTGTGGGTAGTGACCGTCAAGTTTCCCACATTCTTATCCTCGGATGGACAGCACGCTCTTGGTCGTCAACCAGACAAGCCCAATACTACTCAGGGCTTACTTCTGCTGATCGTCCGCTCAGAACTTTTACAGACGAATGAAGCGAAAGTGTGAAGCGGCATGTCTGACTACCTGATGGGAGGATCCTCTCCAGCGTCCATCGACCACACGTGCTGATTCCCTTATGCGTCGTAAGACCCGTCACCACTCGGTTACGTCTGAGAGCGTCATCCGCCTTCGGACTGGTAGTCTGCGACATCATCGACGAACGACCTTAACCAAATCGCGCATGCCCCGACAACCGGCGTGTCGTACCAGTCCGATGTGGCCCCTGTGCGGAAAACTACCTGCTACTTTTATACATCCGACCTTTCTAAGACGAAGCTTACCTTGCAGGCTTCTTGTGTTGGGACTTGCGGATGTTACTGCTATTGAACCCATTTTCTCCATTAAAAGACCCCTGCAGGACACAAAGTCCCTTCCCCCCTATAGGCTAGGAAACACCCCTAGTCTGCGTAGCTCCCTGCTGCTGGCTCCTTTATTCCCATCGGACCCATATCTGCACCCCTCAGCATAGCATCTCTGTATCTTGTGTTGCTAATTAACAGCTCCTTAATTTCATACCTTATGGTACAGAGACTTGGATATTATTTACTGATGCATGATTTTTACAAAGACATAGTTTTACAGTCTAAGATCTCCTTTATGTAGAGACTCGGGTTACAAGTGAGTCTGATTTTTAGCTATAATTGTGTCATTGTGATTTTGATTTATGTGGAATCTACTGTAGCGCATATTTTGATAATGTAATCATTTGACTTGTATGTATTTGATACGTAGCTATTATTATATGCCTGTTTTCGATCCATACAAGTTGCACTTGCAATAGGTTTTTTTTCATCAGATTAAACTAAAGATGTAATTAATTTTAATGTAAATTACAGGACAAAGTGTAATAGAGTTGCTTTCAAGTTGTTTTGTAGCGCATTTTAGGGTTATGGAGCAGTGTCTATGTGGTTTAGCTACATGTATATGGTATTTATGTCTCAATAGTCATCTTATTGATTTGCTGCATTGTAAAGATATTACATTATTTTCTTTGAAGTACCCTATGTTGGTAAGAATTCTTCTTTCTATTTTATGGTTTAATCTGGATACTAGTAATTCCAAAGTAAACAAAAAACAGATGCACTCTTTGAATGTTATTCATATATTCTGATGTACAAATAATGTTGCGTTGCAGTTTAATTATCCTATTGTAAGCTGTCACGCGTTTTGCTAGATTTTCACTTAAAACGCTGTACCCACAATATGGTTATTGTAAGTCATCTATTTCAGTTTAAGTATTCTAGTAGCGTGTGATATATGTCCTATTTTTCTATTTGCTATGGATTTAAAAACAATTGTGATTTAATTTTTGCAACCGTACTGTGACCGGTTGTTTCTTTGATATGTTCACCGTTACGGTTTGACAAGGAGTATTAGGAGGGGTGATTATGCATAGCCTTTAAAGATATTGGTGTGAAAGTACAATTCGATAACATTCGTGTATATGTTCATTTCATATGTTTGGAGAGTGTTGTGATTTATCAGTTACATAACGTTCAGTTAGTTTGAGTATAGTTTGTTTTATAAGCTTGCTGGCCACGTTTGTCTGCAAAATGAATATGCAAATTGCCATAATTAACTCACCTGGATGTATAGAATTGATATGTGATCTCTGCTTATTACTGTCTATATAGGCTACAGTTTTTATAATGAAGTTCACGATAGCGTTTGAGTTATATATTCCAAAATTGAAGCGAAAGAGGTAAAGTAGTCGCGCCAATATAATTCATTGGGTTATGGTGGAATGTGAAGAGCGCCCATCTTAGTTCTTTGGGTCGCTCTCTTAGCCCCATCGCTCGGCGTATAAAAAACAACGTCACCTCAAATAGCTTAGTGTATTTCTTATTTATTCACAATTAGTGCTAATTGTCTAACTAATGGCGATTCAGTAAAACATATTCGTATTAGAAGCTTCTGGTCTTATGACTGTAATATCGCATGCGTCTAATATCTGCCATCGTTAGCCTTTAGACAATCATTACAAAAATAATTATGTTTTTATTCCATTACGTGGTAATTAACCAAAAACAAATGAGATACTTAACATGATTAGTCGATGTGAATTATTTGTTATTTTAGTTTTTGAGCACATATTTATCTTGCATCAGCGCGGTCTTTTTCGAAATGGAACTTAAAAAACTATACAAAATGAACTCGTTGATCAAAGGCTTACGGCACGCATACTAAATAATACTACCAGCTTTAATCAACATTGGCGAAGATCCGGACCAAAATTTCTGGGCATGACGGAAATTCCAAAGGAACAATCATCTATATTCTGGAGTGCTAATGTGTGTTATTTTCTTTTCAAATTTTGCCGGATCGTATTACTTAGGCTACAGAATGTCGTTGTATTTATATGTTTTATTTTTGATACAATTTTTGAGCTTGTAATTTTTTTTTGTGTTGTAAAACGCAAGACTAGACTTGTGAGGATCATATGCTATAGGATGATTTACTTCAGGACGCCTCCACTTGTCTGGCGGCGTCCCGGGGCTAGGTTACATTGTAAATCTACTCTATCAAACAGCTATGTGTTGAATAACACACCCCAGCCAACAGTAGGTCCTAAAGGTTACAATTGCGACCAATTTTCATTTATTTTGTTAATCATTCGCACAAGTCAGTTACATCATGACTTAGACCAAAAAAGATTAAAATCTCTGTACCATTCATCGCAGAGTTGTTCTATTTGCCTAACATTACAATATGGACTCCACTAACCTCTGCTGCCGCTGGAGGTACATCTAGGCTGAAGACTTAGGACGCCAAGACCATATGGCGTTGAAGGTTCTTAGCAGAGACAAAGGATTCGAGGGGCGAACCATTTGTTAACAGAATGGCTTGCCCCTCAATCCATTGTTCTCTGCAGAGCCTATCCGAACACAATTGGAAGTTGACCAGGGCGGCATATCATCGAAAGACGTCACAATCATTTTAGTGTCTTGCCACAATGTTGGCCTAATTAGAGGTGGGCTATAAATAGGTCATAGTTTCAGAACCAAGTTTGTTTGCTATCTTAATTCTGAAGCAGCTCGTTGTCCTCTGATCAGATATGCCAGGCCAATATTAAGAAAATCGTGGTGTGCAAAATTTGAGCAAAGTGCAGGAAACCAAAAAACGATTTTGTGACGGGGCGGTGGCCAAAAACTTGCTGAGGTCATCGTTTTCAAAAAATTGAAATAAGCTGTAATTCTTTTATTAAAAGGGCGATGATATCCTTGGGTGGTCTTATTTATATGTTTATCAGCCTGACAAATCCAATGGCAGATGTCAAAAATGCAAATGGTTGTGAAGAATAGTACTAGAAAAAGGGAGATTAATAATGTTTAACCCTTTAATTACCCCAGGCTTAGCGGTCTCTGAGGGCACCCCAAGCGCCTAGAACAAATTGCTGTTGCCTCAATCAAAAACCGCCGCGTTTTCGGTAATGTCTTTTTTTCATGTCTCTTTTTGTTACATTCTTATCAAATTCTTTGACACAAGTTTATCTGAGAATAGTGACTTTCCACAGGGAGCAGTTTACTTGATTTAAACTTTCGTGGTCAAAGGTCAAACGAATTTGAGATTGTTGTCTATTTTGTAATACAAAAACCAATGCAAGAGTGAGTTTTTCCTATTTTACCTCTATAAATCACAGGGTAAAACATTCTTTAGGACTGCTTTTTATTCGTTCATTGAGAAATGGAAACTAATCAAAAAAAATGAAGCCGAAGTATTAAAATTCCTAAAAACAATAAAACTAGATATATACCATTAAGAATAAAAACAATAGATAATACATAAGAAATTTCATAAACAATGGAAAATACATAGGAAAATTTACTATGAATGTAGACCTTTCTGATACTTCAAGATCATTATCTGGATCAATTTTGATTCTCAAATGAATACTAGAAACCTATGTTGGAAAGACATGATTTACCTGTGATTTATGATGGTAAATAAGAAAACCTGACTCTTATGCCATGGTTTCTGTACACAAACAAAATGTTCAAAAATCTACAAATTTTGGTTTTGACCTTTACATGGCAACTCGCAAAGCTCAAGTAATTCTCTTCATTGAATGTCCGATTTCAAATAAACTTTCGGTGTCAAAGATCTTTTAAGAATGTAACGAAAAGAGACATTAAAAAAAAAACAATTACCCGAAAACGCGAGGCGTTTTGATTTGGGCAACGCAATTTGTCTTAGGGCGGTACCCTCAGGAGCTTACCGTAATTAAAGTGTCTATAAAACTATAATTCCCCTTTTTTAGTTATTTTTCTTCACCACTATTTGCAAGTTTTGACACTGCATGGAACCAAAAGTTCATCAGGCTGATAAACATAAAATAGACACCAGAATCATAACTTTATAGCCCTTTTAATAAAAGAATTACAGCTTTTTCGAGAGTTTTGAAAAAACCGCTATGGACTCAGCATATTTTGGCCACGCGCCCCCTCAAAATCGTTTTTTTGGTCCGCACTGGGTCACAATTTTCCACCCGATTTTCCTTAAAAATTGTGGCATATCGATCAGGACAACGATCTGCTTCCAATAAGATGGGCACAAACTGTGGTATCTGAAGAAACATGACCCTTTTGTTTACCCCTATAGTCCCTAACCTCATTATTGCTATATATTTCATATCTCTTGTCCTTTGTGCGGTTCAATAATCAGAAAGCTTAAAGTCATAATGTACATAAAAGCTGCCCTCATCATGGCGCTTGAATTTAAACCAAGATTCTTTATGGCAAAAAACAAGAAAACCCTTTGAAAAAAACTTTAGCAAAAATCTACATCCATAGACTCTTGCGTCTATGAGGTTGATCGTAAGCTATTGACCGAGGCGCGTGCTGTGTAGAAACATTGAGAGCACTTATTAAGACAGAGCCTTGAATATTTTATGAGACTACTCCAGTCAAATATATATCATTAAACTTGATACAGATATTTTTGATTAAACCCTTAGGTTTCCAACAGAGCGGCAGACCATTTTTATGTCATTTATTACTATTGTGTCATTTTCTTCTCATCCTCACAAGCCATCGATACAGAATTTACTGGACTTCATGCAACCCAAGGGATATCAAACAGCCTGTTTGACACCCCGGCCCAACGCTATGAGAGCTTAGAAAGAATGGCCCATTGCAGCTATACATATCTGCCAGTTAGATGTGAAGTATCAGAAACAGAGAGAGGTTCAGTTATGTAAATGGATAATGATAAACAGAGCTGCCGACGTCAATTACTGCGTTTTCAGTATATTGTACTGAAATTAGCAAGAATACTGTACATGTAGGTGTTCAACAAAATAACTGATTTTTAGCGGTTCAGTATAGTCTTGGTGTTATAAAATGTTCCGATTAAATCTTATTTAACTGACCCATAATACTGATTTTATCCTTTGAAATATTCTTTTGAAAGATACAGCTCTTTGACGACAAGCATGTTCCCTCTTGGAGTGGTCTCAAGCATGTTTGGTGTAACGTAGGGACTCAGTTGGAAAGCATTCAGTCCCTCTAATAGGATGTAAATGGAGATTAGATGTAAAATAGAGCAGATCAGATGCTAAAATAAGTAGCAACACCCTATGTATATGTCCAACCTAGATGCATTTCTGAATAGAGTACATTTATAAACCAGGTCACTGCTCCTGTAGGGGGTCCCAGGAATCAAACATTTGAGTATAAAAGCAAATTTAATCATATGCAGTGCATTGTTGCAGGGCATCAACAGATAAATCAAGAATATGACAAAGAAAGAGAGAGAGAGAGACAAAACTCACAGAATTACCAGGTTTAATTACACTAATATCAAATGATATGTTTTAGAGAGGTAAAGGTCTTAAGGAAAATGCTTGATAGTCATTTTGTTTTACATTAAAATTTTCTGGTCTTCAACTCTTTTTGTGTGATTGCATTAAACTGTTTCAGTTATTAAAAAAAAAAAAAAAAAAAAATCTTGATACATTATTTATATCCCAATTTTTTTCTTTTTGTTTTAAAGGAATATCTGCATATGTCAAGGTGCCCAATGCAAACAAGTGAGTATCATTGGTGGTTAGTTGTAAAGAATAAAGTTGTAAGAACATCATAACATTATAATAGTACATAATCATTTAAAAGCATTAAATTCATTTCCAGTGAGAACTTTAGCTTAAATGTGGTATCCATTACAAAACTATAACAGGACTTTTCTTCATGTTGCCAATAGAGCCATTTCGAGTAGGCAATCCACATCTGGTTGAATTGAGTCTTTGTTTTATTTCAGTTTCAGATGAACCTTGGCCCTTGCCCCCTACTAAATTTGAGCCCTGATATTCCTTTGACTTAATAAAGCACTTAGCCATGCTTCATATTCTTGACTTATTTGCTTTCAGATATACTGTACATTTGGCTTTATAAGCCAGCCATGCATATAACTCTTTGATTGTATGTATTGTTATTGATCTTCTTGTCTTATGATCTTTCAGGTATGAGGCGCATACATACAACTTCTATCTCTTCCCTAGGAGTATGTCTTCCATTGATGCCAGGTTCACATGCCAGGTAATATTCTTTATAAATATTGAAATTTTTTTTTTTTTTAATAAAACTTTGTTGGATGGAATATTGAAAACAAATATAGCACAAGAACAAAACATGACTGACTGAAACTCTTTGGTCTTGCACTAAAGACAGAGACGGACATGGCTTCAGTCGTGGCTTCAGTCAACCATGTCTCTTTTTTGTGCTATATGTAGATTTTGTTGTACTAACTACCTGTTTAAAAACAAGTACATGTAGATTAAAAGATTATATGGATCCTCGGAAAATATCGAAATTAGGAATGTTGAATTGAAATTATATTGTCATAGATATCGATAACCTATTGTGCAGAAACTATGTGATTGAAGTTTCTACTTTTTATTTTTCGCAAATTTCCAGTAAATGATTTATAATTGACTTATATTGTTTCATGATTACAGGATGAATGATAATATTCATGGATTTATTTGATACCTTTGTGCTTTAGCTTGCTCATATTATTGGATGTGTATAACAGGGTAGCTTACTTCTCAGAGGTACCTGCCAAAATGATGTATCCGTTTTAAAAATGTCAAAACGACAAGAACAAAAATGATATTAGATTATAATATTACTATTATATTATAAGTTGATTAACGTTAAGTTAGGTTAATTTATGTCAGCCTTTGGCTTGTGGAGAAAGCTGAAAGGCGGGTACAGGAGATTTGAGTAAAACTTGGACTGGGCGGTTAGTGGCGTTTTGAAGAGAATTTTGGGGCTGAAGGGCTAAAACCTTCATCAGTCTTGAAAGTTTCAAATATTTGGAAATTAAATAAACAATCATAAATAATTAAAGACATTTTCAAATCCTTAAAGAATCTTTCAGTCTGCATGTTTTTATTAAATTGTTTCCACTTTTTTTTCCAGGCATCAAGTATAGAGTTTCTTTGCAAACACAACTTCAATTTTAACAAGGTGAGTTCAGATTTTTTTAATTTTGTTTTTCAACAAAGCAACAACAACAAAAAAATGTATCTTTCTAAAATCATATTGCAAGCAAGACATTGTCCAAAATGAACAATCAAACCATACCAAAGGAAGTTAAAAGCCCTACATTGAAAATATTCCTATGTGAACTTGAAAGAGATAACTTTTTAATATTCTTGCATATTGTCATAATTTATCATCAAATTAAAATCCAATTATGGGGATACAAGCACTTTGGTCATTTACAAATTAGTAGTACCCTAAACAATTGTAAAAGAAAAAGTTATCATTATCAAAGCTAATTTGTTCCAAAATTTCTTAGTGGATCTTATTCTTAAGCAGAGACTGGTGACCATTTCTTTGTGATATCTTTGCCAGCTATTCTATGAGGGAGTGAGCTACCTGACAAGAGATGAGGAAGAAGAGTTGAGGCACCAGGCACAGACCAAACCAGTTCAGCTTGCCAGGTAGATGTCATTTGGCTGTACTTATAACGTGGTATATTGTGATTGTCCATAAGGATGAAACATGGCTTTAACCCTCTAGGACTCAGATGCCAGTGGAACAGGCAGGTCACTGCTCATACATGTAGCTACCTTCCAAAACAATGTATTAAGACTTACGATAAAGACAAATGAATTCTTTACAAGTAGGTTTGCTACAGCATTCTAAAAATGCAGTGTTCAAGGTCCGAGGGCTTGAGGGTAAAGGAATAACAAATATATGAATTTCTGTTAAAATGCATTTCAAAGGATAATTCTCCGACACAAACACATATTTCTTTTTGGGGGGTGGGGTTGCACCAGTAATGTTTGTCTGGTCAAAGGTTCAATAAGAACGTTGTTAATTTTTTAATCATTTCCTCTTAAGAATGTGAAATACTTATGATCTTTATCGCTCTCATCAAGATTATCACTATCATTAGTCATTATTTGTAACCCTCATTATCATCATCATCATCATTGTCATTATGGTCATCAACACCAGCATTTTCATCGCCATCATTCTCATCATCATCATCATCACCATCATCTTCATTGTTACATATTCACCAACTCTTCTTAATTCCATTTCTGTAGGTACATGGATGAGGATTTGCAGAGGGAGGCAATAACACTGGTATCTGAATGGCTGGCTGATGCACAAGCAGGAGATGAACTTACAGTGGGAGAGTATGAAGGTAATGAATAGACAACCAATTCATCAGGGGCATTCGTTGGTAAATTGCTACTTGTCTAAACCCATTTCGACTAATGCCCAGAATTACCTTTTGGTATGATTGCCACTTCGCCCATTTACCATTTTCTCCAATTTCCCTTTTGGCTAATGTCCTCTTGGTAAAAAAAAACACTTAGTCAAGTCGTTTAACAAATGTAATAATTCATTATGGAACTAGACAAAAATAAAATTCGGCAATTTGGCTATAAGTCAAAGTGACTGTCAAGCGAAATGGTCATTGAACCAAGTGAGAATTAGACCAAGTATGTTTTAGACCAAGCTTGTATTAAACCAAATTGTTAGTAGGTCAAATGGGTTTAGCCCTTGTCAATATTAAACAATCAAAGAATTGAACCAACTGATGTCATACCAAGTGAATAAAGGCCATTGCTTTGATGACATGACATTTGCTCTGGGCTTTATTTTATCTAAGAATTAGGGTTAGAGCTGAAATGGGGTACCATTTGTAAGTCATGGGCTCTGTATAACAAAGGTTCATAATCTATCGCAAAGTTGCAGAAGCCAATCACAATCGTTGTTGCATGCACTTTTTTTCAAAATACTGTTCAGTAACCAATTAAAACCATTCTTTCAAATTTGCAATTGATCACAAACCTTTGTGCTACGTGACCCAAATTTAAGTTAATCGTAAAATTACAGTGTATGGCATAAATTGTCATTGGAGCAAATGTCATGGTATCCACTCTTTAGAGAGAGATGGAGAGATTAACATGTAACCAGACAAACTGATCAGTAGTTGTACCTCTCATTTATTGGTAAATGTCATTCTTTATTAGTACATGAGAATGGTACTAAGAATATTGTTGTTTTGTTGTTTTCTTTGTTTGTTTCTACTTTCTTCAAATCTTCTTTACTTCTCTGTTTTTCAGGACTAACCAGATGGTGAACCATAAACCTCTTCAACATGATATTTTCTCTTCTCGCTCTCAGCATCTGATTATTTTGATTTTTTTTTTATAGATCATATTGAAGGAAAAACAATAGTATTAGATACTTTTTGAGCTCAGACTTAATTCAGAATGGTCCATGAATTCATAGCCGCTATTCAATGAATTTTGTCTTTTTGCACAATTTTAGAAATTGACGGTCTTCTGTTGCAGCTGGTAATTCAAGACTCCTATCCTATTCTGAATACTCGCTATGATGCCAACACAACACGACAAGTAAGTCCCTGTAATAGTTGCATTCAAGACTCCTATCCTATTCTGAATACTCGCTATGATGCCAACACAACACGACAAGTAAGTCCCTGTAATAGTTGCATTCAAGACTTGTCTGCCTATCTTGAGCTATTGCAATGGAATTGTAAATAAAGATGAAATGTTAATCGTGCAGCAAATTGTTTTGTTCTCTTTTAATCAACTCAACATAAGGTCGAAAACTGAGTGTAAGTTTTGTTGGATTTTGAATCCATTTCCTCTCACTACCTGGAATAAACTTGTAGATAGCTTTTTATCGTAGCAAAATTGAAGTTGTGAAATTTTTTAAAAGTACTGTATTGTTCATACTGTACAACTTGTAGACATGCAATGAGATAGATAAATCATACAATATAAATGTTTCTTTGATGATTATCATAAACGTTTTAAATTATTAAAATCTATCATAATTTTACATGTTTATAAGTGCAGATTGACAATCATTGTGAGAAGATATGCATATTAGCAAGATTTTCATATCAAGATTTGCAGCAGCACTTGAAAGCTTGTGCATCTAACTTGTAAGTTGCATGTTTTGTATTGAACACTTTTCACAAGGGTAATCATATATTTCCATGTTGACCACAATACGTTGTGAGACAAATGAATGCTTCAAGTACCTTCTAGCGAGTAAATCTATCATCTCCACTGTTTTTTCATTCCATATTTGTGATCAAGATGAGAGTGCGAGTGATGGAAGCTGAAATCAAGGAAGGATTAGAAGAGGACCAAATCAAATTAGCAAACAGGTAGGGCGCCAGGGGCGTATCCAGGATTTGGCACCCCGGGGGGCCCGATGTGATTTTGATTTTGGCGCCCCCCAGTGGTGGATCCAGAAAGGTACATCCTATTTTTTTCCCCGTTTTTTTCCCCCTAAGGTCAATTTGGCGCCCCTTTTAGGTGATTTTGCGCCCTTTCGGGCGCCCGTCTGGGGGGCCCGGGCTCGTAAAGCCCCCCCCAGAATACGCGCATGGGCGCAAGAATTAATAACAAACATCTACGCCCAAATTCTCAATGGTGGCTTCAAAACCGTGGTCGGAATCCATGGGTTATGTAAATGTTTGTGTGAAAATTTAATTCAATAGTAAATTTAGCCATAGCAACAAGCATGAATTTAGCACTCTGTAGCAAGATCGTGCATTCATATTGGACATTTGTCAATATACATGTATGCGCTGAATTTAGCATAATTATACACAAAATATACATAATCCATAGTTTCAGTCCACGCTTTTGAAATTGCCTTTGAGAATGTGGACCCTAATGTTCCACAGTGCTTTCATTATCATTGAGAATAGGAGAGGCATTTGTACCTATCACATAACAAAAGGTGACTTTTTCGCATTTATTTGAGGATCATTTGGAAAATTACCCACCCTTCTTGGGTCAAAATTTTAAATAAGTAAGTTAATACATGTAGGTGCAGTACCAGTTTGTTTTGTGGTTCAGGTCTACTATCTGTAGCATATTAGCCTATTGTGTTTATTTTGCTTTGGAAAGAGATGTTACAAGTTTAAATCTTGAAATGACAAAAGTAAGGCAGTTACATGTGCTTGTACTCGAGT
Source organism: Paracentrotus lividus (assembly GCA_940671915.1). Taxonomy (NCBI): domain Eukaryota; kingdom Metazoa; phylum Echinodermata; class Echinoidea; order Camarodonta; family Echinidae; genus Paracentrotus; species Paracentrotus lividus. The sequence goes on along the minus strand of CALNVZ010003434.1, from coordinate 4,442,306 downwards.
CTGACACTTCCTAAAAACCTAAGTTGATCTTATTATGTTTGTTTTATTTTCACAGAATAGTTGATAAATTAATGGGTTTTACAGAAGTCTTCCGTGCCATGGTGGAAAGTAAAAAGGTATGTAAGTATATGATAATTTATCCTAGACCCCTCTACTATGACCATACTACCTTTTTGGACTTCTGCTATAATGAGCAAGGATGCAAGATTTCATAATGAGCCAACTCTATTCAAATGTTTGTTCAGTACAACATAACATCATTATAGGTAATTGTCTTGGTCTATATAGCACATTGATCTGATTGGAGTACACTACTGTATGAGCCAATATTTTCACATCCAGATATTTTTACGATTTTGGACTAGTTTGGGAAATTCGCAAGAGCAAAATTTCACGATTTTGGTGATAACTTCATCATTATAAATAGCCTTGTATTGAAGTGGAAATTTTCGCGATGACCGACTCGCGAAATTCGCGAAAATAAAGTCACCCTGAAAATAACCACAGTATAGTGTCTGTTCCTCTCAGTAATGCTGTTGAATTCTCTATTAAAAGGCTAATTGTAGAATGATTATCTAAGCATGAATAATATCTCATGAATAGTATGTAAATAATGATTTGTGGACAATTACTACCAGAAAAACTAACATATTGTGGCAATACAACACAAAAAATATATATACTTTTGTATGAAGTCCAGCTTTAAAAAATTTGTTGCTTTTTGACAAATGATGTGAAGATACTTGCAGGTAACAGGCATTAACTCTTTGTGTGCCATGAGCGCAGAATTGCACGTACGTAGGGGTGCCGTGTTCGCAATTTTGCACAATAGCACACGAGTCAATTAGACATTCATACATGTATTACCGCTCGTAGCGGGCAGCAATTATTCGCGCTATGTATTGTTTACCTTGTATACAATTAGCGCTTTCGGAAAAACTGCTTTTAGGCATGGTGTTACATTTGAAATAACAGCGTATTTAGCGTTTTTATTAATTTTTTTGTTAAAAAAGTAAACTGTAAACTGTAAACAGTAAACTGTACTTGTATACATACAGTGTGGAAAGAACAAAAATCAATCAAGTTCTTCATTACAAAGGCAACAAAAGAAGAAGAAGATGAGGAGGAACAAGAAGATGTATCCCTCTGATGTTCCTTTCACTTCCCGCTAAGCAGGATATCGACAATGACCAGGAAGAGGGTAGTTTCAATAGGGAGATCACCCCCATTGTCAATGGTAGACGATCAGGGAGGAAGATTTCTATGGGGGAGATTACCCCCATTGTCAGGAGTGACTGCTGCGGGAGGCGAAGGGGGGGGAGTCAATGGGAGGATTACCTCGTTGTCAGAGTGGCTGAGAGGGACGCTTTGATCTTTCTTTTATCAAGAACTTTTTTTCTCCAGTAAGCTATAGCCTTAGTATTTTATTGGAAGTATGGGAGTATGATATACCAAAAGAAAGCTTAAAAGTCCAGCTTTCTAATGCATTTGGTTTGAAAGTATGTCTTTATTGGTAAAAAAGACATATCTTAGGAATAAAAAGTTGTCATAAATATAAAAAAATCAAACAACATATATCTATGATTATTATACAAATGATAATTCACAATTCAACGAGTGTGGCATCACCAAAACGGAAATTTCATACTCTACAACTTTGCTACACAATATTTTTTGCTAGGTTCAAGCAGTAAAAAGTTATAGCAAGTTAGTTCAGCAGACTCTATAAAAATCAGCCTGGAATGCGCCTCCCTGAAATAATGTGGCACAGGCCGGTTTTTCAAGTGGCGCATAAAGAGTTAATGGCATTGTACAATCTTTGTTTCATTGAGTATGATGGCTTGAAAAAATAACTTTGATACAATCAAAATGTTGATTGAATTCATGAAATAAATGATTTTGTTTATTTCTGTCTTTTGTAGCCTATTGTAGGTCATAATCTTCTCACAGATCTGATGCTGTTTTACCAGAAATTTCACAGACCTCTACCAAGTAAGAGCATCAAAGCATTTCCTTTTTTTCTGTCACTCTCCTTTAGTGTTCATAAGGCTATGTTACTGTAATTAATTCCACTTCTGGTATATTATACATTTCAAATATTATATACAACATATTGTACTACTACTGCTACTACCATTACTACTGTTTTTACTCTTACTACTATTACTACCACAACAATAAATACTACTACTTTGACCTATTTAACAAACATCAAGTTCAAGGATAGTGGATAATGGAACAAAGTTTTTTATTCATTATTAACCAATCCATGGGAAGCAGTTTGTGGTATGATAGACAATGCATTACAGTGATTTAATGAATTTTAATGATAAAAAGTATAAATGGGTATTGGTTCCTTTATCACAGAACTTCAGAAAAGCACTTAAAGGTAGTGTCAGCCTTTTGCAGGCAAAAATATTAAAATTTCTAGTTTTTGAGAGGATATAGTAGTATACCAATGACTGTATCTTCCCACAACATGATTAAGCTCAAATGTGTATGTTTGTCATTATATTGCGATTATCAAAATTCATTCCTATTTTTTCGAACCTCGAAAAATATACCGTACGGTGCGAACCGCTGACCGTTAGCGCAGAGAATAATGCACGCTGATGCGCCGTGTGTATATTGCTGTGTGCGATCCGTGCGGCACGCGCTGTAATATCAACGATGTTGATGGAGAGCTGGTCAAGATTGGTAGTCAGATTTTCGTTTCGTATTACTGATCTAGGCAACCTATGACAGTAAGATTGAATAGACAGTATAGGTCGATCATATTCTACAGTTATGCCAAGTTGCATTAGTTTTCGCAATTTGTGAAAAAGGCTGATACTACCTTTAAGACGCATCTATTTCACCATGTACATGTACATGTATGTATTGCATTAATATTATTTTATGTATTGTATTAAGCGCTTTAGGCCTACTTGGAAAAGCGTGGAATAAATATTACGTATTATCATTATTCTTATTTATTTCAGGCAGTTATTCACTGTTCAAGGCACAGCTCCATGAGCTATTTCCAAAGGTCTTTGACACCAAGCACCTGTCGTATGAAATGAGGAAGGTAGGTATTTAGTTACGTTCATTATTGTAGTCTAGTGGTCGTATCACTTGACTGGGAATGCAAAGTTCATGAGTTTGATTCCTGGCAACGGCACTTATGTCCACTCACCCCAGGTGCTAATTGGTTCCTGGAAGCATAATTCCATATAAGGTGCCTATAAATGTCTGACGTCAAGTATGGAGTTGAGTCCAGTGAATGGGGTAATGATGTACTGTAAAGTGCTTTGAGACACCATGGGGAAAAGCCAATTATAAATAATAGTTTTATTAGTTAAATTCATTAATGAATTTATGGCTATTTTGTTTCTCTGCTGCCACCAGATTGTGAGTTTAGAGATTTTTGTATTACCCAATCATCCTCTGAGCAATTAACCTGCTGACTGCTGCAAATTGTGTAATGCCGGTGCCTCAAGCAAGATATATCACCCACAACTAGAGGGAGGATTAGCGAATATATCGTCGGCCTCATGCCAAAAGGGCCTTAACATTTTTAAAGGCCATTCATATTGCACACATATTAAAAACAGTAATGCCATTTTGGCCTAAGGCTGACGATATGTGGATGGTATAAATTGTACAGTGTTCTATGATATTATTAATAAGAAAACCTCATGCTTTAAAGCTAAATTAGTGTTGTGATCGTGAGATTGAATTGTAGAAGAAACTGTCTCAAATTGATGGGAAAGGTTGATAACAATGTATTGTTTTTTTTGTTGTTTTTTTTTTGCTGTGAGGTTTTAGAATCAAGAAACTGATAAGAAAATTTCCAAATTCTTCTGAGAGTAACATGCACTGCACTCAAAATGCATGTATGGGACTTTATGTACATGTGCACACAAATGTACGGGTCCCAAACATATCTCTTTTTGTGTCATATTATCGCAATGAGGGCATGTGAAGAGCAATCATTTTCAGTCGAACTTTCTATTCTACTATAAAACTCTTCTTAAGTGTAACAATAATGTGAAAGCTCACAATTGTTTTATTCAACCATTGTTTACCTTTCCCACAACACTAGATTCTCTTTAGACTTGTTGATTTTTAGTATCATGTTTTACACAATTGAATAGGCCTGAACTAAAGCTAAACTGATATACCTAAAGTAATCCTATCAAAATCCAATGATTCTTCACTGACAGAATCTTATTGATGCTGGTCTACCTGTAGGAAACACAAGCCTTGGTTGTCTGCTGGATAATCTCTCATCGTTAGTATTTCCTTGACTTTGTTTATTTTGATAATATTTGTTCTAAAAGGTCTGTGGGGCGGATTCCGCCCCCCCCCCCTCGATGTTTCGAGCATGATCTCAGTAATGCATAAAGCGGTCGACACACCATTTTGTGACGTTTTTCTTTCAAGTCTCATTCAACTTCTAAGATCAAATTTGCGACGTCTGGGTATGGGGTTCTAAAGTTACGCAACATTTTGTACATGCTTGTCAGACCGAAAATTGCTCAAAACGTGATTTCGTGTATAAATCCAATACAAAATGTATTTCAAGTCAATATTCATAAATGTATGATTATTTTTGCTTTTACTCCTTCAAATCGATTAGTTTTAGGTTCTTTGTGGTTGTGATAATGTCGCCAACAATTCTCATCAAAAAAACAATGGATAACGATTAATCCCCCAATGATTATTTATTTTTAAAGTGAGCTTGTCCATTTTGGGTGTGACATGTAAATACCTGCTTCCAAAAGGATTTCTTAATGATAATAATAATGAATATTTATATAGCGCCTTTTCTACAAGTAGATACAAAACGCTTTCCGGAGAGATATTGCTATTTAAGTATATTCTTAACTACTTGTACTTCATTAATTGAAATATTGTTTCAAAAATAAAATCCGTATTTGAATACAGGAAGAAAGGGATTCTGCTGGTACTCCACTCACCACACATTGAGCATGGGCAAGGCTTTGACAAATATGGTAAGATTCAAATACTATGTCAGAGTTTAGTCAATAATACATCCATGAGTCATTGTTCTATTGAATACCTGGGGGCGTTTCATGAAAGGACTTGTCGGACGTTTTATCCAACAAATTTGCTCTCAGCCAATCAGATGCATGCATTTCAGTAGCTTATAACAGATGTCAGTGAATATTTGTTTCATGAAATGCTCCCCAGATCTTTGCTGGCATCTATAAGGCACTCTATAAATTGATGTTCAAACCGTGTGCATTCAAACGCAGCGCAATGTACACCGTATTTCCTATCCTGAAGTCCCCATCCCTACCGGGCTGCTAAGCTCACAACAGAACGGTAGTAAATAAATCATGCACGGCTGTATGCTTATCCCCTTTTGTTTTCACTGTTTGAAGATAGTAAATGACTTCCATTTCATTTGAAACTTTCAGTAGTTTGTTTATACGGTTAGAGCAATAGAATTGTATTCATTTTATCTCTTTTGCACTTGTTTTTGAAAGTCACCCTATCCCTTTAAGATTAACTATCCAAATCGATATTTTCTTTTCATTTTCCTTCAGTGGAAGGTGGAACTCTTCATGAAGCAGGGTATGATGCCTATGCAGCTGGTTACGGTAAGAATAAATCTATTGATATAACATTAAAATTGTTTTTTGTAGGGCATTTCCGTCCAATTGATGTTCATTTGTCTGTGAAGAAGATTCTGCTAGGATCAAAATTTCATGCTCCTCTTGACTTATTTTAACGTCACCAGCTCTCCTTTTTTGGATAAGCAGTTTCAGCAGTTCTTTTCTTGCATTTGGTCATTTGTCTCTGATGAAGATTCTGCTAGGATCACAAGCTCAGGCTCCTCTTTACTCCAGTTTTGATGAATTTGACTAATTGATGACCTGCAAATTCAAGTTGTCAACATTTCTAGGGTAGTTGCCTTCAGGGCAGTTGTCCAAGAAGTGTCGATTTTTAACTCATTTGATTTTTATTAAAAGCACTGAATACTTACCCAAACCCTCACTCTAATAAATAGCAAGTCATAATGCTAAATGTATATCTCTGATGAATTGAAAGTCAAGAGCATGTGTCAAACCACCAGATTTGTCTCAAAGCTATAATTCCTTAAAGTCTTTCAAATTGATATAGTTGTTTTTTTTTTTTTTTTTCATTACAGTATTTCTAAGGCTGGCACATTACATTAGTGCAAAGGATGTCAAGTAAGTAATCACTGTATATTTTAATGTGTGAAATACATTTCTAGTTATTTCAAGAATTCATTCATTTAGTACCCTCTGTGCACATGTTTTAATTTGAGTTAGTGGGTAATGTAACTATATATTTTCTTTAATGAAATATAATTCTTCATTACACTATCAATTTTGAAATTACCTTGGGATGAGGCTTTTGAATACCTTTTCTAACAGCACGCATCATTAAACAATAAATGGCAACTGCTGTTTTTGTAACCGCTTCGTGCAATCCGATGGTGTGAGAGAATTATTTTCTTAATTACACGTACTTACTCGCTTGATTTACTTATTGATTTTAAAAGCCAAAAAGTGTGGGTATTAAAGTAAATAGCAGCTGAATATGAGAGTAGATAAAGTGAAGTTCTTCATTACACAATCACAAAATTGATTACCTTGTGAGGCTTTCGCGTACATGACAGCACGCTTCGTCTGACGAAGCGTGCTGTCATGTACGCGAAAGCCTCACAAGGTAATCAAAATTTGTGATTGTGTAATGAAGAACTTCACTTTATCTATTGAACTTTACCAATCAGATGAATCTTTTTATGAATATGAGAGTATGTACATCAAGGAAGACTGGAGGTCATACAAGTCCATCATGACTTTAATAATTGTGTGCAAGGGAGATTGGTATATAATGAACATATTTGTAATGCATATATACATATATACGCCAAATCCACTCTGCGGAGTGCTTGAGGCGCAATAAAGAAAAAGAGTAGAGAAGGAGAGAGGAGAATAAGAAATACACATAGTACACATAAATGCAGTAAACAAAAGTAATCAAGATGGAGTAACAAGCATTAAATGAGAGTGTCTTCACTTGTTGTTTGAACGTTTCAACATTTGTGATAAGAATCAAACCAGACTTTGACTATTATAAGCTTGTTTAAAGTTGTTGGTACATGACCTATGAGAACCAGAACATATGTACATTTATCCATTGTCCATCTCTGTCTCTATAGAGTGATGGCAAGCAGACCTCTTGACTTCAGAGAATACCTGTGGAAACTCAAAGACTACGAGAACAAGATCAACATCATACGTGCAGCCATCAACCATCTGGTAAATTTCGAAATGACCTTTAAAGACAGTCAGTCGTAGGCTTTCATGGGGAATGGATTATAATATGCTGACACCAAACTCTGAAAAGCACTGGAAATACCTGTCTTGAAGCTAAATTTCTTGACCAAGGCAGAACAAGTTGCCCCGCCATAAACATTCTTTGGCCTGTTTTCGGCATTATAAGGCCAGGGAAAGTGAGATAATGACTTTTCCAAATTGGGCAATGGGTGGAATGTACAGGGCATTACATAAGGTCTGGCAGCGGTGATAAAACTTGAGGTGACCTGTTACTGGGTTAGCATCCATGGTGTCAGATTACCCATGGAAGCCCAAGACACACCGTCGTTAAACATTTACTTCCTTAACTGCCCCAGACCACCCTCTCAGCTTACTCACTAGACTTCCCCCTACTTATGCAAACTTTCTTCTTTAGTCAAGACAATATCCAGGATACCTTGTTAAACATGGTCATACTTTGTGTGAGTTACCTATGCGGTGTTTGCTGTCAGATTGCCCGTGTAGAGTGTATATAAGAATTTCCCATTGAATCACACTGATATATATATACAGTCAAACACTTTCTATTGGGGAATAAGCTCATACATTTCATGGAGTCTGTAGGTGCTAAAGTCACATGCATTATAATTGTTTACGAAGTGTTTTTCAAAGTTGGATATGTATTTTTCTTGGACACTCTGTATACATGTGTAGGTCATGATTATATGAGAAATGTTATGTAAAGCAGAAACACACTTTGACTGTTTTTGCTATTTTCTCATTTTCCTGCTAGAATCTGGTCGGTCCAGACCCTGCCAGTAGGAGACCTGAGTGGCTTCATGTTACTTCAAAGAAACTGAGTCAATCATTAGATTCAGGAAAGGTTAGTTCTCTCATGGCATCTTCCAAGTACAACTCTTAACCCATTGAGGAGGACTGAGACCGAATATATTCTGGCTGAGGTCTATGGGAAATGTGTAACCTGATCAGCTCATCTCCCATAGGTTAATTCTTTAAGCACAGGTGTGTTTCCACTCTGAGGAGTTGAAACTTCCACTGAAAAATGCCCTTTCTGTAAATTGAAAATTTATGAAGTGGTATATGCATGATATTGTCACACTTAAAGTGAATTGTCTCCTCTAATTAACCTTGATTGGCTTGCTTTATTTCGCCTCCTGGAGAATCATTAAGATATCATTAATATTTTAAAAACTATTACTGTATAAGCCAATATTTTAGCGATTTTGGACTAGTTGGGGAAATTCGCGAGAGTAATATTTCACGATTTTGGTGATGACCATCCCTATAAATAGCCTTGTACTGAAGTGGAAATTTTCGCAATGACTGACTCACGAAATTCAGGAAAATAAAGTCACCGTGAAAGTAACCACTTATACAGTACCTCAATCTGCTTGATAAAGAGGTATTTGAATAATGCCATCAGTGAATATTATTGGTCTTTTTCCATCAATAAAAAAACAAAATATATTAGAATCATTTTGGGAATAGCAGTATTTCACTTTGCATCTGTGAGCTTGGTCATCTTGCTGCTGATAACAAAATAATTTGGATTTGTATCATTTTAAATGTCCAATAGAACCTTTAGGAATGCAGTGCCTTATTTATGATTGTAATTTTGTTGATGTTTTGTATAATTCTTGTCCAGCTTGCTCAGATATTTGGTGCCTATAGCTCAGTGGATGTACGTATGATTGACAGAAGGCATGCCCTGTTAGCTGTAGCAAACTATGGAGGGTGAGTACAATCAAATAAGCCTTGGTCACAATTAGTTGTGTATGTTTTTTGCAAGTTATGTTGCCACTTGGTCTAAACCATCTTTGACAAATGCCTGTTTGGTCTCATTCCACTTGGTCTAACACCATTATGTCTACAACCAGTTTGTCCAATTACGCGTTGGTCTCAATGCCACTTTAATAGTCAATTCCTGTAACAAACTGATAGTAGACCAAAATCTAAATGGCACTATACAAATCTAATATATTATTATTATTATTATTAAATAAATAAATTTGGGAATTAAACCAAGTGGTCTTTGAACGAAGAGAGATTTAGACCAAGTGTGTATCAGACCAACAGTAAATTACTCCAGATTGTTAGAAGAGCGATTGGCTTTAGCACATGTAGTGTTGAATTAAGAGAATAAGACCGATTGCTGCTAGAACAAGTGTATTTAAGCCTTTTGGAGTGAGAATCCCACAGCTTGCAATGGATTGGAGCCAACTTCTGCAATCTCTTTGCTATAATGAGAGCACAGCCACCTTTGTTCTGGTGTGCCTAAAATCACATGTACACCTCCTTGCATCTAATGCAAGAATTTTCTGTGAAATCTAAGACCGCCCAAATGCAGAGAGGTGCACAACTGATTCATGAGAGGATTTAACCATGGCCTTACAAATGGATTTTTATATAAATTGAATATAATTACATATAGTAAATAGTGGTAGAAAAATACGCGTCATCTGTGGATAGATCAGTACCACGTGACCTACCTTCAATATGTTGAAGGTAGGTCACGTGGTACTGATCTATCCAATGATGTACAATATAACTTTTGGTTTTTGTAGGGTAAAGCCCGTGTTAAATGAATGGAGAGAGTATCGATTCTATCGTTTGCCTTTTGGCGCTCGCGCGTAATAACAGTAAAATGGTGCGCGGAGTAACAATGTACTGTATAAGTGGTTTTTTTCGCGTACAGATATTTTCGCGGTTGGCGGGGGTCCTGACATTTTCGCGCGATGTTAAATTCGCGGTCGGCAAAATCTAGAATTAAAAGTAACTAGCACTATAAGTAATCCATATTTTCCTATCTAAAAAACGAGACATTATATTTACAAAAAGACAGTAAAATGGAATAAAGACTTAACTCGCCATGTCTTAAATCGTTTAATTCTACATACCAGTCAACCACGCATCGTAATAACGCTGCATAGTCAACTCTGCTCGGCGAGCGCATGGAGTTCAAAATATTTTCGAGCGTGGATAAATTCGCGGTACTCTTCAAACCTTTTCGCGCGATGTTAAATTCGCGGTCGCATCCCGATTCGCGAAATTCGCGAAAATAAAACCCTCGCGAAAGAAACCACTTATACAGTACGTCCCGATAGCTTAATTAGCACCAAAAATTTGGCAAAGATCAAACCAGACTAGGCAAGGTCAAAGATCTAGGGGCCTACATGTATTTAATATATGGTGAAGGTTCCATCATACTATATTACTGGACTATATGAACTCCACATACTGAATTATCCCTCGTGCAGATCTATTTCACCTCGGCCTGCGGCCTTGGTGAAACAAACACGCACGTGGGATAATTTAGTATGTGTCGTACTGTGATGCATCATATCGAAAAGAGAGACAAGTCGCCACATTGTGGGCACATTGTCGAGGAAATCAGCAAAATGATAAAAAATTGTCTAATCTTGGGGAAAATATTGTTTGATTTTCTGAATCTTCAATGTTTCATTTTTGCTCTGTAAAATATTGAGTAAAAATGATAAAAGGAATGTATTTAAAAATGGATTGTTTTGCTGATATCTTTTACTCTTTTCTGGTGACTTGTCTCTCATTTTGATATGATGAGTCACATCATTATCCAGTATATTGTATTCTACAGTGTCCACTAGTTATATAATATGAGTTTCAAAATTGATTTTAAAAGCAATTTATAAATTGTTTTTGTTCAAGATACTGATAAGATTATAATAAGACCACTTTTTAGCTCATATTCCTAAATATGTTATAGGGTGGCATTTTTTTAATTAAATATTTCTTTTTTATTCATTTTTTTAGATTCATTGAAACTTTTTAGGAATATTTTGTGTTTTTTTTTTTTTTTTTTTTTTTTTTTTTTTTTTTTAATTGTTTGTTTTGTTTTGTTTTGTTTTTTTTTGTCTTGTTTTTGTGCTTCACTCTTCCCAACTATTTTCTATAAAGAGTGAATTCACATTTCATATATGTTTGTATTTACAGGAGTAAGGATATCATGAGAGCTTTCAAAGAGCACAAGACTCTAGCTGTCGTCAAGTACAATCCATTCAGACACAGCAGACCTGTTAGGATAGGACTATGGTGAGTTATACAGATAATACACTGTTGCTCATAGAGGTTGGATATTTTTTGTGTGCTTCAGCAACATCGTTCGCTTCGTCTTAAATTTCTTGAAATTGTTTGCCCCCGCTTTCACTTTTCTGGACCCTGGCTATATCTTGGACGCTCCCCCGAACCTTTCCCGAGGAATGGAAAATAAAAAAACTTTGTCAACCCCCAAAATGCCAATTTTTGTTTCGTTTTGGGGCCCTTTTTTGTTTACCCGATTGACCAAGGCCCCCTCCATCCTAACCCCTCAAAAATCGTCTGAAATGGAGGGTTGTGATTGTTCTTTATGTTAAGTCAAGGTTTAAGATCACATGCGTTGGTCTTTCGTCTAGGGAAGGGGTTGAGGTAAAAAGTGAAATCGGTGAAAAATGGAAATATTTTATTCAAGCCGAATCAAAATAAAATTTGACCCTTCCCCTAGACAATAAATCTAACTCTATGACAATAAACTTGGATTTAACTTTTAAAAAATAACGACCCTATACCTCACATGCTTTCCGCGGGTTTAGGACTAAGGGGGCCTTGGTCAGCCTGGTAAACAAAAAAGGGGCCCCAAAAATGGGGAAAATGGCAAAAAAATGGGCACTGCTGGGGTCGACAAACTTTTTTTTTTTCCAATACCAGGGAATGGCCGGGAAGCGTCCAACATAGAGCCAGGGTACCTAAAATGTGAAAACAGGGACCAACAAGTTCTATAAATTAAAGCTGGAGCAAAATAATGTGGCTGGTTCACAAAAAAATATATCCAACCTTTATGAGCAACAGTGTATTATAGTCCCAGCTAATATCACAGTCACAGCTGATTGCAATCCATGGAGCTTAGTTGTACACGGTAAATGAAAAAAAAAATATCCAAACTTTATTGTCTGAAGCATGGCAAAACAGAAATTTATATTGCCCAATTGATCGTGGGCCCAGTAGCCTCTGAGCAGCACAAGATCGATGTTGCTCTATCCCTTTCTTGTTGAAAGCCAAACAGGGTAGCAGGTACTCCTATTTTTTAACGTCTTTTGGTATGATGCGGCCGTGGATCGAACCCACGACCTCCCGATTATGAGGCGGACGCTCTATCCACTGAACCAACACATTGAAGACAATGTCATATGATTGCAAATGTTGGTAATGTCATTTGATCGCAATCAGCTGTGATGTTGATTGTGGTCAGAACTGTACAAGTTTATTCCATTATACATGGCAGTAGTGTTGACAATCTGTTTATGTAATCTTGATAGCAATTCAATGTTAAAGGGCGCCATCTACAGTCCAACCTGTCCTTGCCAGCCATGATGGGACCAGTACCCATACATTTAAGTGATATGACAGTAATGTAGTTTGACTCCATTTCTATCAACATTTGTAGGACTGTATACATAAGTCAGGGATTTATAAGAAGGATTTTGAAGTATGACTTTACATCCCTCCCTGTAAGTATACAAATTATTGGGAACTGAATATGATTTATTTATTCTCAAAATTAGAAAATTTTCCAATTATCATGCATTTTTGTTCTTTAATCCACCTTTTTCTGTTTCACTTTGTTTATGTTGATATTTTGTAATAATCATGACGAAAATAGCCAAGTTGGTGACAATTATTTGTCTTTCTACCATGCAGGAGTGCCTTACTTGTCTCTGGTGCTGTGTGTGTCTGGGCTTGCTTTGGCAATCAACCTAAGACAACCAGGTGATTCTATGCTTTAGGTCAAAACCATCAGGTGATCAGATCATATGACATTATGGAATATCACAAACCATGCGACTCCATGTTGTATATCACAGGCATCAGGTGGTCAGATCATGTGACTTGCATATTATAAACCAAGCAACTTCATGCCTAACCCCTCAACCATCAGGTGATCAGATCATGTGAAAAATGTGATATACTGTATTCGCTGTTATTTTCGCGCGATTAATTTTTCGCGCTTAGAGGCCGCAAAACATATTTGCGGGTTTTTAAATTCGCGTTGGATTTGTGTACGAACGCAATTAACCCCATTCAAAGCATGCATAAGAAATCATGCTCATATATTCGCGTGTTTTTAAATTCGCGCCGTACGATCTTTGCGCTAAATCCGCGAAAATAAATGTACCGCAAATATTTCCACGTTTACAGTATTACAAACCTAGTGACTCCATGCTCTACATCATAACCATCAGGTGACTAGAACAGCATATCCAAGAATCAAATTTGTAAAGAAATTTCAGGCCCAATTGTCTGGGGAAAATAGCTGCTCTGTTAAGTTTGAACATGTGCCAAGGCATGTACATTGTAATTGTGTGACGTCAGACTGCATCCACTGCTATATGAAGTTTGTTGAGTATCAAAAAAAAAATCATACAAACTTATTCAAACCATTGCTTGGTTTAATCAGATGGACTTTGTACTTTGAGCCAAAGAATTCCGAAGCCTTGGGGTTAACTATTTAGGTGATATGTCAGTATACCTCAGTCACACCATCAAGAACAACAACAGAATAACAACAGACCAGTCTAAAAACTACATACCGCCAATGTATCTGGCATGGCCAAATGTTTACATGTAGTTGGTTCCACATCGGCTTGATATTGTGATTGAGGTACATGTATTAATTAATGATCTTGATCTTGCCATCTAGCTTGTGTCAGGTGACCAACTCGTGATCACCTGATACATGCCCTGATATTGTCATATGATTATATTATTGTTATATGATGTGCAATGCTATGTGGTATGCTTACCATATTTTAACAATGTTCAATGCAATATTGTTATTTGTCCATGTAATGTATTGCTATTAACTTCTGTCAATTGCAGTATATAAGCTTTTCTGTGATTTTCTTTGAAGGAAACTATTCTCAAACATTTTTAAGAATTTATAGGTAAAAATCAGTATTACCAGTATTTTATATAATAATATGCCGTAAAATCAGGATTATTTTATATATGCAGCAACATATATGTGAGAAATAAACTGAATGCAATGATTCTTCAGGTTTGATATTCATAGATACTTTTGTAATTTTATTTCTCCATTTTATATTTTTACCCTAAAATATAATGATTTTACTTTGAACCTGAACAAAAGCTTGAAAACCATGAGTATTATTCCATAGTTTGCAAGTAGGTAGGACATGGCCTTTCAATTCCATCCACAAGTTATTTTGTAGCAGTCTGCTTTAGTATTTATTATAGTTACATTGCATCTCAAAATGAAAATTGAACCAAATTTTTTTATAGCAAAAAAAGAATGATGATAATGGTGTGTGACCCATGAATCACAACCAAAGTATCATTAGATTGCTAAACACTTACACAGTATAAAACTCCTATAATTAGGTCATTGAGACCAATGTATCACATGTTTTATTGGGAAACTCATTATATCAGGGTAAACACCTAAAATACAAATGGCAGGTACCAGTAAAATTACTTTGTTACAACTGTATACCAGTAATCTTGTTATGTCAAACCTCTTTCTTACACGTTTCCAGAGTACTGTCATAATATTGATTTAGTCAAAGGTAACAAGTATTTTGTCCTCACTGATCTGTTAGAGTTAGGTTACCCTTTTTTATGAAACGCACTGTTCTAGTAGCTATGAGAACCGTTATTGCTTGCTGGAATGTTGCAATAATATCAACACTGTCACCATATGTCACTTACACGTGTAGTGTTAAATGATAAATAGTGTTGATTCATTGAATATATTCGTTCTTCTAATGCATACAACAAAGGAAAAATGCACTTGGCCATGCGTTTTAAGTTGGGCCCATGTTGTGTGACACACTCAAAATTTGTACTAATCGTGCGCATTTCCATGAAGTGGCTCTAACTTTTTCACATTTTATATTAACCCAACAAAAGTATACATTTTCGGGAAGCTGAATGTCTGAGGAGTTCAAAAATGCGCTTAAAATTAAAATAGGTGGCGCCCTTGAAAGGTTATGAATCTTAAAACCTGAAAAATTTGTGAAAAACGATGGTTTTGGAAAAAAATTGCAAAAAAAATACTGTTTACCCTACAACATTATTTACTGCAGATTTGAACTCGTCACTTTTAGAGCTTTCCAAACAAGTATAACTTTCTATACCCAGGGAGAGTTTAACGCATTTTGCTCCAGGCTGGAATGATGACTTCGAAAATTTCAATTTTTTAAGAAAATGTATCTTGTTGCAGTGTTCTAAGTACTGTAACTCCCTGTTTAAGATACTAGACATGTAATGAAGGATCCTATAAGTTGCTATTTAAAGGCAGATAGAAGTAGCAAAGTAGTACTGACATGTGAAAGTCCCTTTGTCTTGGTAAACATTATTAACCATAATGTCGCATATAAGAGCCCTTTGGCTGTACGGAAATTGTCATTTATATAGTACAGTCACAATGTACTACAGTGTACAACACTAAATCTGTTAATTACTTAAATTATGGATCATAAACAAGTTAAAGTATTTCACCTGGTTGTAAGCATTCCAATCAAATATATACACCCTTCTATGAACTTGATTTTAACTCATGCACCACCACATGAGCTAAATTTTAACTCATGCACCACCGCATGAGCTAAATTTTCTGCACCGACTCCTCCTCCGCCCCTGATCTTCGTTAGTTAACAATAAATGAAGAGAACATAAATATCTTTAACATGATTGAACGCATGAATTTATTTGCCCTACATGATAGCTGTGATTAAAGTTCAAATTCAGCTTTATAAAATATGCGTTGAGTTTTGTCTAAACAACACTTCTTTTGAGGAGCAGATGTCAAAATTACAACTTTTTGCAGGCCTACCGAACTCAAAAAGCATGACCAATTACTGTAATTAATGTAATTAAGATTCCTCAACCAACATATAAACAATAAAAATCAAGCTACATTGATTATTTCAGCAGGGTTTATGAATTTCAATCCTAAGATATTCTTCTGTGCACTTGATTTAACTCATTTCAGCACATTTGCCAAATTTGCTGCGCCGACTCCTCCTGCGCCGACTCCTCCTTCACCCCTGACTCTCGTTAATTAACAGTTAATTAACAGACAATGATGAAATTGTGACATTTTTAAAAACATGTATTTTGTTGCCCTATATGAGATCTTTAATTTAAGAGCAAATTCAGCTATATAGCTTTTATAGTTTTTAAGTAAATCAATAAACAAAATCAAATTTGAGGAGCAGATGTCACAACTCCACCTTTTTAAGGGCCCAACTCAAAACGCATGGCCACATATAAAAGTGCAGCTACCTTGGATAAGATGATATGCATGACAAAAAATAAAGAGTTGTCATTCCAAGAGGGATTCACATCAATTTTGTGACCCTTTTCAGAGAAACGGTAGTTTCTTCATCAGATCTTGTGAAAGTGCTTATGCTTGTAGAATCAATCCACAATAATATTACTCTGAAAATCCCTTTACATTCCGATCTCAATGGTAAAGGAGGCTGGTTAAATGGTGGCAGCATTAGCTAGGTCCGAAATATAATTAGAACCGTTCAATATGGTTGACCGTCTTCCAGTCATAATGAACAAGATGAAACATTGGCACATTGGTATTCAAATAAGTACAAAATTGTCCTGTCTTGGAGAATTTGGAATATACAGTCTACCCCCATTATAATGATGTGATTGGTATCATAGGCTAATTATAACAAAACCTCACTATACTGTACACAAAGAAATGTTTGAAATGTGGAAATATAGACTGGGAAAAATGCCTTGTTTATATCCTCACTATAACAGTAGTGGACTGTGTAACCAATGATTGTGCAAGAAAGAAAAAATGTATAGAATAGAATTTGCATCACAGTTATAGTTACCATAGTATTAACTTTGCCCCCAGCATTTTCTCTCTGAATGTATAATTGTATGGACTGGAAAAACTGCCTTGTTAAAAAGAAAAATCTTGTTTCCATTCTCACTATAAACAAGGAATGGACTGTATAACTCATGAGTGTCAAGGAGAGAAAAAAAAAGTCAAATATAATTTGCAGTATGTATCGTAGTGATAACTTTGCTCAAAGCATTTTCTCTCGACATGAAACTCGACATCAAAGTGGCCTTGGGTTCTGCCAAACATGCGTGGAAAACATTTAGCATTAGCAACTTCATTACCTTAAATTGTGACCATGACATTCATCAATAGGGGTTATTATTTCTAGGATCCTAAACGAAAATGTATCTCATGATAAAAAGTGAAGTTGATCTAATAAGAACATTACATGCTGCACCGGACAAAAATATGATTGATGATAATTAAAGAAAGATCCTTGGGGCTTATAATTATCGTCATAACTCTAATGCATAATGTTCCCTTTTCCTCTTTTAATGTAAAGTAATACATTAATCAATCATTCTAACAAAGAGTTCTGACATTCATCCCCCGTAGGGGACGCAAAAACCGTTATTACCCAGAAGTAGTAGCATTACTAGCATGACAACAATTTATGATTAAAGTATCTGGCAAACAGAATGTATACAAAACTGTGATGAATGGGGAAGTTGATGTAATGATAGCGTCAAATATTCTCCCGACTCGAGTATTAAAGGGGAATTTTACCCTGAAGTAAATTGTTTCTCATAAAAGCAGAATAAATTTTATCAGTGAAACTTTGATAAAAATCCGATGAAGGATTTTGAAGATATGATGAATTTTTAAAACTTAAAAATTGTGATGAGTTTTGTGAGGTGCTTACCCATGTTGTGTTGTCTAAATTTCAAAAGTTGCCATTTTCTCAGGAAAGTGTAAATTATTCTATTGTGCAATCGATATACCGAGTGAGTCAAAAAAAAAACTTTACACCTAGAAAAATGTCAATAAAAAGAAAATCAATTTATAAATCCCAAATTATTTTACATATTCTGAAAGAGTAACTCCTTCCGCATCTTCTGGTACCATTTTTGTGTGGTATGTCTTTACGCTTGGATGTACACAACGCATTGTTTGCGAACATGCAAATTTTGAATTGTGCAAGGGTGGGGATGAAATTGAAGCAACAAAAGCATAAAAACATAAAAGCAACTCCATCGTTAATAAAATAGCATAACTTTTTAACAAAAATGTGTTTTGAGCCAAATGACTTGGCGAGGGTGTTGGTACAGTTATCGACTGGATTCTGTGTAAAAATTAGATTGATGTATCAAGTAATCCATGAATGAGAACACATCAAAAAGTAAACTGTCAATGACAGACCTTAAAAAGCCTCTTAATACTTTTGAAAAATGATCATTTTATCTTTAAAGTGTGCTCACTCATGCTCTACATATCTATTTTATTTTCACACAAAATGAAGTCGATATATGTAACAACGCCCCTACCAAGTTATTTGGCGCAAGACACTTTCGTTAAAAAGTTAGACTATATTAATTAGGATGGAGTTGCTTTTTTGATAGATTTTGTTGTTTTGATTTTACTCCCACTTTTGCACAATTTGAAATTTACATGTTCGCAAACAATGCGCCGTGTTCATCCAAGCGTAAAGATATAACACACAAAATTGGTACCAAAAGATGCGGGAGGAGTTACTCTTTCAGAATATGTATAAGAATTTGGGGTTTATAAATTGGGTTTCTTTTTATTGACATTTTTCCAGGTGTAAAGTTTTTTCTGACTCACTCGGTATTATTAGTCGCAAGTCTAAACACTTATGACAGAAATTTTTTTTTTTTCATCATGGGTCATGAAAAGGGCCATTTATAGAAATTACATTACACAGCATTTGCGAGAGAGCATGTGTCTCTTATTTTCTGCTTTTATTATAACCAATTTAACATCAGGACTGGCATCTCCTTTAATACATATTAATTTCATTTTAGTCATTAATATGGATATTTCACCCTTGGCAAATATCAGTAGAGCATATTATAACCGAATTAATTTATTGTGAAAAAAATACTCTGTACCACGAAAATGGCAATAAAGGAGTCTTATCATTTACCTGCTCTGAGGCAAAGGGAAGCTTTTCCATTTCGAAAGTAAACCAGAAAAAAAATACGCTTTTGGAAATGTTTTCTGTCAATTAAGACTAAAAATTCCGAAATTGCCAATGAAAGAATTCAAAGTGTATTCTGTATTGTGCTATGTATGCAAACATGTGTGTTTTTAAGAATGAAATAAATGTTTTGTTTTATTTTATACAGACTTGTTGTGGTTGTGTATTTTTGTTGACAATGCGTTTCGAGGTAACAAATCTAGTCAATTTGAACTTTATTTCGTTTTGCATCAAAGCGACACAATGAAACATCACACAAAGCAAGACATAATTAAAATACGGCAAAATCGGTCATCCACACTACGATTTTTATTCTTTTATTTTTTTTTTTTAATTAAAAGTTTTAGAAGTCATAATGAATTGTCACTATTTTTGTTAGTTTTCACAAAACTTACAGTCGTCCCAGAAAGATAGGTTGCACCCACCCCTGTTCCCACCCTAGAGTCTTATACAGATTTGTGTGCCCACAACTCTTCCATGTATTGGAGGGGACTAGGTCATCTCAGAGGTCTGCTCGACGTACTGAGCCGGATTGTCCAGAATATACAGAAAAAGTGGAAGAACCATCAACGGCACCCGACCTGAAGACTTAACCCAAAGGTTTTAATATCATTAATATGAAATAGAAATAATTCAAATCGTACGCCCAAAATATTAACTACCAACCAACCTCCCACCCTGGAATGTATGTATTTATCACAATATATTTTTTTTTTTAATTCTAAGAGCAATTTGATTTGTCGATCAAATAGATTTCCTAGCGGCTATCAAGGTTATATGAATTATGAAGCTGGCAAAACATAATGATTGACTTTATAATTGAGACAACCTGAAAGCAAAATTTATGTTCGATGCAACAATCATCGTTTTGTTTTGTTTTGTTATTTATTGCCACCCCTAGTTATATCATGATGCTTCTGTGGCCTGTTGAATTCTGAGAGCAATTTGTCAGCTAAAATTGGTCTCCAATAGTCGAGGTTATATGAAATTTTCATGCTGACAAAAAAAAAACATGATTTTTTACTTTTAATGGAGACAGTTGGCAAGTAATAATAAGCTTCATATGTGATTGCAACAATAATTGTTTTGTTGGGTGTTTTATTTTCTCCCCATCCCCTTGATGTCATTATTTAAGCTTTTGCAGCCTATTTGATTTTAAGAGCAATTTGTCAACCAAAACTGATCTCCAAGCAGGCTATTGAGGTTATATAAAACTAATGCTGACAAAACATAATTATTGACTTAATGACAATAATTATTGACTTAATGCGAATGAAATGAACACACCCAAAGCATGATTATCTACTCTGTCATCAACACAGTCCGGAAGCTAAGAGTTATTAATCTTCATGTTCGATGTAATTGTTTCGCCCAAAGCGCCCATACCCCTGATACACGGCCAACAAACCGACGATATAAAACAGAAAATTAAACTCCCCAAAGACCCAAATGGATGACTGATAGATGGGAGGTAACACTGTCTTTGATGTAATTTTGTGGTCTGGTTATTTCTTATCTGGTGCCGTTGTCGCTGGTGTGTCTTGGGCAAGGAAGCTTTAGGCGAGAAAACTTTAATATCTACCATCATCAAACAGCCTCTATTATAAAGTAGATAATTTTGCTTTTGTAGTGTCACATCAATTCATAACCTCGAGAGCCACTGGCTGTAAAACACTCTTGTTTCATCCAATGTTCCCCAGCATTTTTTTTTTTTTTTCAACATTTAAACACAAAAGATTCCTGGTATATTTAAGTTCTCTGTCTCATGAGGCCGCGGAGCTGGAAAAAATCTTCTGCTACGTGCGTGTTAGAAAAAAAGGTACATGCGACGTAGAGTATTTCTAAGAACACGTCGTAGAGAGCTGCACGCTGCTCGTACCAGATCTTTAGCCTGTAACACAAAGACTTACGATTGATAAAATGATACGATTGACTTTTTCTCGGTAATCTCATCATGAACAGGGTGCTCCAAAGTTGATTATCTTCATCCTAACCCTAGCCCTAGCCCTAATCTTAATCATATCCTGATCCTAATCCATGACTGTACCTGCGTTCAAAATGAGGCTACCGAGAAAAAAAAATCAAACGTATCTTTTAATAAATCATAAGTCTTTGTGTTACAGGGCACAGGTATTAATGTAAATAATTTATGTAATCATTTAAGTGGGTATATCATACTTTAAGACTACATGATCAGAATGTTGTCTTCTGGGTAAGAAAAAGTGGCTTTATGTTTATCGGTAGTCTTCCTCGTATGAACACCCAATTTCATTACCAGATCACACTCCGCCGCGTAGAAAATTAGGTCAACCATAAAGGATGAAATAATATATTGTGTCAATGAAGCATAGAATGCATTATGGATTTTGGATATAAAGAGTACATACATGAGCTCCTGAAATGAAGGTTGTACAATGGGGAACATAAGAATATTCAATTCATTCCTTTCGGCTAAATTGAGTCTATATGAATTGAAGTGTATATAACCATGTTAAGTGATTGGATTCATATTGAAAAGTTAAGGTATATGAATTATTCACTGGTGTAATAAAGTAATATGAATTATTCATCACCATGATTCCTAACTGGTACGCGCTTATACAATGGTTTTATTTTGCAATTGCTTCTGAGAATCATGACCATTTTCTTTGATGACATTTGCTCCACTGTAACTTCCATACATTAATCGAATGACTAAATTCAACCTTGGACTTAACACTAAACCATCAGTGGCGGATTCAGGATTTAGAAATACGGGGGGCGCATCCAAAAAATTTGGAAAAATGGGGGACGCAGCCGAAAATTTCCAATTTTAAAATGAGTGGTTTTCAAAAAATAGAGAGGGCGCCCGTCCCCAGCACCCCCGCCTTGATCCTCTAACGCCTACCATGCACCTAAGTTAAAACCTTATTGCAACTCTAAACCCTATATCTTAGAGCAAAATAGAGCCCGGATAAATTGTCGCAAGAGCATTTTTTTGCCACCCGTTTTACAAAAGGCGTATTTTAGTGAAAATAAAATTATAATAGTGTTGTCGAACTCAAAATTTTTCCAGAGCAAATTTCTGTTTGTATTCTTAGATGGTCAACGACACAAAAACCCTGTTCAATTTGATTGTAATAATATTTGTCCTAAAGACACCATTATGCTCCATTATGCAGGCGTTTTAAAAACATATTGCGAAATTGGAGACAAATAAAGAAAGAGAAAGCCAATTTTCAAAAGGAGTTAATATGTCATTTAAAACCTCATTATCTCCCATAGCACCAAAACATCTTCCAACGCCCACCCCCCCCCCTCCTAAACAACCAGTCCCACATACACGTTTACCATGTTCGCTGAGCTAATCATGAGTGTTCCCGCATGAAATGTTAATAGATAGCTCTTGATCTGATTAGATTATATTTTCAGTATGTTTTCCGCTCGAAGCATGGAACAGAAACACATTCTGATTAAATTAAGAAATAACTGTGTCTGCGGCCTACTTTAAATTGGTATGAAAGGAAAATAGTCCTGATTTGATTTCCAAATCACGCATGCTTACCGATTCTTCCTTTCGGTTCGGATTGCGCCCAATTTAAGCTCATCTTTTCCACAAAACCCCACAAAATAAATTTCTGACTGTTTCTGTTTCAATGATTCGTTTGTTTCAAATTTGAATGGTTGTATTTACCATTTTCAAAAGCAAACATAATAATTATGTTTTATGTCTTTAAAGATCTAATTCAATCCATGCAGGTAGGATCTTTTAAGCTGTCTTCCTCAATTTCGTGGGGGCAGCTCATAATGTTCTGAGCGCCACGCATGATATCTAACAGTATGTTGTCTTGAAATCTCATTTAAGCTAGTGACGGATATACATTAAAAAAAATAAACCAGTACATTAATAAAGCAATTTTGGGATCAGACTGGCTTTTATAAACTGTACGTGGATGGAGCGACTTAAGCTTAAAGTAAATCGTAGGGTATCAATGTCTCCAAATCTCATTCCAGACATAGCAGGCCTCTAACTTATGTCTTTAGAAATACATTAAGAAAACAATCATTTCAGTATTCTAAGATTTGCGTGTATAAAATGCACTTTGAAATAGCAGATGAGTAAATTGCATTCAGTGTGTGCCCTCATGTTAAATTAGCCAGAACAAATAGTCATAATAGTAGGCCCCATAGGTCTATATCAACCATTCTATGTTCCAGTCATGACAGCTTGCTCAAGACAAGAAATAAACTCGTCCACTAGCCGAGATCGCCAATATATCAAGTGGCCAATAAAGGAATAATCATAATTATACTCCGATTAGTCGAGCGAAATGGGTCGCAGTGATTAGTGTCGCGATGAAAAGATATTTATTTTTATCAAAGTTCATCGTGTTTGTCCATGCCTCGAAGCAAAAACAGAAATCATTCCCTGTTCTATTTTGACCTTTATTGCGAGTATTAACTGTGTCTCTTTTGTGTTTTGTAACTAGATTATTGCTTTGTTTTTCCATATTTCTTTGTGTTATATACGCGTGTATAATTGAGAGTGAGCCTGGCGGGGAAAAGTTTTAATTCGACGCGGGTGTGGACAAAACAAATCTTTATTCGACGGGAAAAGGAACGCGGACGCTCAAATCCCATTCGATTGGGGGGGGGGGCATGTATGACAAAAATGTTCTGTCGGTGGACCTCCGTGGGATGTGAACTTCTTGATAAGTTCATAAACAAGTAATGGCGTTACCGTTACTTGCGTAATGATCGACGTCATAATACTGGATGTCAATCGACCCTCCTATTATCGACCTCAATACAGAGAAAATACGGGTCACTCTATATTATCTTACCGTACTGGCTTCCAAATTTTAATTACCCTAAGAAAGATAATAACATATCAAGAAAGTGCGTGTTATCTCTACGCCGATACAGAAATGATGTCAACAACATAATTTATAACAGAAGGGAGTGGTAAAGAATAACTAGGAAAACGAAGGGTTTAACTTTAATTACATCCTGTGTTAGTTTTGCAGTGGTAATGTCCAATCCATTTCGTCTGATTGTCTCCAAAACACGTTTGCGTCGGTTACATAAAGTGAGTGACGTTCTACTTTTGATTTCTTTGAAAATCTGATTTACCTAGGCATGATTATGATCATGATTATGATAAAACCCATCCTCATTAGACGTTCAATGAATCCATAAAACAAAACGCGATTCTCAAGTCACGATAACTAATGTTTTTCAGCGTAAACCGTGCGAGGAAACTGCATTATTCCAAAGTAATGTAGAAAACAAACAAAGATGTTTGAAATCTAGGAACGTAATAAGTACATGATTTTTCTCCACAAAATTACGATTCGTTTTTAAAGTTTGTTTTCTATTAGGTATTCATACACAATAGAGATGATTGTGTCTTAAAGTATTGACTTTCCTTCTTTATCAGAGTATATACGCGTACACATATTTAAACTTACGTGATAAAAGGAAAGTTTCCATGATGGTGAAAAAGACAAAACCAAAACAAAATGACGACACGTTACGATTTAAACGACATTCCCCTTATCTTCCTGCCCCCCCCCCCACCCCCCCTCCCCTCCCCCCCCCCCCTCCTCTTTTTTTATTTTTCTCTCTCTTTCTCTCTTCTCTCTCTCTCTCTCCCTCTCTCTTCTAACTTTCTCTCTCTGTATGATTATTCTAACCCTAAACTGAAGAACGTTCATAGCTTAATAATGTTCAAAGTCTACTACAAGCCTGTATTCACGTATACAGTTACTCCTCGATCGTTTGGGGCTAGACAGCCCTTCACCCCCCCCCCCCCCCCCAAAAAAAAAGGAGTCACAGAGAGCAGCAAACATTATCTCTCATAAGAGCTAATTCATTGAAAGCTAAAATGTAATGTAGTACGTATTCACGAAAGGTATACATATTGGCCGAATTCACAAAGGAGGATTTTGCAAACCCACGGATCCGTGGATCCATGGGTTTTGAATTGACTGCTCCACGGATCAGCCAGTTTATGATTCACCAACAGTAGACCCAAATTATGACGTGTTATGACGCTGTGGATCTGTGGATTCAGTCGAGTCCACCAATGTGAATACCAAATTGAAAATCCTAGGTCCAACCCTAGGTTAAACCCAGGGTTGAAACCATGGATTTTGCAGAATCCACCTTTGTGAATTCGGGCCAATAGGTCTATTAGTTAGTAGGGGTACCCAAGCTGAGGAACCGGGAAGTGCTCCGGCGACAATTGCTCCATTTTTTTTTTTTTTTTTTTTTTTTTTTTTTTTTCCGTCAAAGATGTATGGTTATGTAGGTTATTATCCACAAATTCATTCATAAAAAATAAGCAATATAATTTATTAACAATTTTTTACATTTTTTTAGACATGAGTATTATCTAAGATGTAGGTATAGGGGTAGGGTTTTATGTTAGGGTTATAGGTGTAGAGTAGGGTTATTTGTTTTTTTTTTACGGTAGTCGTTCGATTAGTGTATGAAATTTCATAGACCTAACTGAGTAGGAAATTGCAATACCTATTCACCTTGCTCTCACTTCACATCTAGGAAATTAGCAGTACCTATTCACCATGCTCACTTCACATTTAGGAAATTAGCAAATACGCTATTTCACCATGCTCACTTCACATCTAGGAAATTAGCAAGTACTATTCACCATGCTCACTTCACATCTAGGAAATTAGCAGTACCTATTCACCATGCTCACTTCACATCTAGGAAAATTAGCAGTACCTATTCACCATGCTCACTTCACATCTAGGAAATTAGCAGTACCTACTCACCATGCTCGATTCATCATCTTGGAAATTAGCATTCCCTATTCACCATACTCACTTCCATCTAGGAAATTAGCAATACCTGTTCACCATGCTCACTTCACATCTAGGAAATTAGCAATACCTGTTCACCATGCTCACTTCACATCTAGGAAATTAGCAATACCTATTCACCTTGCTCACTTCACATCTAGGAAATTAGCAGTACCTATTCACCATACTCACTTCACATCTAGGAAATTAGCAATACCTGTTCACCATGCTCACTTCACATCTAGGAAATTAGCAATACCTGTTCACCTTGCTCACTTCACATCTACTACAGATAGTATGACATTTATGATGTGTGTGCACGCGCGTGTGTGAGTGTGCGTTTTGTATTCTTGTTTTTGAATGTGTGTAAGGGTGAGGTTGTGTGTGTGTGTGTGTGTGTGTGTGTGTGTGAGAGAGAGAGAGAGAGAGAGAGTGGGTGAGTGTGTGTGCATGTATATTTTATATTTTGTATTTGAGTGTGTGTTTGTGGGTGTTTTTGAGGTGGTGTGGGAGGGTGTGTGTGTGTCTCTTGTATATTTTGTATTTGTGTGGGTGTGTGTGTGAGGAGGTGTTGGAGGTTGTGTGTGTTTATTAAGATTCAAGATTCAAGATTCATTTATTTCACTCAATATTAAAAACAAACAAAATACATCATTACAAATGCTGATACATACATATAAAATACATATACAAAATACAAATTACATACACAATTGAAAATAAATAGGTTTTAAAAAAAGAAGGACAAAAAAACATCGGACATAAATGAGTGGGGATCATGATTAAAGATCGTAATGATCTTGTTATTCGACCCGAATAATTATAATTGCTAAGGGTGCTATCTCACTTCGCGGAGACGTCCCCGCGACAGAACAGAAACCTCGTCTCCGCGACGGACAAACAATATCAGAGACGCCCCCGAGACGTCTCCGCGACACTCTATGAAAAAAAATCATCCGTCTCCGAAATTCAGGAGACGTCTTCACAAATTGTCGCGGAGACGCCCCGGAGACGTCCCGGAGAAGCCCCCAACACCACCCATCCGTCGCAGAGACGAAACCTCCACTCCGCCGCGGAGACGCCTCCGCGAAGCGAGACAGCACCCTACCGATGAAATTGCATTTACAATACGAAATAACAGAAAAGGGTGTGGGTCACTAAGAAGAGAAAAGGGAAGGTAACAGAATTGTAAGCACAAAAAAAAAATAAAAAATACATGACAATAGACAACAAAAAATATAGTGACTCGTATGCGTTAGGCCGATTTTATGACGTAATCAGATTTAATGATTGGTCCCTCTAAGGCGCCCAGAAGGAATGAAAGAATTATCCGTGTCCAGGCACTCCTCAAAGACCCCTCATCAAACCAGGCCACATCACAAAAAAGGCCCATTTTGTAATAACCTTTCTTTGAATTGGATTTTAAAGACGTTAAGTGAACAAGATGATTTGAGAGAAGCTGGTAAAGAATTCCAAAGCTTAGGACCTGCATGATAAATGGTATTTTGAGAAGTCGTTGTTCTTACAAGGGGTATATAAAAGTTGTTTGATGAACGAGTAAAGTAGGAATGTGTTCATAGTTAAAGGAAAAATAACGGGTTAGTGAAGATGGTAATATTTCCTTGTGACAGGAATACATGAACATTGCTAATCTCAATTGATACAATTCAAATATACTCAGGAGCTGTAACTGATTAAATAAGGGTTTACTGGTGGCAAGAAAAGGGGCATTGCATATTACTCTCACTGCTCTCTTTTGCAGTTTATATATTCTTGATAAGTTCTGTTGTGAAGTTGCAGCCCAAATGACAATGCAGTATATAATAAAAGGATAAATTAATGTGTAGTACAGGGATAACAAAATATATTTGGGCAGGAAGTTTAATTTGTTAAGGACACCAACATTTCTTGAAACTTTTTTACTAATATAATTTACATGATCATTCCAGGACAATTTGTCATCAATTTGGATACCAAGAAATTTTGTGTTGGAAACTATAGAGATCTCAGAGCCATTTAGATAAACTTTATACTTAGGGGTGTCAATATTTCTTTTAGTGAAAATCATCATATGAGTTTTGTTTGTATTAAGGAGTAATTTATTATTTCTAAGCCATTTAGTAACATGATCAAGTTCATTATTTAAAGTTAGAATAAGAGTATCCTCATTTTTATGGGGAAAAGAGAGGGTAGTATCGTCTGCAAAGAGGACATACTTGAGTTTGGAAGAAGATTTATGAATATCATTTATGAATATTAGAAAAAGGAGAGGGCCAAGGATTGAACCTTGTGGAATTCCACATAAAATATTTTGCATTTGGGATTTAGAAGTTTCATATACAGAGAATTGTTTACGATTATCCAAAAAGCTCTGAAACCATTTAAGAGGAATACCTCTAATGCCATAAAAATATAATTTATCCAATAATATTTTATGATTTAGACAGTCAAAGGCTTTTGAGAGGTCTAAATACACACTCACTGTTATTTCACGATTTTCCATAGCTCTTGCAATGTTATGAGTAAACTCAATAAGTGCAGAAGAAGTTGAATGTTTAGACCTGAAGCCAAACTGGTTGGAATATAGCAAATTAAATTTATCGATAAAACTGATGAGGCGGTTATACATACATTTTTCAAGGATTTTCGAAAATATGGGAAGAAGGGAAATATACAATATAAAGATTTGACTGACCCTTCTTATAAATGGGAATAACTTTAGCAACTTTCAGTTTGTCAGGAAATGTACCATTTTTGATGGATGAATTAAATATAACACATACAGGTTTAGATATAAAATGAATAATCTTTTTTACCACAGTTACATGAATATCATCAAAACCTGGACTGGTGCCATTTTTCATTTTAGATACAATATTAATGATTTCATTTTCAGAAATGGGTTTACAAAAAAAAGTATTTGGGTTATTTTCAATAAGAGTAGTTGGCAAGTGATCTGACTGAAATAATTTATGAAATTCTGAAAGCATATTAGATGCAACATTTACAAAAAAGTCATTGAACCTTTTGGCAACAGCTTCATTTGAAATATTAATGCCATCTTCTTTGAATTCAGGTAGTTTAGATTTTTTATTTTTTCCTAATAAATTGTTAATAACTTTCCAAGTCCCAGACATATTTCCATTAACATCTTTGAATCTCTGATTGTAATAAGTCTTTTTGGCTTTCCGTATTTCTTTTGTAACAAAGTTACGAATTGATTTATATCTGAATTTGTTTTCATTTGTAGGGTTTTTTAAAAACTTTCTGTAAAATCGCAGTCTTTTATTACATAACTTTCGGAGATAAAATGAGTACCATGGTTTTCGTGGTTTCTTTTGTTTACGTAACAGGGTTGCAGGAAAACATTCGTCATATAAAGACATGAAAATTGAAATAAAGCTGTTGTAGTTTTCATTAGTATCTTCAAAATGTACATAGTCATACCAACTAATAGAACTCAATAAGCGACTGAACCTAGATATATTTTGATCAGTAAGTCGACGTTTAGGTACAGACAATTCGTGCCTACTCGAATTTAATTGAATGTGAACATTTGTAAAAGAAAACACGGGTAGATGGTCACTAACATCGCATATTAATATGCCTGATTCACAATAAGCATCGGTATTAGTAAGTATGTTATCTAGAAGTGAAGCCTTGTGTGTAGATATTCGACTAGGTTCATGGATTAACGAATGCATTGAATAGACATGTAAAGTATCTAAAAATTGATTGGAGATATTGGTAGTATTAACAGATACAAGATCAATATTGTAATCTCCAAGTAAAAAACAAGATTTGCGTTCATGACTAATTGTATGAAGAGTTTGACTCAGTATTCTAAGAAACTCGTTGACAGGACTCGCAGGTGGCCTGTAAATTGCTCCAATGAGACAAGATTTAGATGTAACATTATTAAATTCAGGAATTTCTATAAATATTGATTCGAAACTGGGATACATAAAGGAGAGGTCACTTCTTTGTTTACTTTTCACATTTGATTGAATATACATTCCTACACCGCCTCCTATTTTGTTACATCTAGGGTACATGCAGGTAATATGGGCACCCTAAGCTCATTTGCCTAATTTGCATAAAATTACAAAATGACACACAGTCTAATCTTTGTTTATATGAATCAATAACTACTGCTCTAACTTTTATTGTGAAGAAAAACAATTATCACCAAACCCCCTGTCTGCAATATTCAAATGTTGACGTCATTACCAAAGTGCCCATATTACCTGCATGTGCAGGTAATATGGGCACATGTATTTAATGTATGTTTTAAAAACTACAATGACTCTACCATGTCTGGAATTTGCTTAAAATGTTGAAAATCATTAACTTTAAGACATAATTTGAAATTATAAGACCCTTCAGTAAATTCTTTGACTATATATATTTCATTGTTATGTATTTTGTATATTATATCTTTTTTAAATATTATTTAAATATTATTTTCATTATACAAGTCAATATAGGCCTACAATAAGTTATTTATATTAATAGAGATGGCCACACAACAGCAAAAAGCCACTAGAACGGTTTCCACTTCACTGTATGGATGTAGTCACCCATGCATTTACAATGCAAACAATAACCCATGCACTGCCTACTCAATAATACACAGGCAGAGGAATAGCAAAATTTTCAATAAAAAACAGCTTTCGAAATTGTCATTTGGCCAGTGGTAAATATCAATCATTTTTATTCCTAATTGGTCAGTTTCTTCCTTGGAAAATACCTCAGCAGGTGATCAACTTTTCCTGTTGAAAAAATTGATATGAAAACAACTACAGCGTGTTCAAAGTGTTGCTTGTGTGTGATGTGTGTTATGACTGGAATTTCTCATGATTGGAATAGATTCAGAGAAGGAAAGGTGGATATCTATAAAATGTAACTATTTTTGAACAAAAATTGTATCGGGGTGAAAAACAAAGAACAACGTTTATCACCGGCCATTTAAGTTTTAAATTACTCTACCCTCTCCAACACTCAGCTCTGAGCCACACCACCATGAAATAGCCTATTGTCTAGGGTGTTCCTATTGAAACATGCCCTATGGAGTATTTTTCCACGGTGGTCATATTGGATCACATATGGTAACATACCTGTCAAACCATCAGTTTTGTACTGCCATAACTTTTTGTATAATCTACTCTGAACTCATACGCCTCAATTATGTTACTATAATCTCATTTAATGTTGATACACACATAGAAAATGTTTGGTATGATTTGGTTGAATAAATCAAAGACAAAAGGACCATAAACTTGAGCTTTTATTGCATTTTCTGGCTTTGTCTGAAACTTGTAAAAGTGTTCTAGCAGCTCATTGGTAATCTGAGACACTCTTTGGGTCATATCTTTGAAATGGAACATCCAATTGTGGTAAATCAACTACCAAAATCT
Source organism: Paracentrotus lividus (assembly GCA_940671915.1). NCBI lineage: Eukaryota > Metazoa > Echinodermata > Echinoidea > Camarodonta > Echinidae > Paracentrotus > Paracentrotus lividus. The sequence goes on along the minus strand of CALNVZ010003434.1, from coordinate 4,410,705 downwards.
TTCTTTTAAAATGCTCTATCCAATAAGCCTAGCAAAAACAACTTAAAAATAACCTAAAATTTTAGTGGACATCCCTAATATTAATTATATACTGTGAATATACCCCAAAAAAAATCGTAGCAAAGAGATTGATGCCTCATCCCAATACTAAGTGCCAGAATCATTTCCGCCATTTTGGATGTCCCATATTACCTGCACTAATGTTGCTGTGTCAGGAAAGCATTCAATGCCACATTGCACCCCTTCACTAAAACAAAATGACCTGTACACGCTACTATGATCAAAATGAAACTATAAGCTTACTAAATATACAAAACAATTGAGGTTACCCCCTCAAACACTCTTTCACCATCGCATTCTGTGAAATATAAAATTTTACATCAGGGTAAAAAAATGCCGTAAGTTTTACCTACCTTGTTGGTTTTCAGCAATTTTCTCAGAAAATTTTGGCATCACATGCTCTCACGACGATATATTTTCGTATACAGTTTATATGAACAACATTATGGTGCTCACACCGGTCACCGGTCACCGATGGACGGTCACGACATCATTTTCTTCAGGTGGAGATGGAGACGACGAGAGCGAACGAGAGCGAACAAGGAGACAAGCAACCCAAAGCGCAAACAAAAATCACAAAGTATGTAATCCCCAGACGACCTTCACAACAGACAACACCAGAACATACCTCCAACAACGACGACGATATCTCACAACAAGCAACCACATCAGCAACTTCAAGCGAGACACTAAACATGATCGTGACAACAAAGTTTTCTCTGATGTTTCACCGGAATCCCCTGAAATCAGACATCGTCTCTAAGATCTGAGAGTCTGAAGAGAAAACAGAAAGACACAAAAAATCCGAAGAAAAATGAAAAATGATGTGCATGTAACTATCCTTTCACCCACCCTATATATATCAAATGTCAGTTTGTCATTTAATTAGTCTGAATGTACGCGGGCTTCGAATAAAGACAAGAGAAGTCAAATTTTCCGATGGTTTAAATGTCAAAAAGCAGATATAATATTTGTCCAAGAAACCTATTGGACATTGGATATTGAGAATGTGATCAAGAGTGAATGGGACGGATCATGTTATTTTTCTCATGGCTCAAACCATTCATCAGGTGTAGCAATTTTATTCGAGAAGAAACTAAATATTGAGACAATTGAAGTAAAACCAAATGATGGTAAAATTTTGCTGTTAAAAGTTAAAAATTGATAACAAAAATTATACTCTTGTTAATGTATATGCACCAACACAGAAAAAGTATAAGGAGAGATTCTTTAGAAACTTACAACTAAAAATGTTAAGAAAAATGTAAATAATGATGACTGTAATCTGATCATTGGGGAGATTGGAATTGTGTGTTGGTAACAAAAAATGATGTTCTGGGTACTGGAAGCAAATATTATAAAAAGCCACGAAATCTATGTAAGTTGTTGAAAACATATGCTTAATGTGATATATGGAGAAAAACACACCCACTTAGTAAACAGTTTACATGGAGAAACCATTATCTCAAGATGGCATCCAGGCTTGATTTTTGGCTCGTTAATAAGAACGTTCAGGTCAAATTAATAACATCAGACATTAGACCTGCAATACGTGCAGATCATAATGCAATATCATTAAAAATAAGAGTTAAGGACAAAAAATGTGGTCCTGGCTACTGGAAATTGAATACAAGTATTTTAAAGGATGAAAAATTACCAGAGTAATATTCGTAAGATTATAAGCAAGTTCAAGTGAAAAAATATGACTTGTCTGCAAAATGGGAACTATTGAAAATAATGATACGAGAGTTCTCACAGAAAATTTGGCAAAAGAAGAACAGTTGTTAAGAAAGAAAGAAAAGAAATACTTCAGGAACGTTTAGAAGCTCTAGAGAAGAGATCGATGGGAAAGAGTGCAACATAGAAATAGAAAGAAGTTTTAGATCAGTAAAGAGAAGAACTGAAAATATATATAAAATTGAATCTAGAGTTGCAGGTATCAGAGCCAGAGTAAAATAGAGGAGGAAGGAGAGAGAGAGCACAAAATATTTTACGTCTAGAAAAGATAAATGCCTCTAAAAAAGGGATAACGCAACTAACATCAGTTGACGGAAAAGAATACTAAAAAAAGAAAAGGATATCTTAAAAGAAACTGTGAAATTTTACAGTACGTTGTATATAACGAAAATAAAATGTGATCTCATGACTGATTATGTACACTCACAAATCTATCCCATTGTAAACATAAGATTTAGAAAATTGTGTGAAAGGTTTGTTGACGATATCCGAAATGTAAACAAGCGCTTTTTTAACATGCAGAAAAATAAAACACCTGGTTCTATGGAATCCCTGGTGAATTTTATCAGACACTGGCCTGACCTCAGTGGGTTTCTTGTTGATGCCCTTAATGAGTGTTATGCTAATGAAGTTATGTCGGATACCCAAAGAAAAGGCCTAGTCACGTTGTTATATAAAAAGGTGATCGTTTGAACCTGAAAAATTGGAGGCCTATAACACTTCTCAATTGCGATTACAAAATTATCGCTGCCTGTGTAGCACGTCGAGTACAAAAGAGTCGTCCGACAAATAATTGACCCCAATCAAACAGGTTATATAAAAGCGCCGCCTAGCGGCACACAATGTTCGATTAACAACGATATCATTGATATATGTTAAAACGAAATATATCTGTGTGCCGTTATGATGGTAGATTTCACTAAAGCATTTGATGTTATTGATATGTCATTTGTAAATAACTGTTTAAAAAAATTGAATTTTGGACCCTCTTTTCAAAAATGGGTTAAAATACTCTACACAGATATTGCAAGTTCAATTTTAATAAATTGGTGTATATCGGAATCATTCCAGGTCCAAAGAGGTATACGACAAGGCTGCCCGCTATCAGCTTTATTGTTAATTATAGCAGCTGAATTCATGGCAAATAGAGGATGGAAAAATAATACTATTCAGAATTTTGATTTATAAGGTTGCAACTCCACACTTAAATGTTTACAATATGCAGACGATAACACTATTTTTCGTTAAAGATAAAAATCTCATTAGAAAATATTTTAAAAAAGATTAACTTATTCGGGAAAGTCGCTGGTCCAAATTAAATAAATCCAAAACAGTTATCTTTTGGATTGGAGATATGAAGAGAAGATGGTCTATTTCTTATCTAGACCTTAATTGGTCAAAAGAACCTATCAATTACTTAGGGTTATTTTATAGCCGCAGACCTCTTTTATGCAAGAAAAATTAGCTGGGAAAAAAAACTGTCCAAATTACAGAAGCTTCTTGATAATGGAGAAGCAGAAACCTCACTCTATTCGGAAGAATAACAGTTGTTAAGTCACTTGCATTAAGTCAAATTATACACTTAATGATAGTAGACACAGTTCCAGAAAAATGTTGAAGAAAGTCAATAGATTGATATTTAATTCATTTGGAAATCCAATGTTGAGAAAGTAAAGAGATGTATCCTCACGCAAGATTATAGTCAAGGTGGTGTTCGCATGATTGACATAACAAACAGATATTGAGTTTCCGTTTAAGATGCTTGGTAGGGTACTTGATGATACCCAAGGCCCTTGGAAAGATAGATTGTAACTATTGGTTCAATTGTATAGGTAGTATACACCTGGTTGAACTGTAATTATGACCCAAAATTAATAGATTCTTCAAAAATCATGTCTTCCATCTTTTACTTAGAAATTTTACAAGCATGGAATTACATGAAAGTATATACTAATGATGGAAATTTTACCTTACAGAATTTCCATAAGCAAATAATATGGCATAACAAATACATTCTTTTAACTCAAAATCTCTATTTTATGAAGACTGGCTAAATAGTGGAATACTTTATCTAAAAAACATTTTTAAAAGATGGTACTTTCACCAGTGAATGAAATCTTCCAACGCCTTGAAACAAGAAAAAGCAAGCAAAATCTAATATTTGATTATACGAAACTGAAAAAGGCGATCCCAAATATATGGCTGAATAATTTTACACACGAAAACGTTGATTTAAATCTTCGAACTCCAAATTGTTTTTTGGAAAAAGTGTCCGTGAATATCAGTGATATTAAAAGTAAACGTTTTTACAATTTGATATCATCTAGACAGACATTTACAAACAGATGTTGCATTTATTGGGAAAATTTCGTTCACACTGAAATGATTGTGTGTTCTGTATTTAATAGAAACTTAACATACATTAAAGATTTCAAATTACGAGAATTCAGTTTCAAATGTTGTATAATATTTTGCCTGTTAAAAATAACCTCTTTAAATGGGGTCTAGCAGACGATAAATGCTGCCTCTATTGTCATTGTGAGAGAAGATATATAATGCATGCGTTTATTGAATGTCAATTGAATAGACATTTCTTTGCTTACGTTAAACACGTATTAACAAACACGTTTGACATCAATATATCTTTTGACGTAAAATTCTTATTGAAGATTGGTAATGCGGAAGAAGCAGACATTGTATTAACTGTCGCTTTTTGGTGGCATATACAAAATGTTGATTTTACGAAACAAATATGGAGTAGATGATAGAATGTTAAAAATACGATGTCTATTTGAGAGAGAAATGAAAAATAGAATAATAGTTAATAAGAAACTGAAACACCCAGAAAAAAGACCACCAGAGAAACTGTTAAATGTTATATAATTGACGTTTGTTTATGATATAACACTTTGACTTTTCATGTACATGAATTATGGTGAATTTTCAATAAATACCTCATTTGAGGTTCAAAAAAAAAAAAAAAAAAAATTTTCTTCAGGTGGCCCATATTACCTGCATGTACCCTACTATTTACAATAAAATCGTAATTTTCAATATCATACATTTGTAAAAGAGCATCTGATTTTAACCATGTCTCTGTTAATCCTACTACAGAAAAATTATGAAGTATATCATTTAAAAAGAGATTGAGATTATCAAAATTCTTAGGGAGACTACGACAATTGAAGTGTATACAAGAGAGTTTCTCTTTCTGAAAATCTTCTTTTACAAATTGTGCAATAAACTCCTCACAAGAATAATACTTAGAGAGAGATTGTGATTCACCTTGTTCCACATTTGAAAGGTTTGTATTATTTTGACTAGAAATTGGTATATTGTTTAAAATTGAGTCACACATAAATACAAGTTAAACAGGACATAAGGTACACAGAGGTGAACAAAGGTACAAGAGTAATAACAATATTAATTAACTGAGCATGTATTTATGGCATATACGTTTGAAATAAGTGCAAAAGGGGGGAATAAAATTTGATAAAAATTGGTGTATACATATGTGCAAGGTATGATCAGACGTTAAGAGTTTGAATGTTATCAAGATCAATCTTACGTGTGATTGTAAGACGGTCACCCTTGAAGTTCTTGATAATAATCTTGCCATCCTGGGTCCAAATTCTCTCGATGAACTTGTGCTTTGCTTTCTTTACAATCCAGAAGAGCTCTGCTCTCTTCTTCGTTAGGTTTTCATTGATGAATATGCTGGCACCATTATCGGCGTCATCTGTGGTGATGTTTCGTAATTTCCTGCGAGCACGGTAGATTTCGTTTCTCGTGTGATAATTCGCAAACTTCACGATGATGTTTCTCGGCATTTTACGATGAGTATCACGCGAAGCCAGTCGATGGGATCGATCTATGTCGGATGATTCAATCTTGATTCCAAGATACTTTTGGGAAATTCGTATATGAAGCACAAGGTGCCCGACGTTGTTAAAAGTTTGGATAGTCTTCACCTCGGCTCCTCTTGGTTTGTCACGCTTTCCGAAAATGCTTAGACAACGTTGTCATGCGTTCTGGAAACGTTCTGAACTTCTTACTGTTGTTAGCTTAACGTTGTTCATATCGATGTACCCAGAGCGAATCAGGGTTTGCGATGGGGTTGATTCATTTTTACAATGAAGAACTAACGTATATGCTCCAAATGCTCCAAATTTTATTGTCCGAATCGGATATTCTTTTTGCCCTTGTCCCGTGGGCTTGGCAGCCGCTGAGCAGCGCCAGAAGGACGTTGCTCTATCCCCCTCTTGTTGAACGCCAAACAGGGAAGCAACAACTACCATTTTTAACGTCTTTGGTATGACGCGGCCGGGGATCGAACCCACAACCTCCCGATTATGAGGCGGACGCTCTATCCACTGAGCCAACACATCGGTGTATATGCAACGTATGTCAAACGTTTTCCAAGCGCCTGTGAATGTTTTCAACAGAAATATGGCGCAATGGGAATGCTGTGGATCATCATCATCATATCAATGTTAATCAAACGTTTCCTAAATTAACTTCTGAGAACGATGGACATACGTTGGCTTAAAACGCAATTGTTTGACGGTTTCTTGATCAACAACATTACGCATATGTTGTAATCTGATAGTATCGCTTGTACTTTAAGCCTACTCTATCTTATCCCCTCATGTTGGTACATGGTCTCATGTCTGGCTCATGACTTTCAAACCAAAAGCTATGATCTTGAATAATTTAATCCCCATCCCCTCAACAATAAAAAACAAGCACCCAAAACAGAATTTAAAAAAAAACTTCATAATAGGCGGAATGTAAAATGACGCTATAGAAGTGACAAAGAGCCGTTGAAACGCAGGGGAGAATGGTCAAATCGACAATTCAAGAAAATTGAAAGGTCGACAAGCAACAAAATTTCTATTAAAAAATTTGAGGTATGATAACATACCCATGGTTCTTCTGGTAGAACTTCTGGTTCGATATGGGTAATTTTTGATAAAGTTCAGATAAGTTTAGTGACTTAACATTATGTCTTACATACTACACAATGTTATACACTCAGAACTGTCAAATTCATACCAGTGCTAGTTGTGCTACAATCTCAGGTCAATTTGGTTAAGGGTCAAAGTTGACAGGTGAAAAGCCAAAAGTCAGTGTACTTTTCAAGAAAAGTTATTGTTGCTAAAGTGTAAAAACGACCAGAACCCAAAATTCACTGCCTTTTTCCATGGGCGCACCGTTGAGCATGGATCATGTTCTCAAAATGTAATTACTTTTAATTCATGAAATAAAGGTTTTCAAAAAATAATCACAATAGATTATACAGAATTCTTATATCATGCCAGAACGATAAATGTTTGTTACATGCCAACTTTCCAATGGTTAATGATTAATTAAAAAGCACTCTAAAAGATAAGTGGCTCAAAATTGAGTTGCAGAACTGTTTGAGAAGTAAATATTTTTATGTCTATGTCCATTCATTACTGTTTTAATTAAGATAAGGTGAAGCCTTATTTAAGGGTGGGGTAATTTCGTCGATTTCATGATATGCATATTTTATAAGGCTAATCAACTGTTGCTGAAACAGTACAACGGCTGTGTTGCTAGGCAACGATAGATCTGATGCTATGCAGGATGTGATTGGAAGGCCATTATTTCTTAATATGTTGGGAGAGGCTTTATCCTGATTCTCGTTCGCTTTTCTTCAAAAGATACACATAGGAAATAATAAACCAGAATTCGTGAACACGGTACAACTTTAGCCCAGGCTAGCATTGTCCACTGTTTTCGATAGAGCACCGTGTTTAAGAGCGGACAATCTTTTGAGAATTAGACGAATACTGGACCATTTGATTCTTAGGTAGAGTTGCAATTAGACCATGTTGTAATTAGACCAAGTGAGAATTGAAACGAGTATTTTATTAGGCCAATTGGGAATTAAACTTGTCCATGTTGTTGGTAGACCAAATGGGTTTAGCCCAGGTGGTATTAGATAACCAGAGATTGGACCACTGATGTAAGGCCAAGTGGATATAAACCTGTTATAATTTAGGGGATGATCGACCTACAGCCGAGGATCCATGATTTCATGAGAGGGCGACCAAAATTAGAATTTCAGATTTTTTTTTAACAGCCCAAAATTTATTGGTAACGCGCAAAGGTACACTCAAATTGCTATAGATCATTCCGGCTGAAATTGCTCTCCAGTACGGCGGTCGGGGTAGCCATCTTTTTTTTTTTCTTCTTTTTTTTTTTTGTCTTTTTTTTTTGGGGGGGGGGGCCTCCAATATTTTATCATTATTCAGATTAAAGCCCTCCGCGTATAAGTCTTATATTATTATTATCATTATTTATAATCTATATTTGTACCATTTTTTTTTTTTTTTTTTTTTAAGGCTCAAGCTTTCATGGAGTGGCTCATAATTTGCTGACCCCCGACTTTGTGAAAGTCACTAGAAATACTCTTGAAGCTAAATTTCTGGACCACATCAGAAAAACCTGTTTCGCCCCGGCCAGCATCGGGCATGAACGGGCTAAGGAAATTACTTTACCAGATGGAGCAATGGGTGGAATATATCAGGTGATAAAAAATCAGGTGATAGAAAACACCTGTTACTGGATAAGCATCCATGGGGTCAAATTACCCATGGAAGCTCGCTGCTCAAGGTCTGAGGGCCCCTTCGCCGGGATCCGCGACTTGGTTATCATTTGTTCACAACGGGATACTACTCGACGCTCCTTTAGTTGAGTTCAGATATAATCTGTGTCTGAACATGAGTAAATAATGATCTATGACGTGATAACACAAAAACCCCTTTCTTCCACGCATTGCTCGACATGTGCTTTCATCTATCGCACATTTCTTCAAACGCAATCATTCCATCGAATGATGAATTAAAATGTTTCCACACGAAATCGAATTGAAATCAAATCGGTAGCTTTTCTTGTCCTTCATTTTTCTAGAAGGCAAACATGGCATTACCTTTTCTCCATGGTATTAAGTGCAAGACACTATAAACTCCACCTTTATTATTCACTTACACTTGAGGACTTTTTTCGGTTTTTTTTTCAACTTTTTTCTTAAATTTCACGAGATTTTTTTTCAGTGGTGTTTTGGACGTGATGTTTTAATAATGCTGCCGCAGCGAAGTCTTAACTCTAATAGCCACTTGGAAAGCAACAACAAAATTGTAGGTCTTCTTAAAGTTCAATTAAATTTATTCAAATTTTCTGGTTTGTTTGGGTTGCTTTTTTTCATTTATAAAAAATAATAGTTTGTTTTCTTACAATTTCGTTTCTGTGTGTCTTGCTTCTTTCAACATCAAAACAACTCACCTAAAGTTGTTTTCCTTTTTCGGTATAAGTACACATTAAAGGGAGAGTTCACAATGGAATTTAACTGTTTTAAAAAAAAGAGAGAAAAATATCTTTAAAGGTTTAAGAAAAATAAAATCTGCCAAGGAATAATGAAGCTATCAATATTCAAGCTTTGAATTTCTGACGTCACAAAGGAGCAGATCTCCCATATGTTGCGTAATATAAATTTCACAAATTGCCATTTTTTTTTTTTTTAAAGAATTTTAATCATTTCTCGTATGCTGTCGATATAGTAATCATCAAACCTATATGTATATAATAAAATATAATATAAAAAAAATATTCAAGTAGCCCTTAAATAGCCCTCAGTCATATTATATCTTTCATTTAAGTTAACCTAACGCACATACTCGCACACACTCACATACACATATACGCACACACCTTCATGTACACACACACACGTACACACCCTCACATACACGCACACCCACAAATTCTCGTGAGAGCGCACACACCAAAAAGCTTGTATTCGCTTTACATGCTACCAAACACGAGATATCCCGCTGTATTATTTCAATATCCATGATTACCTGACTTTAACGGCTTAATGATAATTGCTTCTCGTTACATCGCATGCTTTCAATGAGAAACGAGACAAGAAAAAGCCAGAGGCGTACCAACTCGTTCAGATAACAAGGATTTAGAAATATTTTTTAACAAATATGCAAATGGCATTGAGCCAACTTGGTTAAGCAAGGGGCGCCTTCGGGACTCTAAAGGGCGTTTAACTTTCTTGATACTCTTTTAGCTAAAGAGCAATCAACCCTCCAGCAAAATGTATTCAGGATTATTCTGCTTTTAGAAGGAACCTAATTAAAGGAACATTAAATTCCCAGAACTCTTTTTTAAAGTACTTTTTAGCTTTGGGCTGTACTTGTTTATGGATGTTGCTATAGTTCCTTCAATATTTATGCAGTGCGTTTCAGAAAAAATTACACCTAACTTTGAAAGCCTCATATAAAAATTGTATAACTTCTGTGACCTCAATATTTATTTCATATTTAAGAGTAACTCATATCTTCTTCAATGATACAAGGTTTATACCTGTGCTGTGAAGGAACACTTGAGCTTTCAAATACAAGTGTCAAAATTGATACCCAGTTGGGCAAAAGCAATCGTTACATTTTATTTGAATAGTCCTCGTAACCTTTTGTCTCTTATGAATGAACTCAGGGAGGCTTATCTTAAACAATAAATGCATGGTCAGAAATCCAGAGTTGCTTCCGCCAAAATTTGGTACAAACTAATTTTGACAGAGGTTTTTTTTTTAAAGCTCAAGTTGTCTGGTATCCATGAATTTATTTTGGTATCAATAGACAACACAACTGTCATCATTGTCACAACTATATATTTAGACATCTGCCGTATCATAGACTTTAAATTTCGGTGCATTATATTGTGTAGAGGATTATGATTTTTACATCAAACTTTCGGCAATAACGATTATCAAGAAAATTGTATTGGCATATAAAGTACGGGTTAAAACATTGCAATCAACACAATGTTTTTAACTAAAGGTATTCGTCATAAGATGATTAAGCTAATCAATCCGCGTCGCCTCGCTATCTCCCCGTCGCCGTGCGTTATAGACAACACGCGGAATCACAATTGAACGCGCCAAAGCTTAATGGGCTATAGCTACTGCAGCTGGTTAAATTATACACCAGTCCCGAGGCAGATAGCCGGCTTGTGTACATCACACTTATTGACTTGGACGGCTCTTATTATGGGCCCCTGAAACCATACATATCAACCAGTGGTTGATGCGAACGTGATGTCTGAACAACTTTGAAGGAGTATATAATTATATATATCACTCGGTAGCAACATGCAAGAGCATTGATTCAATTCGCCTTAAAAACCGGGAGGTTGTCACAATATATTTCAGAGCACGTCTACTCTGTCTGCAGTATTGAATTATTCGTCAGACAAAATATTTGAGTGCCCGTAAATTTGGTGGAGTGCTGAAACCATGTGGAATTTACGAACCGTGCTGGTTACTGCTCTTTGCCAAATAGAGAGTGACGTTCTTGTTGGATATCTAGCTGTGGGGGCTTCTTTAACGCCATTGTGAGGATTTGAGAATACATTATATTCGTACTGATTAACTACAGTGTTGAAAGTACGTATAATAAACAATAACGTCGAAGTATTATGGAAAACTGGACTTTTATTAAACTTTTCTCTTTGATTGGAGACGGTTGTGAATAAACATAATTAGCAAAGTGATAAGCTTTGAATGCTCTTGCGATGGCTGAATTCATTGGTAAATACCTATGTCCGTGCCTCCCACTGGTCAATTCCAGTGGACGCCGAAGTGCCAGGTCGAAGGTTCGAGCCTTAGCCAGGAAACGTCACAAAAACAATCCTGCGGGTGGCCCAACGAGTACAAGCGGTGTAGAAGATTCTGTAACGATTACCCGAAATGGCAGCCTCACCATTTTCTCCATCTCGGGTGTAATGGATGACGGTCATGGTGAAGGTCATAATAATCCCTTTGGGGAAGCCCTCCGAGATAAAGCCGACCTACCGGGAGTAGTGCCTGGTGATGATCAAGACGAAACCACTAAGGAGCTTAAGTACAGCGTAGCCGATGGGACAAGGGTCTTATCTGCAGAGACTCTGATGCGAATCCCTCAGCCGAGCAAGGCGTACGTCACCAATGTGAGGATGAGAAGGCTTATGAAAGAGTTTAAAGCGGTGACGAGGATTACTGAAGAAGCGAGGCGAAAAGAAGAAGAGGAAAAAGAACAATGTCCATTTGATCAGAAAAAGACAGATCTAAAGGAAGATGCATCGCATGAGTTTGGGCAAAGCAATGATGAATCACAAGGGGAATGCACGGGGGAGAAATCTGAACAAGAATCAAAGAACAGTGATGCGATGGAGTCAAATAGAACAGCCGAACCATCGAATCAAAGTGACAATAAAGCTACAAGTGAGACACAAGAAGATACTGCGGGTTGTTCCACATCTACTGAAGATAAGACCAAGGAGAGCAGTGGTGAATCGGGCGAAGGGGAAGCAGAAGCAGTTAAGAAAGCATTATCAGATGGTGGGTTCATGACCAATGAAAGACTCTCAGGGCCAGCTTACGTTGTTGATCTCGTCAACGACAGCCTGGCTGATTGGAATATCAAACTATATCACATTAACCCTAAATCCGCGTTGCGCAAAGACATGAAGAAGCACAACTACGAGTACATCCTCTTCAGCATGACCTTCCCCGACAACTTTCCGTTCGCACCACCTTTCGTTCACGTCGTCAGCCCCCACATCGAATACGGTTATGTCCTGGACGGTGGAGCCATCTGCATGGAACTGCTGACTCCTCAAGGATGGTCCAGTTCGTATACCATCGATGCTGTCATCATGCAGCTTGGTGCGACCTTGGTAGCAGGGGATGGCAGGATTGTTCAGACGGGTTACAGGAGCGATGTTCCGTTCAATAAACAGGAGGCAGAGGTGAGCTTCCGAGCCATCGTAGAGACACATGAGAGGTACGGATGGCACAAGACTCCAGGAGATAACAGTTAATGGAAACCACTCTCTTGTGTTGAATGCTGAATGAAGATGATCATCTCCTCATCGTTTCCTTGTGTCATGCTATGTTGCTTGATTGGTGCAGAGATTACCATGAACGTTGATTTAAGATGTAATGTATGGAGACCAGATGACCAGTTTGCAAATGATCTTGGTTAAATGAGAAAGGAATCCTTTTTGTTTCTTTTTCAATAATGATCAAGTGTTTTGATGATTTGAAAATGCATCAAGCTGTGAAGAGAGTTTGAAATGAGAATGGAATCATGGCAAACACAGAGAAACCGAACAGCTGAACGCGACGGGTTGATCTTCAGAATTCATTCGTATTCTCAAATCTCTTGGGAATTGCAAAAGTCTTTCATTGCTTAATTTCGAGAGAAATTAAAATATGCAGAAAATTGTGTATTCCAAGACAGACTTTACTGTGGAGTACTGGTTTACACCACTTCGTTTGTAGTGTTAACCTTTTAAAAAGAAAAAAATATTATTGTAGCTAACAATTTTGTATAATGAGCCATTGTTATTAAAGTGCAGGATGAATTATCTGTGTCATCATGGTCATGGTCATGATTTCGATAGTTCTTATGTCCACTCCACTTATTGCATTGGTAAGTACCACAGGGAGGAATGTTTCGAGTGCTATCGGCACCGTTAATCATCACCTTCGAGACATCGTCGAATTGAAATGCAATACATTACAAGAATTGCTCTTCAGAAATCAAGAGCTTTGCCTTCCCCAGGCGTCATTGTAGTTGAAAGTGTCTATTATAATGGAACCTTGTAGTGCATATGTTAAAATCTACAGACCACAGAGGTTTAATATTCACATAGAATGTTCTTGAGCTCTCGAGTTTCAAAGAAAAAGTTTGACTCAGGTCAAGTTGAATGATGGTGAAATGCAAGATTTCACCTTTTCAGTCCAAAGTAGAAAATTACAATGGTAAAACCTGATGACAATGATCTCTCAAAGTTGAAATAGAACTCGAAATATTTTTCAACTGTGGACCAAATTTAAATGCTACATATTTGTTTTTCTTTATTGATTAATCTGGTTGTATCGTGGGCTTGTTACTTTTGCGATTTTCAGACGCATTACATTATTTTGTTATCAGCTTGATATTATTCTGAACGTCATGATATGCCAGGTTTAGGCAGTTGCTGTGAAACAAAATAAATTCATCAGTAAATTCATTACATTGTTACGTTCTTTTGTAAAGAAATTCTCAATCAATGCTGCATGTAAGAAGTATATTGCACCTTGTCGATATTATTATTTGCAATTTGTTGCCAGTTAGATTGGAAGAATATTTTTAAATCTGAAGTTGTTTTTTTTTTTTCTTTGGATCGTAAATGACAAACTGCATGATAATTTGTTCCATGAGGCAGGTTAGACAATGATGCATTGCGTGTGTGTTATTCAGAGAGTAACATTACTGTCTTTGGCAAAATGCAAACAAAATGAGAGGGGGAAATATTTGCGTTAGCTAGTATGAAATAAAATCCGAAGCACCGCTGTAATTATTTTCGGAGAGACATTAATTGACATTCCCCCCGTGAGGGAATGAGGATGGGTGGGGTGTTCAGGATGATTTAATGATCCAAAAGCTCTCATGTACTCCACATAGTCGTTGATTAATTTCACGTTCCATGCTTGTTGAGTTGAGTGCAGGCAAATGCCTGAAGTGGTAAGAGATGATCAAATTGCGGAAAGCTTTAACAATCCAAGCTACTTATAGGCATTCAATTTCTACTGTTTATAATAATTGTTGTACACTGCATAAATCGCTACTAAATTTTGACAACACTATTAACATCATTTAGACCGCAGCCTCTAGTCGCAGACTGATCGCAAATAATGGTTGAATTTACTTTATGATCATTCCATGAGATGGCAAGCTCCCCTCCTGTATTCTTTTAGGTCAGGGTGTATGATCATATCTTTCTTAATATGGAATCCTCATTATGTATCAAGCACACATAGATATCATTACAGCCAGCGTGTTTAATCACATTTGAAATGAAATCGGTACACGAGTGTAACTTTGCAAAAAATTTGGATAACTTACAAATTTGGGTTGCATTGCAACGCGAGTTCATAGCTATGTATTCATATATTTCAAAACAGCCATGCATAATTAGGTAACATACAATCTGAATTCTTTTCTTTGATATGAAAATCATTAGTCAAATCAAATCATAGCAATTAATATATCTTCTATAAAAAAATAGGCCTGTATAAGCAGGGGTTGTCATTAATGACAGCTTCCTGGTATAAGAATAAAATAGATAACATAGAGGTATGAAATAGCAAGAAACAATAGATTATGTCCAGCATTGACAATAAAAGTAAACTAATTATTTATGTGTAGATATTGATTTCGACATGAATTGGTACGGCTGTTGATAATATTGACATAGCATTATGTTGTCTGTCTGGATTTAACCACCCTCTGACATAGGTTTTTCGAAAAACTGTCTAAAAATAGACATTTGATCGAGACCTTGAATAGTTAGGCTCTGTTGAACGGCAGAAGGACGTTAATTCTATGTTTAGATATAGGAGTTACTGCCTTTTGAAACTGAGCAGACAAAATCCTCATTTAAACAAGGCGCACATTCGTTTCATCATCATTTTATTCTACAAGTATATATATTTAGAATGGAACCGTGACGTTTGGTGTCGTTTTTAATGTCGTAATTTGGAGCAACGCGTTCAAAGCATGCAGGCAGCCTCGACGATCAGCCTCGAGTCAAGGGGGATTATGATATTGTTGATTAAGAGCAGAAAGGGCGTAAAAACCATTACTTTTACATAGAGCTCTTGCATATGATACCGTGTATATGAATTGCCTAACCAAAAAGGAAATAAAAAGGAATATGATTTTTTTTTAAACGGGCCCCGCTCTATTTAGATTGATCTGGAAAGGTCCTTCTTGCTTCGCCTGATCAAGAAAGGGAAACTTAAAGGGAAATATATATTGTGGAAAAGGTATGGACAAATTACTGTGAAATTTAAGATCAAGTTCTTGCTATTGTAAGATCTTTATTTAAGATTTGATCTTCAAAGACCCTTATTGCTTTCATGACAACAACAAAAAAAGCTGAAATGTTTGGGTCATTTGTGTGTAATCCCATGCATGCATTTCTATGTATTTAGTAAGAGAAATGTCAAACATACCGATTTCCTTCCATCGCTAATGATTGCATATGGGAGAAAAAAAAGGTCTTAATAATGACCGGATTAGACTATAATATGTATTTCCCCTTATACAATTTGCTACTTTGCTCTCCCTCGGCTTGAGCGCCGACATCAAAATTATCGGGAGATATTTCGGTTAAGATAATCATCATTTAGGTACATCCAAAGTGGATATTAACTATTGTTGCCATGGACTACGGAGTGCTCATTTTGCAACCCGCTAAATTACATGTAATTTGGTGTCGCCTTGAGGGGGTGCCCATTATTTTACTCTGATTTAAATGTCATATGTTTTATATATTCGTTAATTTAAAAATAGATCCGCTCCATGTCAGTTTGTAGTCTGATGCAGAAAGCTGACAATGAGCGTTATACCGTCAGTACCGCTCGACCCGACTCCTGATCCCTTATGCTTTTAAAAATTATACCCGTTTTGGAAAAGATTATTGTTTTATGATTTGGTTCCTATATAATTTACTCAGAAACATTTTTTTAACTCGTGAATTCTAACTGCTCAAAGATTTGTTCGGGTATCTATTTTATCAATCCACCAACCTGAAACATCACTCCTGTGAAACTTAGTTCCTATTCGCATCAATGATAATACAATTCTAGCTGAATAAGTGGTTTCCGACATCGTATTTCACTCAAATACAATTGTTTGAAATATCGCCTCGCCTCAACACACCTCCAAACTGGTTCCCATGACAACATTATTAGGAACACGCTTTCATATTTTGTGGGCATGATTAAAAACTGAAAATATCCTTGAATATCTAGGTCTTTTGTCTAGAGAAAGCATTGCTATGTTTTTCTTCACCCAGGGTCCCATTATAATCGTTTACGTTGGAAGTTAACCCTTTTCACGCCACAAGAAAGCAAATTCTTCTCTTTTAATGTCAAAAGATATATATATATATATATTTTTTTTTTTTTATTATTATTATTATTCCTGCGTGGGGCGAATTCTGAAAATAACTCCACCGACACTAAACGAAGTTGCAAGATTGTTAATGTTGTGTTTGTTTTGTCTTTTGTTTTATTTTGTTTTTTGTTTTTTTGTATTATTCTATTTATTTTTTGTTTGTCTGTTTTTGTTGATGTTTTTTCCTTGATCCACTGCCACCAGCATTGAAGAAAACGTTAATCTAAAAGCAAAGGAGAAATATATCTCTTTTATTATTCGATTTTTTTTTTTTTTTAATCGCAGAAGTAATTAGAACAAGAATTATTGTGACAAATTTCGACTATGGTAGACAAACAGTTGATAAACTGACAAAATGCCTGGAAATCAAGCTAGCCCCAACCCCATCCTATACCATTTACCCTTTAACAAGTTTGAAAGTACGCATAGCCCTTCATTGTAATAACAGACAAGGTTATTCTAAATTTCTATTTATAATAATTACAATCTCCTATTGTAAGGGTATACGAGTAACCTTGCATGGTGAGTTGAAAATAAATTCCAATTGTTCAACTGATGCTAAATAGGACTTTGCAATTAGAGTCCAGGTTCGCGAGCAAAATTGATTCGTCTCTGGTCTAACAAAGGCATATAATTGTAATTATAATTGGAAGCCAAAGTGACTTATAGATATAACACGATGTAATCCTGTTGGATTATTTATATTCAGGTAGATTACCACCTCGTCTGTCTGCGTGTGTAGACGAGTGGGTTCATTGTCGTAATTTTATCACACTTCTATATCAAATTGAACGAAAACTTATATTTTCCCCCATACACTCCCCCGGTAAAAAAAAAAATAATAAAATATTTATAATCATAGGCCTGAATAATATAAACGGACTATACAGGAAAGGATCCAGGATTTGAAATTAAAATGGGGCCATCTCAAGAATTTGAAATGCTGTGGAAGCCGAAATTATTTTCGATATTGTCCTGTGCGTTCAATTATTGTTTGTTTTTTTTTAAAGGGGGGGACTCCACCTGTAGCGCCCCCCCCCCCTCCCCTCCCCTGCCCCTCGAATCCGCCGCTAATGCATTTATTCGTGATATACATGTTGACCATAACGGGCCCTCAGGACTACCACATGTTTACTGCTGATAAAATAAAAACGAAAAGATTTACCAAAATTGCCACCAGAAATATTTTTTATAATCATTCGCCTTATATTGTATGTATTTTCATTTCACCACACCATTTCAAATATCACGGAGTTGGGGGGAAATGATTTTGAAATACTCGGATAATGCCACAATGAATGAAAACCTGCTGAAATATGCAAAGCAATGGAATTAACCTCTATCAATAAATAAAAAAATCCTTAGCGAATATACCAATATATCTTCTGGGTATAAACGATGCTTTAGGCAAATATTCTTGACATCGGCTCATATTTCCTCGATAGTGGACTATATCTGTGAGGATATTATTCAGTAGAGACACGTATTTGATTAATGATGCATAGACTTTTGACCTGTTTTATTCGTCTTGCTTACAAGATGATTAACTTGTTCTCATTATCAACGGTAACAAGTCATCCTTTGCCCTGCAATTTAATGATTATTGATCAGAGGCGAAGCTAATTGGTATCAGGAGGCGCTAGTGAAAGCAAAAAGGATATCATAGCGTAAACGCCCTTTTTGTTCTAATGCTTCAGTCACACAGACACTTACGTTGAGTTACGTTCTGCGCTGCGTCAAAAAAAAAAATCTCCTTTTTCTGCGGATCCCCACGCTGCCTTCCCGTCATATTCAGCAGTGGAAATAGTGATAATTTCGTTCATCCAATAAAACAAAGAAATACATAAGAAATGATAAAATAGAAAATGAAATAAGGATAAAACAACAAAAACGTAACTAAACGTATGTGTCTGTGTGACTGTAGCATAAGCGAGCATTATTATACTTTCCCATTGTTTAATTAGAAATGTTGATATTACGCCTTATTTTATGAAGGGTGAACAAACAAAACGTTGCTCTTGATCATGTATACTCGACCCATTTAAACACAGGCGATTTAAAAGCGTTTATTGTCCGTTTCAATTCAAATATTTGGGGTTCATGAGGGTTATCGGTTTTTCAAATATGAGTAGACGAAGTAATTAATGTAAATAAGCACTATTTTTCTGGTTATCCTTTAAAGAACGAGTTACCGATTTCTATCTTTGGATCATGTTGCCTTTCCTATCATATGCATTTTGAGGTTTGTTTGTTTTGTTTTGTTTTGTTTTTTTGTCTTGTTTTTTTTGTTTTTTTTTTTTGTTTTTTTTTTGGGGGGGGTTGTTTTTTTGTTTGTTTTGTTTTTTTCGTAAAGAAACGCAATCACTAATCCCATTCTGGACACTGTCATAATAAGGCATCAAGCCAATGCGTCAATTCAATATTCCTTAAGCTCAAATCAGACGAATGTTGTCATAGTAATATTATTGATGATTTTTTTTTTTTTTTTATTATTATACGAATAATTAAGAACTAATGAAGTACCAGACCAGTTTTCCTTCAGGTAATCAATATGAAATCTTGCACTAGGTTGTATGCGTCAAGATAATGCATATGTGTGTGGCTGCGTCAATAATTGCATGGATCTATATCATACACTCTAAAAAATGAAATGGTGGAAATGGGTAAATCACCCTTTAAAAGGGGCCGAGGAGTGACAGCGTTTTTGAAAAGGGTTGAAAATGTGACACACTTTCCAACACTTTTCGAAAACGCTGTCAATCCTCGGCCCCTTTAAAGGTTGATTTACCCCTTTCTACCATTTCATTTTTAGAGTGTACATTATTTATAATTGACGCATTATTTTGACTCTTTTGAGTCAATACGGTAGAGTGATTGTTGCTCACATTAAGGGCTTTTAGATTGTTACCACCCCCCCCCCCCCCCCCCCCCCCACCACCACACAACCACCACTTCTCATGAAGCCTTTCAAGTTTGGTTAGAATAAAATTGTTGGCATACATCTTTCCAAATTTAATTTTACAATTTGATTATTTGTAAATGATTCACTGCAATATTAATGAATTGCATTGTTTCATCCCGATTCAATCGCTGATACATACATAAGGGTATCTTCAGATGAGATATGTTTCCTGATTATTATTATTTAGTAGAAGAGACACGCTCTGAACAATAAAAAATGGCAATATAAAGTCAAATCGCATGCGAGATCAATTTGCACATACATGGACTCATACAAGAATACGAGATCGAAATGATAATTCTGTTTCCATGATTATGATGTTGTCTTGAGCGTTGTGCCGTTATCTCTCAGAGTGATTTGAATTTCATCAAAAGATCCTGGTCACATCGGAACGAATTACTCCAAACAAATCATTAAATTCTCATTCACCTTGTTCATGACAATGTAATCTTTATTGTTCGGCCTTGAATCTGACGCGCTTGTGTGACCGGGCTTGTAGCTTCACGCCAAAATTTTAGTAAGTTGTATATATTTTATCTGAAGAAGAGTATGGTATTTCCCTTGTGTGCTGCTCGTAATATTCAAACGAATTTTTCGTTTCCAATGGTTGGTTATTTTGAACACACAAGAGGATATATATATTTGGCCAGGTTCATTCATTCGAAAATGAAATAAGGTTCATAATCTGGAGGTCCATGAACCCGATAATTCGTTTTTTCAAAGGTCGGTGCTTTTTTGTTTTGTTTTGTTTTTTTGTTTTTTTGTTTTTTTAACCAAAACCATAATATAGGGGTCGTTATAATACCAAAACAAAATAGGGTTAAGGTTGTTTTTGTTTTTGTTTTTTTTTTATTTATTTATTCCTCTTTCAATCTTTTCGTATTTACAATAACATTGCAATCTACATATTTAGGATTATTTCAGTGCAACGAACCCTTCTAAATGTTTAGATAAATAAAACCTACTCCTATTTATTTTCGGACTAACGAATTTAAGAAAGTGGCATAAATTATTTAACACAGATCTATCGGAAATATTTCTTTTTCGAATACAGAGTCTGTGCCTAGAATTGAAATTTATGTCATTTAATTGTATGCCTGTATTTAACAGGTAAAGCGCTTTATAAGAAACCATTATTATTATTATTATTATAATTATTATTATTATTATTATTATTTTGTTTGGCCATTAGTTGTATATCGATGGCTTAAAACCAAAACAGTCCATGTCCATTTTTTAAGTCCACCAATTGTCTGCATATTCATGTACGTTTGTTTGTCACAAATGCATATAATCCTCACAGGATATGGATTGCCAGAACTGTCTATGTCCCTGTAAGGCCAGGACATAGCCTGTTCTGGCACAAAAATACACATGCATATAGGCCTACATGAATTTGGTGGAACTGAATTTTGACAAAAATGGACATAAACCGTTCTGGTTTTAAGCCCCTGATATGATTGATGTTTTTATAACCACGGAGGAAACTGAAGTTCAGCATGAAGAATATTAGAGTGAATTTCAAATCTATGAGGTATGATCGCCCTACATCCCAAGTGATTTATTATAAATACCGTAGATTCCGTATCCGCATTGTAAATTAACTGCAAGTGAACGCCAGACAAAATTAATGCTTTTCTCTGTATTCGTATGTATAGTTCGCCCAAAATCAATACAGGCTTAATCTGTTTTCAGAACTCGATGGCCGTATTCTGTTACGTGGTTTAGAGTTGTACGGCAATTGACAATAGAATCGAACAATAGCACCGCACGAGAAAAAACTCCACGAAAAAAACCTCCCAAACGTGTACAACTTCGTACAGCTGGACGTTTCTCGTGCACTGAAATGCACAAGATAAAACCGAAATCCATTGAAATATGACGCAACAATGATTGTGTAGCCGCTTTATCCTTTGACTGCCGAGTGTTGTGCATTGTCGTTGTCATGCATTTTTAAATATCACGTCCTATTCATTAACAATTCAGTGGCCTGGGATGGGACAATTAACCAGGGAGGTGGAAAGGGAGTTTTATTCTTTTGAATTAATCTCCTAAATAGCGCCACGAATTTTTCTTTCACAAATGTGAAGTGTCCATATTGGCCAAAAGCAATGAAACGTTGAATTTGATTCCGATATCACGCTACATGCATGCGTAAAAGTCTCACGTTAGGTGATGCGCATCATATCTTTCCTTATTACTATTTTGTATGTTGGTTTTTCCCTTTGTTTTTTTTTCTTATTGGGAGGGGGAAAGTTGTAATAATGGGAAGGGTAAAATGTAAATTTTCCACTATTTAATAATTCAACTCTTTACAGAGTCATACCCATAAACAATAAAACGTCAATGTTCATTAACAATATCCACTCGGCCTCGAAATCCCTACATCTATCAAATAATATAAATAATATGGACCTTTGAAGAATGGTGGAATTTGTTTCCATTCTTTTTGTGTGTATTTTTTTGTACATGTTGTATGTATGTATGCTCGCTAATTTGAAATGGAGCGGGAAATTCTTTTATTGTGATGAAAAATGTAATCCATGCTTAACAAGGTATATTATCAAAGCACGGATTATCTTTTCTTGAGAAAGCTTAGCGGTTCCAGGTTATGGCTGACATAGCACAATGAAAACGGACAAAGTTTCAGATTCAGGGCGGAACCAATTGCCTGAATGAACTACTCGTTTAGTATTTTGAATCCAATTGCATAACTAGTTGTTGCTATCACTGACAAACACGTTTCTTGTCTCACATAGCAACACACTATATATGCAAAAAAGGAAATCGAGTGGGCCTATTTTATGTCAAGTGCCATTAATAATTCAGTAGTCTTGAAAGAAAACATTAGTTACATTCTCAGTTGAAAATGATAATGGTGTTTTTCTCCTCTGTAGAAATTATGGACGTAGGGCCTATAGGTGGTATCTGACGTCGCGGAGATGTCTCTGAGACTCGAACACTCGGAGACGTCTCCGATAATTGTTTTATGTATCATCAGAGACGTCTCCACGACAGAAAAAAAAACACATATTCGTAAGCATGTTCTATTTTCCCTCGACTCATGAGATGTCGCGGAGATTCATGAGACGTCTGTGCGACCACTTTTAGATCTTTCCCCGACAAAAATCAAAAACCGTATCAAACCCGTCCCAAATCAGTCTCAAATCAGTCTCATGGCAAATACCTTGAGATACCACCATAAAGGTGGTAACTCACTTTGTCCCGCGGATACTCCAGGACGTCTCCGATATAAATATATTTTTTTCTGTCGCGAGCATTCGCGGCGATCCCGGGGAGACGGGGGTGGACGTGTCCCCCTCCCTCGATTTTTTAAGGGGGGATCGTCGCCCTTCGATTTTAAAAATGAACCATTTTTATGTAGTGATTAGCTTGTGAAGTTAATAAAGAGGTAAAATGTATGTCAAATAAGATGCTAAATGTTATTATAAGGCAAAAATTCCGGCTCGCGCTTCGGGCTCGCAATCATTTTCATTAGTTTCTGCCTAATGTGCGAAGTATGCAAATTTTGAGTGTATTATGTTTCACTTTCGGGTGTTTTCTGCCCCCCCCCCCCGCCTCCCCGTCGTGACGTGAATCGCCGCGCTTGGTCGTGGGAATATCTCGGAGACGTCTCTGAGACGTCTGCACGACAAAAAAAAAAACATCCAAAACAATTTCAAACTCTCAAATTCCAAATTAGTATCAAACTAGTTCCAAATCCGTTTTCCAGTGTAATGACAAGTGACTTGCCATGCACTTTTAGTTTATTGTTGGTTTTTGCGTCAGTTGTCCTTTCTCAAAATGTCAGGTCAAACTAACACTTCAATCGTGTCGGAAAATGTCATTTTTGATGATTAACATGCAATTAATCTAATCGTTGTGGACAGTTCTATAATGCACCTCATTATTAAACAAAGTTTTAACAACCTTTAACTTCAAGTTAACGAGAAATAGATAAATTAGCTTCCTCCGACATAAAACTCGCAAAGCCATATCAAATTCTAAACCACCTATACCCCTAGTTAGAATTCTTTAGAAATGTGTGTACAATAATGATCCCGAATGACGTCATTCTGAATCTACTTTCGTACGATAGGACGCACGCTTCACTGACGCTTCATAGAGAAGCGTGCAAATCAGCGTTGCATTCTCGTCTCATTACCCTTACTATTTTCGTGCGGACAGCACAACTCTAAACCAGTAACAGAATACGGGCGATGAATTTAGATAATAAAAGTTTCACTTTAAAGCATGGCATGGTTATGGTATCTTAAAGCTATAACAAATAATCCATGAACGACTTATTCGAATTACAATAGGATAACTTTTATTAAGATAATTATGTAGGCCTACTGCAATTCCATTGTGACATATGTGTGTTTCAAATTTCCTTTGGCAAACAATTTTTTTAACCTGAAAATGGCAATTGTGTTTCCAACTGCAAAGTTAGTTTTGAACCACCCCAACAAAACAAAGACTTGTACAATTAACTATACTGTGGTCTCTAAAAATGTCGTGGTGATAATCAAAATGCAAGGGGTGTCTTTTCAAAGGGTCAAGTACATTTTGCTATAGCCATCAAAGTAAAATCATTTCTGTTTGAATTTGTTGAAATTAATTGAAAAGAGTGTTACGTAACGTAGATACCGGACGTTACTCGACAGATACGATATAATCTGTATGATTGTTTTTAAACCCAATAGGCAGCAAAGATAAGTTTATGCAATTTTTTTTTTAAATTAAAGTCGACTAATGGCAGGGAAAGGGTTAAGAAGCAAAAATGCATGCTTATATAAAATATGGAATGAAGAAGCCATTTAAAATTCTTGACGTCAATCGCGGTTAAATAATGTATGGCATGACCTTTCGTGGTGACGCCCAAAACAAGAATATAAGGTCGAACTTTATAATTCAACACTTAAACCGGCGCCCAGACCGATTCTAAATCGAACCGGGTCGAAAGATTACATGATATCGAATGGCGAGTCAGGGCCCATATTCATGAAACCTTCATCATAGGCGTAGTTATCGTCTAACTGTGTACTGTTCCCTATATTAATGCCGGGATGTAATTAGTTGACAACTATAGCTTTAGTAAGGTTTTATGTATTATGGGGCCCATGAGTTGATCGAGCAGTAACACTCATTGCCAGCTCTCTGCATCATATTTTTGTCGCTCTGGTGTCGGTTATGAGTCAGTCTTACCGTTGTGATTACGATGTCGTGGTCGGTTTGTTATCGGTTAGAATTGTGAATCGAATTCCCTGTATGAGGACTGAAAATACATGAAATTCCATCAGGTAAACTGATAGGACCTTCCGGGGATGGGCTGCACTTTAAATACCAGAAAAGACGTATGTTATTGAAATTCCTCCAGGAAATATATTAATATTTACAAAGAGCAAAATAAGAACCTTTCCAGGTCGTGACGCATGTATGACATGGAATAGGAAATGCAATGCTAGGATGTTTTGTAAATGATAAGCAGAGATGAGGTCCTACTTTCCTGTGATAAGGAAGTCTTTCAAAATTTGTGTTGGTCTCGAAATTTGAGTAAGGAGTTGACGATGATTATCAAGGGCAAAGTATGCGTCTGTGTGAGAAAAACAGAGTCTCATCTTGGATTGATTGAGAATAACTTATAAAGAATTTGGTTACATCATTTCTAAGGGGAGGGTTTGCTGAATATGCTGAAGTTACTGAATTTTAAAGTTTTAGAATGAGAATATAACCCACATCCAAGACCACCAACAGTCCTTCTACCAATGTATTCCTTCAACTCTCCCGTTAAATACAGCAGGTGACAGTGTCGTATAGAACAGATTATTTATAACCTTTTTATGTAAATTGCAAAGCGCATAGAGAATTCAATTACTATATGTTGTAAATAAAGAACATTATTGCTATGTCATTTATGAACAACCCGCATAATATTCGAACCATGTGAAATTATATACATCCTCATCAGTCCCACATTCAAATTGTGAAAAGGGGGGTAGATGTACATTCAACTTTGTCCTTATACCCTAACGCTGCCTCGATCTTATAATCTGCACATAGAAGTCATATGCTTTCAATAGGTGATACAATATTACCCAACGTCGACAAACACTATATTTAATTGCATGGAAACGAGTTTGGGATAGGCAATCCATTAGTTTGATTACTTAAATTAATCATTTTCCCTTCCGTTCGGAGCATTCTCTTTTCTGATAACACCCTCCCTCTCATTATATGTGAGTTCATATTCAATTCATATTCAAATATCCACAAAATGCTACGCAATATTGCAACCCCTTATACATAACGTTTTATATGGTAAGTTTGAAAACATCAATTCCAAAAACACAATAATGTGCCTTGTGCGTTGCATGAGAGGTAATTTTGTTCGTGATATATGTTGACAATAAGTCGGCAAGAATCATATAGAAGCGAAATTCTATAGGAAGATGTACAAGTTTCATTGAATTGGTGAAATTATTTATGACTATATATATTTCTGATAGTGATACTGACGTTAATTGATATTCAAGGGGTATATTGGAATATGATGTGGACGTACATGAAAATATCTAATATTGAAAATCAACTCAGTATTTTAAACAAAATGATGATCTTCATGATCCTCTAAAAATGGATGTTATTTGTTAAATTTTAAGATTTGTTGATCATCGTTTATACTTCACGGTTGTAATAATATGTCGTACATTTTAAATAAATAAAATTAAAAATTGAGAGTTTTTGAGAGTTTTCAATGCGGCTTCTTCATACTTTTCCAACACTCTTTTCTTAAAGATTGTTCTACTTGTTAATGATGAAATATTATTCTATTGTGTCTCTTAAGTACGGTCATAAAAAGATATATTCTTTAAATTTGTTGGTGGTATATATTTTGATGACACACTCTTTTATTGACCATGAAGCATAATATGATTCATATGTTTATTGTGATACATACTTTTATTTTTACAATATAAATATGACTAAGCATGATTGTTGGTTACGAGGTTTACATGTGCCCAAATGATATTCATAACTTCATCATGAAGCTGATGGTAAAACCATATTAGTAACAATGAATGAATGAAACGAAATACAATTTGGTCTTAGATTTTAGAACTATAAACGACAAAGGACGACAATAGTCGAATGAATGGAACAAAATACACATTTTTCTTAGCTTTTAGAATTATGCACGGTTTTGCCAGGTTCGTACATGAAACATCGATAGCAAATTTAAATTTTTATGTACCTCATGTTGCATTTGTTACGTTTTCATGGAAATTGTGTCTGATGTACCTATTATTATTATTAATGTCCTCCTTCTTATTTTAAATGAAAAGGAGTGCCATATTTCGATGTTTTACATACATGTGTTATTCAAGAATTGCATGTTATACGATTTTAAATTATAACTAATTTCTCACGATGGTTTGAGATTTTGAGATTGGACATTAATGAATTTTGTGTAATTTACATTTAAGCAATATGAATACTAATCGGTATGAAGATATAAAATTTTGAACATACATGTATATATATATATATATATATATATATATATTAAACTTTTTAAGCTAGAATCATGCCTTTTCCTAGTACAACAGATTACTGGCTGTAAATATAAATTTGATGATTTTTTTTTCTTCTGACTTTCAAGGCCTTTCTATATTTCTGCCTTTTCCCAGGCCAACAACACTCCGTCCTTAGTTGTGTAAATGCGTGAGTAATCATGTGTGTAAAGCGTACAAAAACTTTATATCAAGCGATATAGAAATAGTATTAATCTTGATTATCAATATTATCATTATAAGATGATGAAGAGTGAATTATATATGCAAAGTTTATTATAAGTAATTAGGAAATTCATTTATGTTTTTTTTTAAGTATAATATGATAAGCAAGAGGAAGTTAATGATCAGCGCTACTCTAGAACATGAAGGATCGAATTGACCCCATTCGGGAGTCTATGGGATCATCATTATTCCGGGCCTTGTCGACATACATCTTTTATGGCCTGATTGACGCGTAATAGCGTAGGGACCCAATGGACCTAGAATGTGGTCGATTTGACCCTCCACTCTTGACAATATAACGCTTCTAGTTCCATGATTTGGGGGCAATCGATTTGGGAGGTAATTTATATACTATTATACCCAATTTACATACCTAAAGTTTTTGTAACCATGGTAACTGGCTAAACATCTATTCAGTTGGGTATATAACGCCATGTTTTTAGAATACAATACATAAACATATATATGTTGGGGACTGTTTTTGTTTATAACAAAACAATATATAGTAGCATTGTTCCTTCACGCAACTGGTCCAACACCCTAAAAGTCCCATTTTAGATGCTGTCCGGCTATTCTCGGTCCTATGTATAGGACGTGAGATATTTGTGACCTGGGACAAAAATGGGGT
The DNA here is from genome assembly GCA_940671915.1 of Paracentrotus lividus. Lineage (NCBI taxonomy): Eukaryota > Metazoa > Echinodermata > Echinoidea > Camarodonta > Echinidae > Paracentrotus > Paracentrotus lividus. Next base: position 4,382,496 of record CALNVZ010003434.1, on the reverse strand, counting down.
TTGGACCAATAATATTTAGTAGAGATTATATTTTCTTGCTGATGTAATTTGATGTGACTTCATTTCTCTTTGTATCGTGTATGAATAAGTGCCTCTCATGACATGTTGTGTTCGTTTTAAAGCATTCCTGGAATGTTAACAATTTTCCCTTTTTTCTACTTGCTTGTATTATGTGTGAAATTAACAAATAAATCTTATCAAAACGATTTCTCTTCATAGTTGTTTGTGTGTTGTTGAAGAACTTCGATTATTGGGAACAGGTATAATAACAATAATATTGTATACAAATGATGATGCTGACAACAGCCAATGATAATGATTATGATGATGACGGTGATAACAATACATTAATAATGAGATAATAAAGATGATGATGATGATGTTGATGATGATGATGATGATGGTGGTGGTGGTGATGATGATGATGGTGGTGATGATGATGATGATGATGATGATGGTGATGATGATGATGATGATGATGAAGACATTGATGACGGTGGTGGTGATGATGACGATGATTATATTAATAATGATAGTTATGATATAATGACAAAGATTATACTAATGCTGATGATGATGAAGATGAGGATGATGCTGATGACGATGTTGATAATGATGAGGTTTGGTTTCATGGTCAGATATAAGAATGTGGAGAAGATGATGTTGTTACAGGCGCTGTTAAGTAACGATACTAAAAGTAAAATGTTAAATAAAGATGTGTTTATTCGATGTTAATATGCTCTTTTGATTACATCCCAGTCAAAAACAAAATATATACATATCAGGCGCGGATCCAAGAAAATCGAAATGAATGCATTTCGGGGGCCCAATTGTCTGGGGACAAAAGCGGCTCTATTATGTTTATGCATGGGCCCGGTAAGTTCGTTGTGTGACTCCGGTCTGCGTCCTCTACTGCATATATATATATATATATATTATATAGAAAATAGAATTGAATGCATTTCGGGCCCAATTGTTCTGGGGGGACAAAAGCGGCTCTATTATGTTCACGCATGGGGCCGGTAAATTCATTGTGTGACTCTGGTCTGCGTCTGCTACTGTGTATATTATATATATATATATATGAATAACACAGTTTGATAAAGAAGAATGCAAAAACATAAAATCATAGATTTTATAATAAAGAGCATAGCTCTAAAATTGAAAGGCGAAGTCACACTCTTCGTCAGTGCTCTTTTTGTCAACACCATGAGCACTGCGAAGAGTGTGACTTCGCCTTTCAATTTTGAGAGCTATGCTCTTTATTATAAAATCTATGATTTTATGTTTTTGCATTCTTCTTTATCAACTGTGTTATTCATATATATTATATATATTTATATATTAATATATATTAATAATATATATATATATATATAATTTATTTAATTTAACGAGCAGAGCTTTCTGCTCATAAATACATGTAAGATAACAATGCATCATGTTTCGTTAAAAAGCACACATCACTCTCCCTAAAATTATGTGATAAATTAATGTATGAATATTAGTATTTTTTCAATATTCAATATTCTAAGGATTCGTATGATACGCCTAATGCACTGAGAATCACAAAAGAAGAATCAAAACTATTTAGCTGAGGACTCCCGTCATAATCCGTAATCAGAAACTCTGTACACAAATGAATTTGTATTATATTATTTGCTCTCATAATATTTCTCAGGCCATAGAGTGCTGATATAAACTTTCAACTTTCAGCTCATATTATATGATCGTAGAAGACTGACTTTATAATACTCACACACAACAAAAAATTGATACTGTTTATTATAACCATAATCGAAGAATCAAGGCAAACAATATACCATCATCTATATGGTACGCTTCGTGACTCTATACGATGGCGCGCGCTTCCCGTTTGATATAGGGAAATAATACCACGTGCTTAGCAGGACGCGTCGCTAATACGCCTTATCCATGGCACAACGAATGCATGATCTCAAAGTGAGCAAGCGGGACGAGAATATTCGCGATAGTGAATGGCGGGAAAATATTGTTAGAGTGTATAATCATTTTGATCGGACGAAGTGGTGGAGTTGGGCGGGCTGAATGAATAATATACAACTCCTTTATACACATGTTTTCATGACAGCGGGAAACTGATAGGATCATTTAGATGATAATCATTAAATGCAATATTCCAGCCGATGACAGGCAATATAGGGTATATTATTATATCAGTTTATTGTCTGCCTGCCATCAATCATGAAATAACCTTTCACGTTGAACTACCTTCTCTTTTATAATAATATAAAAAGTGCATTGTAATTTGTGTTTGGTTGTCATTCGTATTAATAACGTTAATGTTATTTTGGCATTCATTGTGATGGCACTATAAGTGCTTTGAAAAGTGTATCCATTGAATGGTTTGTCCTCTATTTTATTCATCATGCTATATTTTATACATTTTATCACAATGAAGCATATTGTTTCAAAATGTGCTGGTTGTTCAAATTAAGTCGTTACTTTTGCGTTCAAATTGCTCCAATAAATTAACCTATATTTCTAATTTATTGTTGTTGACTTTTACCAGTTTTGTGGCCATGGGGAAATTTAATGAGAAATCTCCTTGACTCCACGTTTTGGAAAAAAAAAAAAAAAAAAATTAAATGAACGAATACAGAAATCTCAATATTCAATATAATTTGCACTCAAGATTTCTTTTAATTAATTAAAGAAGAACAGTAAGCTTCAAAAATTGAACAAGGCGGGAAAGTACACGACTCTTCGAGTCGTAGTGTCATTGGTGTTCGACGAAAAAGACACTGGGACGAAGAGGTGTTGAACTTGCACTTATCAAATTATTGAAGAGTAAGAATAGAACTCCTTTATTTACATAAAATCTATGATTTTAGTTTTCTGGCATTACTCTTTATCCTGTCTTAATTCATTCATATATATATATATATATAAGCAGAATAGAGAACAACGCAAGACCAAGCAAGTACACACATGCTTTTAACACGGGCACCATGCGCCGACGGATTAACATACATCGTTGAAAACATATGGTAGCCGCAGCCTCCTCCTCGCCGAAGCACCACCCCCGGCTTTTGTCCCGCCAGACAATTTGGCGCGATCGTGATTCATTCATTTTCTTATACATACTAATATATAAGTATCAGTATTATATATAATATGACTATAGTATATATATATATATACTTTTTAGCAGTAGAGGACGCGACCAGGAGTCACACAACAACTTACCGGGCCATTCTACAATAATAGAGCCCGCTTTTGTCCCACAGGTACGCATATTGGGCCGCCCTACTAGCCCTCTGAGGAATGCATTCATTAGATTGTTCTTGGATGCCGCCGCCTGATATGATTATTGTTGTTTTTGAACATGGATGTATCAAAGAGTAGCAATTACATCGGAGATAACACATCTTATTATTGTTAACATTTTACTTTTAGTACGTTACTTAACAGCGGCGTGTAACAACACTCTTCTCGCACATTCTATATAATCTGACATGTAGACCTAAACGTGCTCATTATCTAAGATCGCATCAGCATCAATTCCTCATATCTTCATCATCAATCAAGCATTAGTATAATCTTTGTCATTATATCATACTATCATTATTAATATATCATCGTCATCTATCCACCACCGTCATGCAATTATCTTCCATCATCATCAGTCATATCCATCATCATTCCATCATCATCATCATCATCAAGTCAGTACCATAACACGATGCATTCAAGTCATAGAACCACACACACCCATCATCATCACATCTCAACCATCATATCATCACTTTCATATCTCAAGGTAATTATGTATCTGTGTAATCACGGTTCATCATACATATATATTACCTCTTTTGGCTGTTGTAGCATCGATCATTTTGTATCATCACTACACTTTTTTTTACTATATTTATTCTTATTCTATATTATTTCTTTTTATAATATGTTTGACAAATTACTGAAGTTTGATCATGTTCGTTCATTAAAAAAATACTGTAAAAGCAACATCCGCATACTGTTTTGACGACACAATTTCTGTTTATTTTTTTTTGTCATATATATATGTTTATTTATTGTCTCTAATTTTCTTAAAGGAAGCACATGAAGACCCACTATACAGGATGTCAGTATGAGTTGATTGAGATACAAAAAGTGAGAAAGAAAACAGTTAAAGAATAGTTGTGGATAAAATTAATTGATATTAATAACTACACAATTGAGATGGCTGATAAAACGAACACAATACTTGAAGTCGTTGTGACTACACTAACGAGTAGTGGACGTATTCCATCACACATGGGTAAGCAGTACCCAAGAGGTAGTAGATCACCCATGTAAGAAAAACGTTCACTCCATTATATAGACATATACAAAAAAATATCGATGCTGTCATCTTTCACACACTCATTTACTATTATATGCGTAGTACATATAATAGACTTCTTACACTTACTGTCAATATAATCATTCTTTCATTTGTGAACTTGTGATTATACTGGTCTCCAACACATGAATTAACTTCATCTGTAGACTGATATCTAAGATTGGCAACTAAGATTAAAAGAGACAGGAATTTGTTGAAAATGGGCTGATATATTAAGGTGATAGAAGTTGAATCGAGGGTTGTTGCTTCGCATTGAAGGAAGTACAGAATTGCTACACAATATTGGGCCGTTGGCCAATGTGTGATGTAGTCCTTTCAGTTTACCATTATAGGTAGTGATCACAACATTCAAATCCGCTCATAACTTTACTATTATTCATTCATTTTTTCTTCAAAATATATCATTGATAGCTCTCTTTGTTTTTCCTTTTTTTGTACACTCCTTAATGAATTCCTAGGTTTCCTTCCATAATATAACAAATAACAAATTAGAGTAGGAGGTACGGTGGCTTGACCTAGCGCCCTGGTCACCTCCTGGATTCTGCCAATGTAGTTTTGAGTAATTATATGTTATTCATAAAAACTATTCTTTAGGTACTAGTGCGGGGGGATAAACTTATTGTAATGTGATTAATTATACTACCAACTGAAACTTTAACACATACTCTTTTTCTTCATCAATTCTCATGTTTTATTTAGTTTCCAGTTTTCGGTCTTCATCCTTATCACATTATAATCAAATGAGATCTTTTGTTGACGGGATATTCCTTTGTTATATAATAACTAAGCGGTTAATGAGATGTATGATGATAATGTAGGATTAAGCTGTCATATCATGTTTTAGCTATTTTACGTTTGTTATTAAGGAGAGAATTAGGATAGCCAGTTACCATTACTACAAGACGATACATACTTTACGGTATGTATTGGCGTATAATAGGTATATAAATTCCTTCCCAAAAAGTTAATTCGGGAGTATTTGCCAACCAATGAAAAAATTATAAATAGAAGGCCACAAAAGATATACACTGCGTTATAACCTTTTTGGCCAGTACAATTGAGGTGGAGTTGTCAAATCACCAGTGCATATCTAACAAAGAGGTCTTTGGTCCATAGGGTAATGGATTGTTGTTCGTGCAATCAGGTTCAGTGGACAAGATCCATACTTGTGTAAACAAATTGTATTGTATGTCGACAAGCCCGGGAACTACTGAAATTTTTTCTGGCTAGCGACCAATACCTCTAATATGAAAGACATCCCGAATATTCGTCATACAATTCGATCCTCTCCACAAGGACTTGTTCTGAAGAGTATTTTAGTTGGAAAGCTATCGAATATTAGAAGTAGATTATTGATATGTGTTGACAGAAAATCGATGATCAGATTTATAATCTTTCCTTCGTTTATTTACAACTTTCATGAAATCATATAGTATGTCAACTGAAACACATATGAATTTCCTAATTACTTTGTTAGGACGTATTAGAGGAGCTTCTTGTGCTCATATCATTATTTCATTTACATATTTCAAGTTATACTTTTTCAGGTCGACTCTTTCCTATTATATATCTTGATTTAAATGATGCACTTGATATTAGAGTCATTAATTTTCAAGAAAAGTTAATACATTCCTAATATATCGCTGCTGAGATTATGAAGTATGTATGTAAGATGTTTCCATATATGTTAGGCCGGTTTTACACACATCTGATTTCTCAATTGCAATTTACACAACGTAGGGACCCTGGGATGCGATTATGGTTGTTTGTGAGGAAAAGGCAGAATAATAGAAACAGGCTTGAAGTCAAGAATAAGAAATAAAAATATAAAATCTAAATATTTATCATTTCAGCCAGCTAAAATAATAAAATAAAATAGAGCCCTGGGCATGATTTTGAGTTTCAAAAAAACACCGCTAATAAGAGGAGAAAAACCGATAATAGTCGGATGCACAAGTTTTGTCTGGTAGCTTTTATAAATATATGTTCTATAATAATATAATTTATATAGTATATAGTATCTTATATCAGGAGTGTCAAACTGTTACAGCAAATAATGTACTGTGTAACAGTAATCATTCATACAACGCAATGTAGTTAAGTATTATAATTGGGCTATAACATTGTATAAAGAATTACATACGCAAAACGTTACAATATAATGTCCATCAGCATCAAAAATTTAGAAAAGCGCTAGGATTCTCTGGCCTATGAGCGAGTGACACATCGGTATTCAAACTCTCTAGTAGGTTATAAGATTTGAAAATCGTTACATGCATATTCTTGAATAACCACTATGATGTAGGTTTAGGAAGTCGAAATTTAGGCACCCTCTAGGATCTCTTTCATTAAGAGATACCAATCGTATTACAGAGAGAGACATTTGAGTTAATTTAACACTAAAGCGAATGGTACTCTGGACCGTGGCAATCACATCAAATCCAAGAGCGCTCAATCAAATAAGTTTCTTTCCATAGTTAATAGGATCAACTGCTTGCTGAGATATCCATAAATCTAAAATGTGGACTCAACAGTGGAGGGGCCTGTCGATTAAAACAACTACATTAAAGACTCCCGGATTCACACTCGGTAATCCGTTGGTTTTCTGCTAGATCCTTCCTTTGTGAATTCGGGCCATAATGTGTTTATATTTATCCACTTGTGATACTCTTTTCGCTTTTTTTTTCTCCAAGTTGACGATATAGACTACGACACACACAACCTCTTTTGTTGCCATATATCACGGTTTTTGGCTTATAATTTGTTATTTGTCTTCAATAATTCAACTTAATTCTTAAGATATCCATGGATTGATTATTTTTTTAATTGTTTTTTTTAATTAGGTTATCATTATTGTTCCATTCCTCATTTACCTACCGATCATCGCCGTCATTTGTCGTATTTTACACTAGTAAAATCATTAAACATCTAAGACCAGATTAAAGCGGTAAATATTAAACGTTTAACCGATTTTTTCTAATTTATTTCTTGATATAATTCTATACTTATCATGGTTTTTATCCATCAGCTTCATGATATGTTTATGAAATATCATTTGGGCACATGTTCAAACCTGACGTAAACAACAATTGTTTCGCTAGAACTTAAGAAAACAGTAATTTATATTAGGGATAAAAATAAAATGGTTATGTATACAATAATCATTAATAGTGGAACTCACTATTAATGCTTCTTCAGGTAATAAAAGCGTGTGTCAATCAAAACATAATACCCCCTAATATACAATTTTAAAGTTAACTTTAGTTTTTTATGAGCCCGTACTTAAGAAGAGCGAACAGGATAGAATAGATTTTCCATCATTAACAAAGTAGATACAATCTTTAAGAAAAGGTGTTTAGAGAAGAAAAGTGTTCGAAGTTAGATAGATGAGTGGGCCGAAGATATGGAAAGAAATTCAAAGAAAAGACGTCGCTCTGGTCGCTCTCTCATAATTTTTAAATATCTTGTTTAATTAATTGTATTTACAAAAAAATGGTGAGTGGCGGGGCCGGGGGTCGCTTTCGTGTAGGTTAACTTGGAGGAGATGGATTATATGCCTAGTACGTATAACGGAGATATAGAGACATGAATACATAGCACGTAATAAGAAATAAGAGACTCGAGACTAGATTTAATTTATATTACGGGACAGATTGACGCGTTGTGAAAGGTAGTAAGAGACGAAAAAAAGATATAAGCGATGATGCACCGAATCTTTAAAATGATACGAGCAATTAAAGATGATAAGATTACCTAGCCTGATTTTTAAGAGGGAGATCAGTTGAAGGTTGATATGAACTCCATTTTTGTTTAACAAAATAGCTGAGTGTACAAATGTTGTCAACCAATGTAGAGTACTTTTTGTTAGGTGCAATGGGCTGAAATGTGTATAGAGAGCAAGTCGGTTCCTGAATCAGCTAACGAAGAGAGATAGGACAGATTAGTCTCCAGAATACCCCTTTGGATAAATGAAGAATTACGGTTCAGGCTAGGTTGGTAATAATGGAACGATAATTCGAAATAGGAAACTGTATAGTTAGAGTCAAAATTAAGTAATGAATTTTTATTAAAGACATTTCAACCAATGTTCCGCCCCACCCATCCGAGGTGAAATATTTGTAATGAATCATAATATCATATGTAGTACCAACATATGTAAAAATCATATATTTTATGCTACGTTTCTATTGATCTTATTAATGATTTTTCTTATTTACTTTGACCTAGAAATTGCTTGTCTTAAGTTAATGATCTATGCTCGACTGGTAGTTGTCATCGATCCATATTACTAAACGGATCTAACTCAATTCTCTTTACGCTCTTCATGCTGCGAACGCTCCTAAGGCGAGCATTTGCCAGGCTGTTTGTATCGCGGGCCACTATTCGCATACTAGTTTTCATAAGATACTCTGTGATATACATATCGACTAGTACGTCCATATCGATAATATAGGGGTTGCAATAGTTTGAGTAGTCTTAGATCGTAGAACTGCTCTATTGATTACTAAGAATATCAAAGTACTTAAAGTGACTCACATATTATATTGAGGGTGGAGGTGAGGGCTTCTATGCTTCGGATGAATAGATTTGGTTAGTAGCTACGCGTCAACAGTAAGGAGAAATATGAACTTAATTTAAGTCGCAACCTTTAAGTATACTAAGATATTGGGTGCCTCGATTAGGCTATCAACAAACTTGAGGTGGCTCAGTCCATATCCAGCTGCCTAGCTATACCTAGTCCTCGATCTCTGCTCATTTGAAGAAGATTCTTTACGAGAGCCAGACGCTATTGGGTAAATAATGAATTCACTTATGTGAATAGGCATATAGGTAGTATGTCTAAATAGTGGCATGATTTGAAGTAGAAGATAGACTCGCCGTGTCTGATCGCGTTATATGGGCTATAAACTGGGTATTCGATATTGGGGAGTAATATGGAATGAGTGAAGATACATTATGGCTGATAGACTCACTCAGGGCCCAGAAAATTGTTCAACATTTGGAATGTAGGACTTGTATGAAGCGACATAGTTATAAATTCGATTGAGACTCAGCTGGTCGAAATTCATTCGTAGGTTGGGTTCATTGTAGTGTCCTTACAGATGGTCATAATTTTTAAGAGTGACTCTTTTTATACGACTGTGTCTTCAAGTTGCCATTGTTAATTGGTTTCATTGTCAAATTTCTTAATTTTTTTTATGTTCCTTATCTATAAAATTAGATAATCGCTGTCGATATGCTAATATGTTCATTTATATTTACAACGACTGGGTCCTAAGTTATCGGTTGAATTTACTAGTTATGGCATTGGCATATTTAACAAGTGACAATATGTGAATAATAGTTGAATATCAGCACGTTAACGATGCTTATAAGAGATAACTTCCAATACGACACTGGGTTCTAACGTCGGTATTTGCGCAAAATGGGTCTTAGAAATATGTGATCCTGATGGATTGGAGACGAGTAATTGTGTTGATGGATAAATGTTTTCCGTTATTGTAGTAAGGATATCTGTTATTGTTATTGGTCGTAGTGGCTGATAGAATGGCATTTCAAAAGTGAGTTCTCGATATGAGTCATACAACTTTACAGGAATTCAGTAACTTCAGCATATTCAGCATAATACCCCTCAATCATGATATCAATGATGATGCTATTGTTAAAACAAATATTATACTGAGTAAACCAGATAAGGCTGAATCTATCCTCCATGGAAATGAGTATAGCATACTGTTATTTATTCTCGGATGTAGCCGTTATATATTTTTGGAAATTATGATATTATTATTTGGATCGTATCTATAACAATGGCACGTCCGCAATATGTTATTATCTTTGGTGCCGCAATCGTATCTGGATGATAAATCATGTAGAGTCGCATTTACGATGACCCCGTCGCACTTGAGACTTTTTCATGAGTATTTGTGATGGCGAGAGTCCCCCAATTTACATCGTTGTCAGAACACTATGAATTGTGAACATTCGATACTAGATAGCCTATTTATTACGAGATAGGTAAGATTAGGTATGGACCCTATTCTGGAGGGTGCTGGCTAATGTGCATTTGAGTCTGCCAAAGGACCAATCCTTCAAGAGGATTTGTGAGCCTATGATGCATTACTTCTCTATCCCCCAGTTTGTCGATATATGTAGAGAAAAACACCATCGTCTACGACCTGGTAAAGGTTTTATCTTCCCTCTCTCTTCATTTAACAATGCAATGAAGAATTATATAGGCGAGTGATCGTTGGTGATAATCAGTGGCAGTCTATTAAGATTAAGGTGCCAACTACTAATTATTAGTTTATGGAGAGCGAAATATAGTCGCTAGGTATACCTAACGCGGGTTGATGGTAGAACTGGAAGGGGACCACGAACAATAGAAGCGATAAGAGGAATATTGACATGACATTTTAAAATGCCACTGGAAACATTTTTTTTTCTTTCTCTCTCTCTTCTTCTTTCTTTTTCGTTCTTTTTTTTCTTATTTTCTTTTTGTTAACTTTTGTTGGTTCTTGGTTGATTGATCATACATTCACCATTTCTATCATCTTTACTCTCTGCCTCCTCTCTCTCTCTTCTCTCCTCTCTTTCTTCTCTCTCTTTCTCTCTCTCTCTCTCTTCTCTCTCTCTTTCTCTCCTCTTTCTCTCTCTCTTT
>CALNVZ010003434.1:4335315-4358315 GCA_940671915.1 Paracentrotus lividus | reverse complement strand
AGAAAAGAAGATAGCTTTACCGTTTTTGTTTGTTTTTTGTTTTTGTTTTTTTTGTTTTTTTGTTGTTTTTTTTTTGGGGGGGGGGTTAATATTTTATTTAGAAACAACCGAAGCAACTAAATTGTAATGTATGTTTATTCTATTTACTTTAAAAACACATTGGCACATTATTTCGGTCATTACTATTCTTCACATGTGAAATGTTAGATATGAAATTTAATTGAAAGGGGAAAAAATATTATAGGGCCTATTGTATAAAATAAAATAAGATAATGCCACGACTCAAACATCAAACGTCAAACGTCCCACTTTATATGCTCCTTTATATTTGTCTCGGCCGTATTTTAATCTGAGACTTGAAATCAACATCATAATTACTGAAACAAGTCTCAAATTACGAATGCGGTGAATAAAAGAATTAATTTTCATCCCATGAAAATTGGGGTCGAGAAATAATTGGTCTATACACGTGGGTGTCTACATGCACTCGCAACATGTCAACAGGTGAAAAGGGACTAGGTAACGTTATAAGCATCGGTAAATATAAAAGAGTCAGCTTTCGCGATGCTTTCTAGAGGTTTGTCGGCAGATTGGGTGTAACTCGTATGTTGAGTGCCAGATAGACTTTAAACTCATATAATTGAAAGCAGAATTAATGCCTTTTTGGTTCCAAACCGATGAAATACTCTGCCTGGGAAAAGGGCATTGTACTATCTTTTAAATGTTTGATAAGAATAAGTTCTTATGTCCGACTGCATTTCAAGTATACATTTCATTTTTCATTTTCACGTCCATTATCATTATTGCGTAACACAATAGTACATGTATCATAAATATGCAACATGAAATACAATGATATAAATGAAAGGCCTGTCAGTTTACCACAATGTATTGTATAAAATAAAGTTGAAACAAGAATGGGTACATTAAACTGGAAAGTCTTACTTATTTCACTTGAACTGTTTTCCTGCTCATTAAAATAAGAGCAGGCGTATTTAATAGAAACATTGTGAAAATAACGTATGATAGGAGAGAAAAGGTAGAGAGTGAAAGAGAGAAAAGGGGAGAGAGATAGAGATAGAGACTGTGCAACATAAGTAGAAAGACATGGAGACAGCCAAAAGGCTAACTGGAGAGAAAGAGAAATTGATAAATCGGAACAGACGTAATTACTAATAATCTTATTTTGGATGAATTAAGACAAGTAATTCAATTAGACATCGTGTAAACCTTACAAACGAGTTAGCGAGTGGTTTATTTGAATTAATTGCTAGACGTACACATGCTTCTACACGTGTTGTGCTCGAACTCCTACACTTCCTGTCGAGCTGTAGCATTGAGTTAAGCCAAGAATAGGCCGTTTATCCTCTAAAATACCAATAAACTGATATCTATGAATAAATATCATAGTACAATGATACATGCTATACCTCCTACACATGATGATATGAATTATAATAAGTTATGTGCAATATATTGGAAAAGATATATGTGGAAAGTACAAATCTAATTTCACAATTGATGTATTATCGTACACACTCAAAAAAAACTGGTGGAAATGGTGGAAAAGTGGTGTCACCTTTTCAGACCTTTTCGAAAACGCTGACAATCCTCCCCTTTCCACCATTTTATTATGAGAGTGTATAATCGGTGTTAAAAGAAAAGTGATGTAGACAGAATGTTGCGCGCTCAGAAACTCAGAAAATTTCGATCTGTCAGACAAAAACAAGGTTACACCTGTTGTTTTGATAAAAACAAACGTTTCGATTTCTAGTTCGACAGAGTATGTGCTTATTACAACGACCCAAGATTACATCGTGATAACTGAATTGCATACGGTAAGTGTGGCGCCCACACTGAGGCTACGTTTCAAGCGTTGCTTTCCACGTGACCCGCTTACTGCACCCAATCAACGCACTTTGTTTTGTTTGCTCACGATGTACATAATGTGACAATGTTTACACATCAATGCAATTATCGGTAGTACTCTTTCAATTATGATTTTGCAATTTAGAATTTAGCAGGGTGTGCACTTCCTGTGGTAGATAAATAGCAAGGTAAATACACCAAGTTGCTATCAATTGTAAACGGGTTTATGAGGTTTTAATTCTACCAAATTGGCGGATTATTATTTTGTTCCTTTTGAAACACTCGCCCTCGTTATCTAAAGTAGAGTGAACTTTATTTTTCTGAATTTGCATCAATATTATAGTGACTTCCAAGTATCTAGGAGCCTTTTTTACGTCTTATCATTTGAGAACGTAATGAATATAGGCATGAATTGCAAACAGAAATTTTCAAATTCAAAATGAACTCCAAATTGTACATTATAACTATTCTAAATGTCGATTTGACGATATATTTAACGTGTTTTAGGGAATAATTGTGGGCAATGTATAGGCAAGAGGGGGTAAACATGAAATGTCGATGCTGGGGAGGGGAGGGGTTGCAGCACCAACCCCCCTCCCCGCTTTTTTTTTTACAAGATCGGTTTTCAGCAAGAGGGGGTAATCGGATCCAACTTTTCAACAACAAAAAAGGGCTTAAAAAGACACATAGTGCATGTGCTAGTCGGTGAGTCTATTCTCATGTCTGTTGTCCATCTTCCAAACCATGTCATCTTCCTGATTAGTGCTTTCTATCTTCTATTCCCACGCTTTCTTTACCTTTCTTTCTCCTTTATAATTTTGTTTCTCTCTCTCTCGCTCTGTCTCTGTCTCTGTCTCTGTCTGTCTGTCTGTCTCTCTCTCTCTCTCTCTCTCTCTCTCTCTCTCTCTCTCTCTCTCTCTCTCTCTATCTCGCCTTTATTTTTAATGTCTCTCATTTCATTTATCATTCTCCCCTTCTTCTGCTTTTTTCACTGCCCCTCCCCTTCTCCCCTTTAAATTGTGTTAAAACCGATAAAAGCTTTATGGTAATTTGTAAATTACTTTAACAAAATATTCTGAATTGACCTGTTACTGACCATCAAAGTTGAGTTTCCCTTTTCATGGGAACCCTGTAATGGACAGTAGGCAATAAGATTAATTCTAAGATGACAAAAGAATTACGACTAAATATGTCAAGAAAATAACAATATTGCTATTGTTTAAATGCAGCTTTAATAATATACAAGATAACAACTCTATACACAAATTTGCTTTTAGGTACAAATTGATCCCCATTAATTAAAAAAGAATATCACATTCACAAAAGGTCCCATTTGTTTAACAACATTATACAACCACACAGACATCGAGAAATGATTGAATGCACAAACAATAATTTTTGAAAATACATGGATAATTCAATAGACTGTGGAAATAAAAAAAATAAGGGATTATGTAAGTTGGGACAACTAATTTTCTTGGGGGGTGAACAAAATCAATATAATGGGCCATATGTATATCAAGTAATTGCTTTTTACTAGAATTTTGCTCATGCATTTTGATTACCAAATCTATCATATTATGATTTTTTTTGCATTACTGATATATGATTTTGTTTGTTTATTTCATCATCTGGAAACAAAATAAATGAATATTGAATTCATCTGAATTCAATTAAAAAGTAAATGTATATGTAAAATCCTAGTAAAAGCAATTACCTTTTTATGCATACAGCTCATAATCTTTCATAAATTTTGATGACAAAGCATTTGTTGTAAAGCTTCTTCTATGTAAATATTAAATAAGGAAATCATACCGAGGCAATCATTTTACCACAATGTTACCTCATTAATGAATAACGAGTTGTCTTAAATATGCCTCCAACAGTACTGTAAAAACAATTTCTCTGAATGACAAAGATCCCCTTTAATCATGAATGAAAATATTTAAAAAGGCAGGCTTACAATCTTTTCCCAGAGGATTTCTTTCAAACTTGTCACGTATATAACGATGACACAACATTTGATCTAAGATTTAGGGTTAGGGTTACAATAGGATTTCATGTAAGGTTTAGGGTCAGGTTTAGGGTAAGGTACAGTGTTTCAACCAAGGACTTAATAGTCCTTGGTTGAAGTTGATCATTCGATTAGTGTTTGGAATTTGCAGCAGAGCATTTGTCATGGAATCGTAATTAACACCTGTATTATTAACAGGTTTTTTAGTTTAAATTGTTGTTACTTCAGTCTTGATCATCAGAGTCTAGGAGGGCATATCGCCCACCCCTATAACATGAGATCATTACCTAAAAGCATATGGAATGCTTCAAGTCCATGCTTTTTCAGTTTCACCAAATCGTCAACCCCTTTGTCCTGTTCAACAGTAGCTGCATGGCATACATTGACAAAGTCCACAAAGATGGGATTTCGCTTGGCTGAATGGTTAATTGCTAATTGGTCTAATCCACTTTGACTAATGCCCACTTGGTCTCATCCCAAATGGTTTAAATCTATTTCTTCTACGACTAGTTTGTTTTCTAGTTACCTTTTGGTCTAATTGCCACTTCACCTATTCTAACCATTTTGTCAAATGTCCACTTGGTCTAAACCGCTTTAAAAGATTACCTGTAACAAACTCATAATAGACTACATATTCATTTAGGAATTAGACAAAAATGCAATTTGACCATTTTTGTTGTTAGACAAATTGGCAGTTAGACCAAGTAGTCATTAGAAAAAGTGAGAATTAGACCAAGTATGTTTTAAACCAAGAGGAATTTAGACCAAATTGTTAGTAGACCAAATGGTTTTAGCCCATGTGGAATTAGACAATCAGAGACTTGGACCAACTGTTAGTAAATCAAGTGGATAAAAACCAGCTCAATATTGCACCATGCAACATTTTAAATTCTGTTGCAATAAGAAGATACTGTAATGTCTCCTTAGTTGTACCACTCTCATGCCCTGTATCTCTGTAAACAAGGTCTCTAGGCATGGAAAACAGATTGAGAATTTTGAAACTCTATGCATATTTTTAAAAGCCCCTTTTCATATCTAAATGCTTCAGGGGATCCAGACTTAAAATATGGTGGATCATGTGTTCTGGATCCCATTTTTAATTTCAGCAATCGTGATTTATAGTTCCTTGTATTTCTTCAACATCTGGCAAAGTGCATGTCATCTCAAGAAGTGTCATGCTGAGTCCATATCATCTGTCTGTAACAGAACTTTTGTCCTCCTCGACCGTAGCTGCCAGGCAAGCATCGGCAAACTCCACAAAGATTGGTTCCTGCATGGCGCCCTCTATTGCTTTACCCTTATCCTCTGCTTGATCCAAATGGGTTATGAGCGCCCTCAGGTGGGGATTCTGGATTAATTCCTTCACCGAGTCTGATTCACCTTGAGGAGATAATAAAGTGGAGGAAAAAGGAGGTAGTGTTACAGTTCCTTCTTAGGTACACTTACAAATCCAGGTTGGCATCTCTGTAGACCACTTGTGTGGAACATTGAAAGATTTTTACAAATCCCCATCCTAACATACTGACAAATATTAATGCAGTCTTCTCCCATTCTAATGAGTACTGATGCAAAAAGACTTTAATTTATAACAAAGCCATTTTATTGCATCATTATATATGATATCTGTTTACGTTTAAAGGATAATAAATTATGTTTATGTTTCTTAGAGAAATTAGAATCTGAATTAGACTCTACCCATTAAGTACTGAATGTACACGATCTAATTAGGCGAAAGAGAAGTAAGATCAGCTTTGGAACAGGGGAGAGGCAGAAGTACCCATTTATTTCCATATGTAATGTTTTATTCAGTCTAACCTAAAAACAAAGTTCGAGGTGGACTGGTATGCCACTCGGGTTGCGGTTGGGCCTACATTCAAGTGCTGTAATTGAACTGAAATGATAATTACCTAACTTCTTAAGCTGATCCATAGTGAGCTGATCAGGAAGTGATATATCCATGTCATCGTCTTCATCTTCTGATACTTCTCCATCCTCTGTAAAATAATTAATTTTTAAATTACAGATCAAAGTGACCACTGAGCAAATCTATTAGAATTCTGACCCCAAACCTTAAAAACAACAGTCAACTTATTGAAAAACATTTTTCATTGTGTTTTAAATCTTTTGATTGTTTGTTTGTTTTTGTTTTAAAAATAATGCTGTTGACAACATGGCCTTCAATACTTTCCAACCATACTTGAAAGAGATACAATTCATATCAATATAAACCCCTCCCAAAAAGTTTCGCAAATGGACTTTGGGCCACGATAACTTTTCAGGTACGCTTTAGTTATTCCTGATATTTATACCATTGGAAAGATAATTTATTCCCCTTTTTATTGATATCCTATTTGTAATGATTTTGTCATGCTTCAATGCACAGAATATGGAGAAATGTAAAAAGTCAAATGTTGCAAAATGCATTTATCAAAGTGAATTTCCGCCACTTGAGTTTAGGTCCTGATATCTTTTTTGGGTATTTTCTAATTTTTATTGAATTTTATACCATTGTCAAATAAATTTATTCCTCTTTTTAATGACACCCTAATTGTAACGAAGAATGTTGTTCTTGCATGCACAGAACACCTGAATGTTGGGACAAGTCAGAAGTTAAATATTGCAAATTGAATGCATATTGTCAGTATTACTGTCTGTTGCCAGCAATAACAATGCACTTCGCAATTTTTCACTTTTTACTTTGCATTATATTCATGAGTTATGTGCATTCAAACAAGATGTTACTATTGCAAATAGGGCATCAATGAAAAGAAGAATAAATGAACTTTTTAATGCTATGAAAATTGATAATGATTAAAGAACCATATTAAAATGTATCACGGTTCAAATTAGTGTTACAGAAATTTAAACTGAAAATTTTCCTTCGCTTTTGACGTGTATTCAGGTGGTATTCAGGGTTTCTGTGGACCCAGGAATGATATCACCATGACAAATAAGCTATCAATCAAGAGAGGAATAAATTAACTTGACAATGGTATAGAATTCAAGAAAAATCAGAAAATATCCCCAAAGTTATCAGGACCTAAAGTCAAGTTGCAGAACTTCAATGTGATCAATAAAATTGCATTTTACAACATTTGACTTTTTACTTTTCTCCATATTTTGTATTAGTCTATAAAATTTGTTCGTCAAGAACAATAGGGGCACTTAACTTCATGGACTTTACTAAAGACAACATGGGAGTGAAGCTTGAAAGTGATGTCACAAAATTAATAATTCTTAACAATCTATAACTTTATATGATATTGATGGGTTTTCTTCAAAACTTCACACATATTCTTCAATTATATTTCTGCTTTTTTTTTCCAAACCAATTAAACTCCAGGATGGACCTCTCCCTTTACCATATTTTTGTTTTATTTTATTTCTTTCTTTTTTTTTACCTTTCTCTTTTTCTTCCTTGACACGGTTCCCAACATCCTTAGTGACTTTCTGAACTTCTTCCTTATTTTCACAGGAGCCTGAAGAAAATAGAGAGAAATGAATATATTAATTAATTAGAATTAATATAATGTAATAAATTAAATATAATATATGTCACATTGTGTCGCCCCAAGATAATCAGTACCCAGTCATAGCTCAGTGAACAAATTAGTTTGGACTCTAAGAACAAGAGATATATTTGGGGAAAGGGCTTGGCATTAAAAAATCATATTTTCCAGGAATGCTTGACAGATGTATGTCACTTCTCAGAACACTTGTGTTTCACTTTCACTTATCCATGTGCACCTCAAATCAAAAGCGTGAGATGAAGGCACAATAAAAATGGCTATCAAATATATTAAAAATTTCCACTTTACCAAACGAATTCCAAACCTGGTCATCAAAAAAAATTACTAGGAAAGTATACCATCTGATCGTGTGACATGTTGCAAAAGTTTTGCCAAATCCAAACATCTCTATTGATTAATGTAAGGCTACAATTTTAAAGGAAATTTATTTCTTTAATATCTCATAATTTACATGTATAGAATACTCTGTTCTTTTATCTTGGAATATTAATTTGTATTCCATTCTGTTGTTTTACATTGTAAATTTCATCGTATTTGTTATTGTATTTCATGTCACCCTGTACGTTGTTGAATAAACACGTAACCTGGGCTGTATGTACTCCCTTTATTGAGAAATAAATGGTGATTTATAAAAAAAAAATATATATATATATATATATATATAATTTAAATACTTTGGAATCACTGACTTAGTTTGAATAGAAATAAATCACAAAAATAAAAACAAAACAATCGAATTATTGAAATTCTAGCCAAAATAAATAATAACTTTAAAAAAAAATCATCTTTATCTTCATAAGATGTTGACATATATTTCTAATAGCGAATCAACTTACCTTCTGATTTGTGTTGCTTGTAACAAGGTACTGAACAACTAGATAACAATGGGAATAAAATTGGAAAATATATGTTAATCAATTATTGATCGATTGAATACCAAATACTACATCTAAAACACTTCCAATACGCTTGCAGTACTATAGGGCTTAGATTTATACTAAAGTGATTGATTCTGCATCGTAATGTGTTTATTTCAAAACTATCTGCAAATTCTCACCTCTGAAGTTTGTTTACAGTTAGCCATATTTTTATTTCATCAGCTCACTCTCTCCTGGCTTAAAAATGAAGAAAATGAGGCTAAATTGGCTTCAGCGAAATTAAAAATAAAAACCACCACGATATTAGAATAAAGATTTTTTTTTTTCTTCAAAAAGGTCACATTATTGTTGGGAAAAAAATGTAATCAAATTCAAATGCATTAAATTATAAAGCTGTGTAAAAATTCAACTTCCCAACATACAAGTCTCTTTGAAATTATGAGGTTTTATTTTGCAATAGATTCATGACTGAACAAACTCAAATAGATTCTAGGGGGGCGTTTCACGAAACCATGGACAAGTTAGTCATATCTTTATCCACCAACCACGTAGTTAGCTCCAATCTTACTAAGTCGGTTAGTCGTTACACAAAGCTCTTCCAAGCTCGACAATTTGTATATCGATATTATCGGAGATGATGTCATCGAGCAATAGCCTTAATCACGGTTTCGTTGATATTTTAGACATTGTGGTTTAGCAAAATTTTCAATATTATCGAAATTGAAGTGATAAAATCGGTCAATAACAGTATGAAAGCTCATAAAATTATGTATAATTTATATAATATGAATTAAAACGCACAATTTTCTTACTGCATATATTTACAAAGTGTCAATCATGAAATTAATAAGACCACGTCAGAACATGAGATGGGTACCCCGGATGCGCTAATTTCATAGTTTCGTAAATCAGACTATAAAAGTACGCTAGCTGAAAATGGAGCTAGATTGAGGTTTTTTTCCTAATTCTCTGTTTGCTCACAAAAAGAAATTAATAGTGCATTGTAATTTAAAAAAAAATCTATTCAAATTATTAATTTTGGGACTAATAGATCGATTTTAACTTCAACGTAGTCTCTGCGGGTCTCTTATTTAGCTTTATGGTAAGCTGAATAATGCTTTGCAATTTATTCAATATTATTTCTGATTGATATATTACGAGATATTATTTCTTTATTGATATAAAAATCACTTAATTGTTAACACCATTTATTTTCTAGATATTAGACCAAATCCTGAGGTTGCCACATTTTGTATGAAACAAAAATGAGAAAATCGAGATTGTCGCGGCAAATGCAATTCGCCCAAACCGATCGCTTGCCATAAAGTGCGTTTGATTGACGTATCAGCGCTCTCCAAAAGATATGAAGGTCCGGAGCTGTCAAAGTATTTAGTCAGCTTGTTGTCCACGATCTTGTCAGAGAAGGGCGCTTCGTGGAACCTTGTGGACAAGTTGTTCACATATCTCCGATTTAGTCAAGAAGTTAGACTTATGACGGTTTCGTGAAACGCCCCACTTGCCTCGTTTCATCTCACACTAGTCTAGGAATAACAAACCCCAAATCAAGCATATGGGACCAAGCATTCACAAAATATCACAGTGCTACAACTAATCCGGGAAACGTCAAATTCATTAGAGTCACTTACTATAAAATCCTGCATTTCGGACATCTGTATTTATACTGCTTCTCCTCACAAACTACACACTTCTGGACGTCGTTATCCATACTATTATGCGAATTTTAATCAGTGAATAATTAGTGTATCACACGTGCATTTGTTTACTGCGGAGCTTATGGAACGCGAATGGACTATGAATTGGAAATGAAATGATTGATTTCAATACCACGTCCTATGAAGTTATTCATGTAGTTAATCACAAGCAAACAGACACAAAATTTTTTTTATTTTTCTCATTTTATTTTCATGAAATATTGAAATACAAGAACAAAGTAAATTCTGCCGGAAAATATAGAAAAAATAAATTAAGGCTTGCTATCTATGGAACGCTTTGTTATCTGACATTCAGCTAGCTAGTTATTGCATCAACATTTTCGACACTTCAAACTGGACAACCGGTCGATTATTCACCCTATTCAGAAGACCTCTGAAGCAAATTAAATGGTTTGTGTGTCTTATATCATGCTACAGGGTCGTCAGGCTCATTCATCACCATTTTCCTCAGTGCAGTGCAGTCCAGTAGTCCTACCGGGGGGCAGGAACACTTCTTCAGTCTCAGTGTCAGTCCTCACGACCTCAGTTATGACTTGCCAAACCAAGTCTTCAACTTAAAGTTGCTTTGACAAAGTATGTCACTGTTAGAACTTTGTTTTAATTTTTATCTTTACAAGTAAACTTACGTTATGAAAAGGGATTATTAATTTCCCCTAATTCGAAGTGCCGCAGGACAGTACATAAACAGTTTCAACTTGGCTGTGAACAGATGCTTAACAAAAAAATTAATATGATGTCACTCAATTCTTGGCCCAAATTAATTGGGATATCAATTCCAATTCAAACTATCAACAACACCAGGCTTATTGCTACTGGAAGCAAATTTACAAGTCAAAAGTTTGGACTCCGATGCATTTTGCAAGGAGCAATATTCGGTCAACGGCACCTTTCATCTGCATGCATGGGACAGTTGACAAATGAAACAAAAATTAGGACTCTGCATCACAATCAAGTTCCTCTATGTTCGGCTCTGAGGTTTGCATCTTCATGGCCTGGCAGTTTGGCACAGAGGTTCAAATCTTCAGATGCCTGGTTGGAGAAACCTGTCATCTTCAGGACCACATCTCCTCCTGCTGTTACCACCAAAGAGAAAGGAGGAGAGAGGATAAGTAGGAAGGTGTCCAAGGTGCCACGCCCAAGAACCAAGAAACCATCGAGATTTGATAAAGGAGATGAGAAGGTGAGAATTTCACTGCCCTACATGAGCATTCAAAGTCAAACTCGTGGTATTATATTTGCTGAATATCAATATCATCTTTCGTCTTTCCATCTTCTCTTCTTCCCTGGCTCAACGATTTAGATCTATTTAGTCTTCATTTCCCTAGCTTCTCCATCTCTTTTCCTTGATTTTCTTTTTTCATCACTTCACTTTTCTTTTGGCATTCTCTGGCTTCATCTATCTTTCTCATATTGGTTATTTTCATCTTCTTTTTATTGTGTCTTCCTCTTCCTCTCATTACAATTTCTGTTTCTTGATCTCTAGTCTTCTCTGCCTTAAAAAAAAAGAAGAATCTACTGTATTTGTGGAAATATTCGCGGTACATTAATTTTCGCGGATTTCGCGCAAATAGCGGCTGCCGGCAGGCACGAATTTGAAAACCCGCGAATATATAAGCATGATTTCCAGGCATGTATTGAATGGGTTCAATTGCGAGCTTACGAACATGCAGCGCGAATTTAAGAACCTGTGAAAATGTTTTGAGACCTCTCAGCGTGAAAATAACAGCGAAAACAGTAATCTCTGAGAATGATCTTCTTGTCAAGATTGTGTTTTCTTTTTTTAAGAAATTTCTCAGAATCATCTTTTTACCTTAAATACTCACCAGCCTATTTGTATTAATTTCCAGTTTCATACTTCTTAATTTGATTAAATTTAATCAATAAAATAAATAAAACCTATATAGTAATGTTTCTAGAATTCCCTTCTAATACTGTGTTCCTATTTATGAGAAAATGATGAAAATCTTATGATGACATCCAAAGCAAACAAGCCTTTCACCCCCCCCCCCCAACTGTCTCCTTCCACCTTATATTGTTAGGCATTTTCGTTCTTCTGGAGGGAAGCATGAGTCGCAAGTTCGTGCAAAGCTATTGTGCGATCCTTTTGTCTAATGCTGACTGATGCATCAGACAAAAGGATCGTACAATATGTTTGCACGAACTTGCAATCCATACAAAGTCAGTCTTCAGTTCAGAATATATAAGCCTAGATGTACATGTATCTCATTTTGATAAGGCAAAACGAAGAAACCATTTAGACATATTCTTCTTCTTCTTCTTCCAGTTGAAGTGCTGCGTAGACGCACTGTATTAAAAGCTTCACTCATGTATTGTTATTTGTTTACATTCAGTTCGCCGCTTACATTCAGTTCTTAGTGCTTTACTAATGTTGCATGACCTCTCTTTTCAGAATGCTTACCTGTGCACAGCATTCACTACAGCTGAAGAGTACAATTTGAACATCACTACGATCTTCAGATTCAGAAACAACAAGTTTATTCTTGCTGAGATGCCACAGGGTAAGCATAAGCCCCGGGGGGGGGGGGGGGGGGGGGTCACTCACCACATGAATGTGCTACTCCTGCGCGTCCTTAAAAAGCGTTGAAAAGGGTCTGTTTTCAGACTTCCTGCGTCGTCAATGCATTCGTTAAAATAGTTTTGTTAATTTCAATCACGATATTCATCAAAATACAGGTGTTTTCAGCGGAAATTACTGTTTTGGGGTCCAAATTTCACGGAATTCATAGCATTTAGGGTATGTTTTTTCCAGTCAGATGTGGAATAGGGATACAAATTTGACTGTATGCTAAACGACGTTTAGGGTCCATTTTCCGAGTCTGTGGACACACATGGGTAGCACTTTTGTCTTTGAGTGACCCCCTTGGGCATAGCCCCTCTAATGTACAGGCTACTCCCATTATAACGAGCACTGCTCCACATGTTTTTACTCAAAATGAGGCGTTTCTCCAGGACCCAATGTCAAACACCCTTGAGTCTATATACCCATGTGTTCTGTAGTTCATGAGATTTTTTGGTTATAACTAAGTATTTTGATTGGTCCGAGCACCTTGTGCTAGTGGGGGTGGACTGTACAGACTGGCTCTTTGCTATAAACTTATCACAAAGGTCATAGGCCTATAGAGGCTTCTAATGTTAGCTCATAGATCTGTAGAGTGGCAGTCTTTGAACAGGGAGATCTCTGGTTCAAAACCAAGTAGATCTACGTGCTAGTGCCTTTTAATAAAGTGCACTACATGTATAGTCATTTATCATCATTACCAAGTTTATCAGACTATATGCTGTATAAATATCTCCTAGTCACTTACTTATAAATATTTTATTGCTTCTCTAACAGTCTGGCAGCAAAAAGTAAGGGGAAAAAATGGGGCTTGTGTCCTTTTATGATATCCTGAACCTCTAATTTGAACAACTTTAGTAACATGATGATTTTGCTTGGCTCCTTATCTTTATACTTGTAGTTGTCCTAGAACTGTGTGTATAGCTCCTGTCTAATTGGGAAGTTGCTCATTTTTCTTTGCATTAGATGCCCATGATATCCTACATGTTCAGCTATCTGATGAGTTCTACAAGGGTCTTGAGGTAGATGAACCTGGTGAGATGTTCTTCTTCAGGGAAGGTTCTGTAGTCTTCTGGAATGTTCCAGATCCTGAGGTAAATGAGACTCTAAAAGGGAGTGTAATCCTTTGCATGCTTTAAGATGTGCAGCTTTAACAAAATGTACAATCTCTTTCAATGTTTTAAAATAATTTTGAATAGTCTTATGCACCATGGATAATTAGTCCACGATAGGCCTATGCAGTATTGTTGTTTTTATCCTCCAGGAACAGCATTTATTTTTTTTTTTTTTATGAATTTTACACTTTTAATATGGGGCTCTCAAAATTTGGTACATACATTTTTCTTGGATAAACCATATGAAATTTCTTTTAAACAAGGGTACATCTTTAACTTTATTTTATTCATAATGTGATCTTGCAGACCAATAACAACACTAGTAGTTTACACTGCAGAACTTTCTTATCATCTATTCTTTGTTTTACCAACAAATGAATGACAAGCAAAACCACTGCCTATAATATATCACTATTATCACTTGCCTAATTTCAGCCAAATATCTAACATATATGTATCTATGGTTTTGTGATTAACCACGGTGTTGCTAATTTGCAGATCAAGCTAGTGATGAGGATTGTAGGTCGACATCAGCACCAGCCGTACGAGATAGCCCTGGTCAACTGGGAAAATGAACAGATGAACTTTGGTTATCATGAGTAAGTCACATTGTGGCTAAAGGTGGTATCTCACTAGTCATGAGATAAGATTGAGGGATATGAGTCGTGGAAAAATCAAACATGTTCATATCTATGAGATTTTCTGTCTGTTTCGGAAACATCTCCAAATCTCCAAGTCTTGGAGACATCTCTGAGAATGGATTATTAATGTGATTGATCCTATGATGAGACTAGATTCAATTATTCCAATGTTGCAATTTCCTTTATCTCACAATGATAGTAACAGAAAACATTGATATTGGATTTATGCTTTACCATTAACTTAGACTGATCACTGCTCTACCAACTTCACCATCATGCCTTCATACAAGTTCACGTTTTGACAATTTTTCGGGACACGGAGGGGGACTTCAGCCTCCCCCCCCCCCCTCCCCCACTTTTTTCTGTAAATTTGCCTAGTGTAGTGCACCAGCTGGTCCAAATGGTTTAGTGTTACATCCCAGTATAGCTTAAATGATCTGTGTCATAGGCATTTGGGATTAATTCATGAAATATCGAAATACTAGCATTTAGGATTCACTTTACATACATGTACAATTTACTAGTATGTTATTAACTCTCAGTGTAAATCCTCTCTCAATCAGTCAAGCCACCAGCCTCATCAAGGGTGACATTCTACTGGATACTTCAAGACCAACAAACGAGACAGCCTTGGAGAAATTTGCTTTCTCAAATGCTATGGCTTTATCAGGTAAACCCAGCTATGTGTCATGAGCACTTTCAAATTACATATTTTGTATTTGTATGTCATTGCCTAAATGTACATAGGCACAAATGTTCTCTAATATATTTATTTAATAATTATATTTGTTCTGTTTGTCTTCCTGATTTTGAGTAAGTGTTCCCTTTAACCTACCTATCTCCCCTCCCCCTTTCACACCAACAACAACAAATATAGAATTTTTTCAAAAGCTAGATTTACTTCTTTTTACCCATCCACCCTTATTCCAAAATAGTGTTTTTGTTTTTTTATTACGCCAAGACATTTTGTTCAATGTGCACAATCTTATGAAAGATTTGACATGGTTGTGATTTTATTATTGATTGTTTTATCTCTTTACTTATTCCAACAGTAAAGCTTGCTATCTGGGAATACTCTCTGGATCAGTTTGTGTCTTCTATTGAAAACATTCCAGATGTAAGATTTTAATATTTTTTTTTTTAATGCATATTTTTGTCTTAATAAGGGCATTTACGGTTTCTTTAATGGCAATGCGTAATGGGACAGAATTTTAGTTGAGAAATATGGATTTTCACAAATGCCCCACAATTAACAAAAAAATCCTTTCTTATCACAGATATAAAAGATTCAGTGAAACTTGTCTTAAACTGGTCCAGAAAACGAACTGAAAAAAGTGAATTTGTCATAGCATCTTCAAGCATTAACAACTAGAATTCCATCCCATCATGCATTGTGATGCAAGAACCTTACATGTAAATGCACATGTTGATAGGGGATATTGATAACGGCCCACAGCACACAGATATAATGCACATTACATGCTTGTGATTTACCCATGGAGTAAATATGTGGTTGTGCAAAAAAAAGCCAAGTGCATGTCGAGATGTCAACAATCAAAATCAATACTTATTTTGTTGTGTTTTTGTGTGTTTTTTTTTTAGCAATTGTACAATTTCCTGCTAATATCTTTGGTGTGTGGTATTTATTTGCTTTGTTTCAGATTTAGTTTAATCAAGAATGGAAACCATGGCTTTGATCTTATCTAATTATTACCTTTAATTAAATTCTGTCATTAATTCACCACACCTCTTTGTTATCTCCCGTCTTTGATCAGAACATGAAGCTTGGCAAGGGTGTGAAGCTCTCTAGAGAGGATGTTCTGAAGAAGACGGGTGAGTTGTTTGGTCTACGTCATCGAATCAATCTCTCGTCTGATCTGCTCATCTCACCTGACTTCTACTGGGATCGTGAGGATCTAGAGCTCATTTATAACAAGATGTGTCAGTTCCTTAGCATCTCTAGGAGAACAAATGTAAGTTATCGATGACGGATTAAAGGTGCACAGTTCTAGCAGATTGGCTAGCACCATATAGGGGGTCTACAATAGACTTGTATTCAAGTCTTGAAAAATATACTTTTTGAAATGCGATTGACAATACATTGTAGATTTCTGTATAATTTAGCATTAAAATTAGATTTATAGTGGGAAACAGGAATGTACTGAGGGGCAATAATATCCCTGTTTAAAGTGCTTCTTAAAACATTTATTTAAAAAACATTTCTTGTAAATCACAGTTTGGCCAATTTCCTGATCTTTTTTTATCCTTTTTCCTGTTCTTTTCTTATAAGTACATTGAGATGCCTCTGCAGTGATCATACCCACTATAAAAGAATGATATTATTTTTTTTTATGATTGTAATCATTTTGTAACTATGTAACATATTTTATAAGTGGGCACATATTCATTAATTTTTAGTAGGACAAGATTTAATGTACATGCAATGTCAAACACAGTACAGTTGCTGTTGCATAATGTCATGAAGAATCTTCTTTTCCTTCCTAGGTTATGAATGAGAAGTTGAACCACTGCACAGAGTTGGTTGATTTGATGCGCTCCCATCTGGAGGATAGACACACGCATCGATTAGAATGGATGATTATAATACTGATTATGGTTGAGGTAAGGGAAGAAATGATGATGATGAGGTGATGATGATGATGATGATGATGATGATGGTGGTGGTGGTGGTGGTGGTGGTGGTGGAGGTGATGAGAATGAGGAAGGGAGGAGGAGGAGGATGGTGGTGATGACGATGATGATGATGATGATGATGATGATAATGGTGATGATGATGATGGTGGTCGTGGTGGTCGTGATGATGGTGATGAATTTGTATAATTATGAAGAATCATTTATTATTATTAACTACAAATTAGATCAATGACAACAAGATTTTCTTCTACAAAGGCTCAGATAGCAACCTGAAGGGCTGCTTCCCATACGTTTGCCCCCGCTGTAAATTGAAAATCCAAACAGTGCCATTCTGTTCCCCTGCACAGAAGCATAAGAAGCAAAGAAGTGTCCAATGATAATATCCTGAGCAATTTTTATTTTGAAGGCAAAAATATTTGACCAATTAAATGCTGAATAAATAGGATGATGAATATGTGAGATGTATATTCGCTAGAGGGTATTCATTTGTCTCGCAATCTACTATGGTCAACAAGGAAATTCGTGATCACTCTTGCAAAAAGTGATCACTAGCTTACAAGTTCACGAGCTTTCGAGTGCCGCTGCAACTCTTTATCAAGTGACGAAAATTAACTGAAAACGTAGTCTATTTATACGAATCCCGCGGATCGATGTATATTGTTTATCTGGATGGGTATGGCCCTTTGAGGACTTCCATAATAATATTTTTCGTATATTTTGTTTTTTCAGCTAGGAACCGATCAAAGTGCTTTGAGTATTATTATCCCATTCATTGGATTCGATCCATCTAACAAAAATGCCTCTTGAGATGTGAGTTGGGGTGTGGATTAGATGGTGATTCCCTTCCAACCCACCACTTCATCATGTTAATCTCCAAACTAATCATTTCAATCTTTATTATTGTATTTTTATTTCAGGTCATGTTTGAAATCATCCACTATATCAGGCAATACAGGATAGACAATGACGCAACTGAAGTCTCAGAACCGATAACACATACTGACAACATTCGACTAGATAGATGTGGATCAACAAAATGGGAGTACAACTTCATGATAATTTTCTTACTGATTTTCTCTCAGATTTTGCACAGAAATGTATGAACGGACTGGTTATCGCTAAAGAAGTTTGGTAATAAAGATAGTGGTTTTTTAATACAGTTCATAGCAAGGTGCTTGGAACCAAGCCATTCACCTTGATTAATTACATCTCTCTTTGATGAACTGCCTCATTATAATGCAGAGTGGACTTGTATACTAAAAGATCTTTGAAAGACCTTTTTTCCATAGGAAAACTTGATGAATATCAGGGATATTATTATTTTCTTGTTGGCAAGTGGAGGGATGATTATTTGTTTACAAGATGTACAATTATATGCATCTCAGTTATTCAAGGCTTTTATCTAATGAGTCGGCATGGAATAAATATCTTCATTACAGCAAAGATGGTACATGTAACATGTATGTTGTTCCTTTCACTATATCTAATTCCTTGAATGGTTAATCCTAAAAAAAAGCGCAGGGCTAGTCTGGTCAACTCTCTTTTGGTCCTCTCCCTGAATCTTAGCCATGGATTGACAAAATTATTATGAAACTTGGCGATATACAAGTGTAGGCAGGCTGTGTATACTGCGTAATGGAAATATCTGATAAAACGAGATGCTACTCTATCTCAAAAACTTATTATGCATTATAAATCTTTTTTAAAATTGGCATATTTCAAATTCTGAAATGTGTCGTTGAAAATGCACTAGTTTGATAGGAAAATTGTCATTTAGTCTCATCTTTTTAACCACCTATGCTCCGGATGTTTTGGTAAGCCGAAATGATACTATTTTTACTATCATCATGGCAGGCATGGATCCAAGGGGAGGGCGGGGGCGATGGGCCCGGGCCCCCCCCCCCCCCCCCCCAGCAAAAAAAAAAAAAAATGACTGAATTATGACCTCTTCGATGACCGAAGACAAACCCCCCCCCCCCCCCTTATCACGCTAGCATCACGTGAGAAAAAAATTGAGTGTACCTTTTCGCTCACCCGGTGTAACAGGAAAAAAATTTGGGTGTACCAAAATCTGACATTCCGATTTTCCCTGTAATGAAATCCTGGATCCGCCACTGCATGGTTCTTGATTCATTACTTTAAAAATCATGAAAGGTTTGCTTTGCCAAATGTATCGTGGTAAACATTAGGTGGAAGAATCTATCCCATTTACCTATTAAGGCAGGGTATTTGGTAACAGGGCTACATGTATTCAGCTATTTGCACCTGAAGGAAATTCCATTTTATGAATTACTATTGGTATTATTATTTATACTGATTACAGAATGATGAGACTTGCGTTTGATTTATGATAATATCTTAAATAATAATATTTGAGGCTAGAGGTTATAAATTGAAGTATGCTTATTAATTCTATTGTAATCCAAACAGAAATGTGGACTAACATTTATTTGAATTTATTTAGGCGGTAAAAAGTGTGGTACATATCAGGTTGCACATATAGAATCTTTTTATATTTGTTTTCATAGTGGTGCTTAACATCTTAGTTGGGCACATTTATTCCAAGCATCTATTATTACTACCATTATCTTTTGATATTATTTTGTTTGCATATTAAAATCATTCTTGTTTAGGAAGGGGTAGTGGTTCAATTATGTTCCATCTGTTTTTTGTTTTTTGAAGTCTTGACAAAACCCCCGAGATAGTCTACATTTTGTATTGTTGCACATGAATAGTAAAGCTGACATCCCAGGATTTGAACCCATCCATTCTGAGGGCTTTCTTACATGTGGAGATAAAATATGACAGTTTTTGGGAGTGGTTTTATATGCAGCTTGATTAGTTGTACTTTTGAGGGTGATTTGTTTGTTAATCAGTATTTTTTTTTCTTTTTAATTTTATACTACACATGTACCTTATATATATTAACAATGGGTCATATGCATGAAGCAAGTAATTGCTTTTACCAGATTTTTGCACATGCATTTTTTTTTTATTATGATATTGTGAGTTTGTATTCTTGTTTGATTGAAATTGTTTATAATTTGGGAACAGAATAAATGAGTATTAAATTGGATTTAATTCAAAAGTAAATGTATAACTAAAATCCTAGTAAAGCAATTACTTTTTATGCATTTAGGTGCCATTAACTGTCATCGATGGTTACTATCATGGTAGTATTGCTCAACAGCCAATCAAAATGCAGTATTTCATGAAAGTTACCACTGATGGCAAGGTTACTGTAATTGCAAGATTTATGCAATGGCACTATTTGCACATTACGATATGGATAATTAATATACTTTTCCTTTTTATCCAAGAATAATCAAAATGGAAATTATGAATTATACATGAAAGTTCCAATATGACATTTAATCAAGTTATGCAAAGAATAAAGATTCTTACAAAATTTATCAAAAGTGCCCAGTATTTGTGTATGAATCACTTTCCTGTATTGTTGTTTGTAAATTAACACTACATTAAATAATGAATTCTAAAAAAGGAAACATTAGAAGAGTTAATTTTTAAATAAGTCTTATTTGTATTATTTTCAAATTTATTTACAAATTCACATACGTACATACATACACAAGCAGTTATCAATGCATTCAAGAAAAGAGGAGAGAAAACATCTTCATTTACTAAAAATATAAAGGAAATGGGAATGTGGAAAACAAAATGTTTTGAATTCTTCATAAATTGTTACTTTGAACATTCATCACTCTGAACATTGTCTAGTGAGAGCCAGAAGAATGGTAAATCTAAAGGTCCATTCCCATATGATAGAGTGCTTTGCATTGCACGCTTTGGACTGTTCACATTGGTAGAGGTATATAATAGTGGCGGGGGAATAAGATGAGATGACACATTGAGATGCGTTCTGCTTATCTAAATTGAACATTTAATGCACAATTTTCTATCAATGCACAAACATTTTACCATATGGTGAGCATTGAAGAGAGTTTCCTCCCCGAATGTGAACTGCCCTTAACATTCTCTTTCAGTTCTCAATAGACGATGTGTATAAGTGCTTACAACAAACATGATATATTACGAGAAAAAAAAAAATACAACGTATAGAAAAGGATGATCTTATTTTCATGATTTTTCTCTACCAAAAAAAAAAAATAAATATTTACAACTTGCAAGTTTCAATATAGTACCCTAACAAGCATACTAGAATTTATCTATGGAGGGACATAGATAATTTTAAACAAGACAATAGCACTGATAGAATATTCATTTCCGTTTAACTTTTAATCCTCATTTCGCATTTTGCACATTAATATTATTCTGTAGAAATATAGGAGGAGTTTCACTACCCACATCTACTGAATGCCAGAAGGGCATAAACTCATTCTTTTAGATAAAGTAAATTCTTTTTTAGCTCTCAACACAGAATATGTCGGCACTTTTAACTCTTTAATGAATTCAACACCATAATGAGTATATATAGAGTAAACATAAGAACAAATAAATTTTCATGTTTAAAAAGGACTTGAAAGTTTGCTCAAAATTAGGGAAAAGATGTCTTTCTGTGTCCATCTCACCCCTTCATGAAAGTAAAGCCAAACAACCAATGTCCTTTTTTATCTTTAGCTTGCCTGAATAGATCTTGGAAATTTCTTAGAAGTGGATGGACAAACTTGGATAAACAGGCACACTTCTTAAATTTAAATATTTATCATTTTGCATCCGAATTTTGCGCTATACAAGCAATTCTACTTTAGTCTATCACAATTGCAAAGAAGTCCTGGTTTAAAAGATCTTGACGAACAGTGTTCCACAGGTGTATACTTGAACACCTGAGTACTTCATTCCATTCCATCACCTAGAGATTACACTAAGCTTTTGTCTACAGAACTCTGAAAAAGCTTAGTGTAATCTCTAGGTGTTTATCTTTCTTGACAGTCTGTTTAATATCTCTTGATATTAATGCTTCGCCTGAGGGTCATGCACTGAGTATTGTCCACGTTCAGCGATCGTGACTTGATGTCAATATCCTCCTGTAGATTGAGCTGGTTTCTAATCAGACCCTTGAGCTCAGACTGTGCTTGAGTTATGATATGGATGAAATTGAAAATAGGTGATCAAAGGCTATATCAATTGTATCAAAGACTCCCAGAGAATTGAATTAAAAAGTTTAATACAAGTGTTGTTAATTTTATACAGGTTGCCAGGCAGTTTATTCAAAATGTTTTGAGCTAGAAATTGCCACTTACATGTATGGTCAGAATATGCAAAACATTTGAGAGAAATCATTGTCATTTTTAATCATGGGATTTGTGTTTGATTTGAACTAAGATATAAATCAATCATTGTTGTTAGATATGTGGACCTATCAAACTTTACTTTCAGGTGAATTGGCTACCTAGGTCAAGTTTTATTTGGGCACCTTGCAATGTGAATATGGGGCTATACAATATATAAACTTTTATCAAATTTTACCAAATAATAAACATGATGACATCTTACCTTAGCTAGATGGGTCTCTAATTTCCCCTTGGTGACATCGGTCTCCTGATGCGCTTGCTGAAAGCTAGATTGGTCTCATCAACCTGCTGTTGCATATCATTACTGTGGTGTTCAAGAGACTGTCCACGACAGCCCGCAGGTCGGCACTGTTTCTTACGGTCTCGTTCAGCTTTGAGGATGTTCTCGTTGGAGAAGGAACTGCCAATCCTCAGGTGTGACAGAACTGTGAATGGAGGAAGAACAATTGAATTAGATCAAGAGTGAATGGAGATTCTGTTTGATACTGATTTTACCATTACCCAGAAAAGACTCTCACTATCAGAAATGTAGCTATTCCTAAATTAATGTTTGAAGGAATTTCAATTACACTATGAATACAATGTGACAAAAAGTGACTCTCCTCTTTCAGTTATTCAATTTAACTTGACCATAGGGGGAAATTGTGATTTGATCAATATTTCTAGATTCAGTCACAAACAAGTATATAATTCTTACATTTTCAGGGTTTAATT